>PVLA01004146.1:0-186264 GCA_004027455.1 Hydrochoerus hydrochaeris | reverse complement strand
TCCTCCTCCTCCTCCTCCTTCTTCTTCTTCTTCTTCTTCTTCTTCTTCTTCTTCTTCTTCTTCTTCTTCTTCTTCTTCTTCTTCCTCTTCTTTTGCACATGCTTGCAGTACATGGTACTTAAATTCCTATGTGGAATAGTTCCATGTGCAAACCACCTCCCAGTTCCTTTTTTAAAACCTCTTATCCCTTCCTTTCCTCATCCCTCCATATATCTTTCAACCAACTTCCCCTTTTTCAATGATCTATCTCCCTAGTTTCTACTATCTATTTTTTATTTTGTTTCTTATTTTTACTTGGGTTCTCCATATGAGAAAAACCATGTAATATTTAGGTTTGTTTGTCTGATTTATTTCACTTAATATTATGGATTTAAGGCACACCCATTTTTCTAAAAATGACTCCAATATATCTTTCTTTATTGCAATATGTGTGCAAATACCACATATTCTTTATCAAGTCATCAATTGATGTACATATGAGCTACTTCCAAGATTTATCTATTATGATTTATGCTGTTATAAACAGGGTTATGTATATATCATTGTAACATGATGCTTTTAACTCTTTTGGGAAGATATCCAGGAGACTAGCTGGGTCAAATGTAATTTTTAATTTTCTGAGGGAATGTTCATACTGATCCTCATAATAGTTTTACTAGTTTGTATTTCCACAAACAGTGTAGAAGGATTCATTTTTCCCTACAGTCTTTTGATCATTTTCTAGTGCTTGAGTTCCTGATAATGGCCATTCTTCCCGGAGTAAGATGAAATATCAGTGCTGTTTTAATTTGCATTTTCCTAATGATCAGTGATAATTGAGCATTTCTCCATGTGTTTATTGACCATTTGTGCTTTTTATGTGCTTATTCATTTGTGTTGCTCAGTTTTCAATTGGGTCTTTCTTTGAGGGGTATGATTTTTAAAAATTCTTTTAAATTATATATAGTAAGTCTTCTGTCTGAGGAATCACTGGCAAAATACTTTTCCTCTGTATGTTGTCTTTTCACTCTGTTTTTTTTCTTTTGCTGTAAGAAGATTTTAATTTAACATGGTTCCATTTCTTGAATTTTGTAAATATTTCTTGTGCAACTGGGGTTCTGTGCAGAAAGTCTTTGTCTATTTTCATGATTTCAAGAGTTTTACCTATCTTGTCTTCTAGCAGGTTGCATCTTTCCATTTTAACATTTAGTTGTTTGATCCATTTGGATTTTAGTTTAATACACAGTAAGAGATATGGGTCTAGATTCAATATTCTGCCCATAGATAGCCAATTTCCCCAGAGCCATTTATTAAAGAGGCTATCTGTCTTCAATATGTGTTTTTGCTCCCTTTGTAAAAAATTAAATGGTTGAATGCACAGTGGTACCTCATTTCATGAATGTTTTTGTTTGCAAACAATTTGGTTTACAAACAGAAGTGTTTGGCAATATTTTGCTTGTGTTTGCAAACTCTGCATCAGCTGACAAACATGACCATGGCCATCTTTCCTATACAAATACAAATGTGGCCAACTTTTCTAAACTTGTAAAACAAATTAAGCTTGTGAACCAAGGTGCCATTATATATGAGGTTATTTATGCATCTTCTATTATGTTCTACTGATTTTCATGTCTGTTTTTGAGCTAGTAGTATGTTGTCCTCCTTTTTTGATGTGATCATTCATCACTATGAACTTCTCTTATGGTGCTCTTTCATTGTGTCTCGTAAGTTCTGTTTTACTATTATCATTTAATTCTTAGAACTATCCTAATTCTTTAATTTCCCCCATGCTATTGATTATTTAGGAATGTGATATTTAAATCTTTCCATGATGAATGTGTGCCTTATGTCATGCAAAGATGTTCTAATAAAAAATATGGAAGCCAATTCACCCTTTCCATGAGCCTGCACAAGCCATGAGTAGTCTGGGAAGTGAAACAAGCCAGTTTGCCCTTCTTCTGAGTCAGCAGACACCATGCTCGGCCTGGGAAGAATAACAAGAAGTCAATTCTCCCTTATCATGAGCTAGCCATGCACAAACTGGGAGACAAGATCACCCCATTTCCCCCCTGCTGCCCCATAAGTAACTGTCTGATTCAGAGGATGTGATGAGTTGATAGGAACAAAGGTATCACAACAATTTAGTGCTTGTACTGTTTGATTGACTTTACAGGCATTAGGCCAGTAGTCTGAGCATCTATTAAGTGAATAAAAATATACAATATTACATATATGGGGGATATTCTTCTGTCCTGTTTTTGAAATCCAATATTTTTCTCATTGTTTTGATTTGTTCCATTTTATTGTTCTGTTGTCTTCAATGTCTGTTTTGATTGATTTTATTATGTTCTGTTTTGTTTGATTTTCTTATGTTAATGGTATGAGCAGTATTTTGAAGGTAACAAGGGCATTATGGTAGCCATTATTGACTTCCTGTTATACTGTTTTGAAATCCTGTATAACTTTCACCATTTTGTTTTGATTGGCTTTATTGTTTTATTTTGTTTGGTTTTATTATCTTTAAAATACACTTTCATTCTTTTATTTTGTTTGGTTTTATTCTGTTTTGTTTAGTTTGATTTTATTATGTCTGATAGTAGGGACAGCTATTTTGAAGAAAACAAGAGACATTATGGTAGCCATTGTTGACATCTTGTCATCTGGTTTTGAAGTCTTGTATCATTTTCATTGTTCTGTTCTGATTAGCTTTATTTTATTTTGTTTGTTTTGTTATCTTCAAAATAAAATAAAATATGTATTGTTTAATTCTCATACATTTACATAGTTTCTCAATTTTTTCACTCTTGCTTTCTAGTTTCATTGCACTGTGATCTGATACTATACTTGGTAAAATTTTACTTGTTTTTCATTTTCTTAGGCAACAATATTAGCCAAGGTGTTGTTTATTCTGGAGAAAGTGATATATGCTTCCAAAAAGAAAGAATATTCTGTGTTTTGGTGGAACATTTTTCATATATCTATTAAATTGATTTTTTTTAATATTGGGTACAACTCTGATGTTTCTTTGATGAATTTTTGTTTAGGTAGTATGCCTGTTTGTGATAGTGGGATGTTGAGATTCCCATTGTAATTGTATTGATGTCTATTGAACTTTTATGTTTACTAGTGCTTGTTTTATAAGGTTGAGTGTCTTATGGTTTGGCATATATATGTTTATAATTGTTACCTCTTCCTGATGAATAGTTCTAATAACCAACCTGTAATGCTTTTCTTTGCTTCTTTTGGTTACATTTGGCTTGAAGTCAACTTTGCCTGGAAATTGAACAGCTAGTCTTGCTTGTTTTTTGTTTCCCAAAGAATAGAGTATTGTTTTCCCTTCTTTAATGTTTAGTTTATGAATGTCTTTGTATTCAATACGCTTCTTGTATACAGTGTACCATTGGATTTTGTTTCTTGATCTATTCTGCTAACCTGTGCCTTTTGACTGGCAAATTGAGTCCCTTTATATTTATATGTATAATTGATATGTACTGACTAATTCCTCTCACTTTACTATTTTCCTGTTGCTGTTTTGTTTATTTTCTCTTCTACTTAATTGCTAGCCCTATCTGATGCATTCATTTTATTGGACCTTCTGACAGAGTTAGCTTCATTGTTTCCTAGGATACTCTTGAGAACTTTTTGCAGTGTTGGTTTGGTGGTTATGATTTTTTTTAGTTTTTCTTTGTCATGAAAATATGTTATTGCTTCACAAATTCTGAAAGATAATTTTGAAGGCTGAAACAGTCTGGATTGGAAGTTGTTTTCTTTTAGAATTCACAAATCTTCATTCTGTGCTTTCTCTGCCTTTAAGGTTTGTGGTGAGAAGTCTGTTGTAATTCTGATGGATTTTCCTTTATAGTTACATCATTTTTTTTCCTTAAGATTTTATTCTTATGTTGAATTTCTGGTACTTTAATTAATATGTACTGTGTAGTGAAAGCTTTCTGATATTACTTTTTTTTTGTACTGGAGATCAAACTCATGACCTTGCACTTGCCAGGCAGGTGCTTATGCTGCTGAGGTAAATCCCTGGCCCTATTACTTTTTTTTAGACCAGGTCTCACTACAAAGTTCAGGTTGGCCTTTAGCTCATGTTGTAACCCAGGCTGGTCTGAAACTTGCAGCAATCCTCTTGCCTCAGCCTCCCAAGTGCTAGGATTACAGGTATGAGCCACCATGCCCAACTTTCTACTATTACTGCAATAAACAGTTTTTTATGCCCTTTGTGCTATCTTTTGATTTGTCTTTAATTCCAATCATTCTTATACTCATTAGATTATATCTAACAGGTGTTGGAACAATTTTTAAAATTTGCTTGTTGATTTTAAGGTATCTCTCATCAAGTGATCATTGGTAAAAGCCCTATCTTCTACGTCTGACTGTCTTCACACTAGCTTCCTCTGCTGTCCAGATATTCAATCATATTTTTAATTTCCTGGATTTCTTCTTGGAACATTTTCATGGACTCCCATTCTTTTCTAGGTTGGGAATTCATATTTTGGTTTTCTTTCTTTAGCATCACTAGATTTTTGTTAATATCTTCTCCAGACTTTCTGATCATTTGTTCCATTAGAACCATTATCTGATTAGTTATACTTTCTTCAAATTCATCAAACATCTTACTAACACTCTTTCAGGTATTTATGTTGTATGATTTATTATCTCCCCCCATGCCCCCGAATTGGTTTTAGGGTAGTTGGGAGTTTTAAGGGCATTTTGTTGACTTGTATTTTCATGATTCAATTATTTTGTGCTGAGATTCATGGTTTCTTTGGCCCAGTTGTCAGTTCTTATGGAATGAGCTACAATATTGTTTATAATCACCAGGCAACCCAGATATTTTCCTATGGAAAAAACCAATTGAAAGGAACAACTGTGTCACCTTAGATATAGTAGTAAAGTTAGCAGCAAGAATAACATTAAATATCAACTGGATTCTGACAAACTCTAAGAAATCATGAACTGCTTTTAACCAGAGCAAAGAGGTGTATTGTTTTAGTGAAGATGTTTAGATTATCCAGATACTGCCTACAGAAATCCATACCAATAATTTCTGCTGGATGCAGGCAGTGGTGCAAGATGCAAACATATCACAATACTAAATGCCATCTCCTTTTTTTCTGCCACTTTGAAGATTACACTTACCTAATCTCGCCTACTACCACAAAATATAGGCCATGTGCTTTTTCTACCCTCAGTCTAATTCTACCAGGGTATCCTAGGAGAACACTGTTTAGCTCCATGCTCTTCAAGCTTGACTCTCAAGACTCTTCAAACCAGTGTATTTGGTAGGATAACATTTCAGGTCTAAAGTGAAACACTGCTCCTGGATGTTGACCTCATCCTCGATAAGGTAACTCTTTTGTTTATTACTTCTGCCATCCTATGTTGTGGAGAAACTAGGAGAAGAGTTGACTATGATTTTGTAGATTGCTCTTCACCTCTCCAAGATGGGTTGTTAGCCTCAGCCAGCAGCACTAATTTTGGGTCAAAGTGCACAGGACTTCTTTCCTCCTTTCTCCTGCATGGATCATATGAAGCCTGGACTGGCAGTGAGGGAGTGGTGCATGTGGAATCTTTCATCCTGTCTCTTGTGCTGGTCACATGAGTCCTGGGTCAGCAGCAGCAGCAACAACAGCAGTAGCAGTAGTTAAATGCTTGTTTTGTGAAGACTAAGTAATATAAGAGATCTGACATGTAGAAATTAAGTAGTTTGCTGGTCAAGCAGAAGAAAATAGTTACTCCTTGGACATTTACTGCAAGGGAACCCATTTGCCCCATGCATACACCCCTCCTTTAGCTAGCTCAGGTTTCTTAAATGGCTGTTATGCAACAAGATGTTTGTTATGGTTTATATCTAGGTGTCTCTCCAAAGCCTCATATGCTCATAAGAGGGACTTTTGAAAAGTGATTGCATTATGAGGACATTATAACTGTCTTGCTGTTGAGAGATGGGGTCTGGTTGGAAGACGTAGATCACTGGGGACATGACCTGGAAGGCTTTTTATGGCTCATGTCTTCACTCTCTGCTTCCCAGAGTCCAAGAGGTGATTAGTTTTCTCTCATCAGAGCCTTCTGCTATGTCTTCCTGCCTTGGAACTGGCCAACTGAGACCTGAAGCATGAGCCAAAATAAACTTTCCTCCTATAAATTGTGTTTGTTGGTTATTTGTCCCAGTAACAAAGAAATTGCCTACAACAGTGTGCAGAGGTTAATGATTGCTTTAAGTAGCAACTCTTAGGCCCTACCACATCCAAAAACTGAAATATGACAGCAGTCTACCTGACCACTAATAACAAAGAGCCAGGCCTTCTGTAGGGCAAACATGAAGTGAGGTCTGGGTATAGGCTTCCCACCACCTAATTGTCTGAGAAATGCCTCTGCAGTAATGGTGGGGTTATTATAGCTGACACAAGGATGGGATCCATATTTCTAATGTCTTTCTCTAGTTTATTTTGCCAGGAACAAATCATCAAAGTGGCAGAATGGGTGGGTGAAAGAAACAAGCACTGACAATGACATTGAGCAAGCCAGAGTCCCTAGAGTCCATATAAACTTCTTGGTAGCAAGGGGGAAGGTCTCAGCATCTTTGTTTTTTAATGTCAATCTCATTTTTTTCTAAAGTTCCTTCTAAATTCATTTTTGAGAACTTATATCATTAGATATTGATAGAAAATATGCAGGATATATAGGCCAGCAAAAGTGTCAAAGTAGTAGTAGTAAAAGTCAGCATGTAGGGCAGCGAGAATGTGCAAGGAAAAGAAGCAGCCAGCCCCACCTCTATGTTCATGTGGTCTGCCACTGGGACCCTTTTATGAGTAGCTAGTATGGGCCAGAAGGAACTAGCTGATTCTGCCACCATGTGCATGTGGGTCACTATTGGGACCCTCCTGTAGGCAGCCAGCATGGTACAGGAGAAGAAGTAGCCAGCCACACTAACACATGCATACAGGAAAACACCAGGTCCCTCATAGGGTAGTCAGCATGGGCAGCTAGAAGAAGTAGCCAATCCTGCCCCGGTGAGTCCAATGGCCAACATCAGGGACATGTAGTCAGTGTGGGCCAGAAGAATCAGCCAGACACACCTGGGAGAAGCTACACATAGTTGGAGAAGAACACCTAACACTCCAGTAGCTGCCGGGGAAACTAAGGTAAGAGAAACCCAGGTGCCTGACATATTCCCTTATGCTGTGGACAGGTCACCAATACAGGAAGTGCCTGGGAACCCACAACTGGCTCTTCCAGAGGAAACCAGGGAAATGTCAAGATGAAAGTGCATAAGGCAATCTCTACCCTCCAGCCCACACAGAACAAGCTCGGGAGAAATAGAAATGGAATAAATTGTGTACCTGCAAATGTTAGGATGATGGCAACTGAAGTAAAGAAAGTACTTCATAAGGATGTAAAAGATATCAGATCGGAAATGATATCTCAGGTAAAAGAAGAAATGGCAAACATAATGAAAGGACTGCTGAGCATATCTAAAGAAGACATAGATAAAAAAGAGAAGCAGAGAAAAATGATGGAAATCTTGAATGAACAGTATATTGAAGAACTGAAATGAATGAAACAGATTCAAAGAGATATCCAGGAAATTAAAAATCCATGTGAAAGCTGGCAAAATTGCTTGAAAGAAACTGAAGGTAGACTCTTGGACTTGGAAGACAGGATTGCAGCTAGTGATCATGAAAGGAAAGATCTCTTAAAAATAACAAAAAAGAAATAATAATTCAATGGCTGAAGGTCATACAAAGAAAAATAAACTAAGACTGTTAGAATCCTTGAATGAACAGGATAAGAAACAAACATAATGCAAAAAAAAGATTCAAAGAGATATACAGGAAATCAAAAATTCTATTGAAAGTTGCCAAAACAACCTCAACAAAAGTGAAGATAGAATTTCAGCCCTCAAAGATAAGATTGCAGCTAGTGAACAGTAAAAGAAAGATCTTTTAAAATAACAAGGAATCTGGAAATAACAATCCAACAGCTGCAAGACAATGCAAAGAAACAAAATATAAGATTAATAGGGAAAAATGAAAAAGAAGGGGACAACACAAATGATATCAAGAAACTATTTACAGAAGTAATAGCTGAAAATTTCCCAAACAGGAGAATGGAAACTTACATATGGATTAGTGAGGCATATAGAACTCCAAATAGCCATAACCAAAACAAAATTACACCCAGACACATAACAATCACCATCCCAGAAATTGAAAATAAGAACAGAATATTAAAAGCTGTTAGAGAGAAAAGACAGATCACCTATAAAGGAAAACCTATCAGAATCACAGCAAACTTCTCAACACAAAAATGAAATCAAAAAGAGCACAGAGTGAAGCATTTCAGATCCTAAAGGAAAACAGCTTCCAACCCAGACTGATGTACCCTGCAAAACTGCCCTTCAAAATGGATGGAGAAATAAGATACTTCGGTGACAAATGACAGCTGAATAACTTCCTGATCACCAAACTAATCCTACAAAGAATGCTGAAAGACATTCTAGTAACACAAAGGAAAAACCACTAAGCAAGGCAGACAATTAAACAGAATGGAAAAGTAAAGCTACAGCAACTAAAAGATAACATGTCAACAATAAACCAATATATAACAGTTATAACCATTCATGTAAGTGGCCTCAGTTCTCCAACTAAAAGAAACAGACTGGCAGAATGGGTCAAGAAACAACATCCAACCACATGCTGTCTACAATAAACTCATCTAACCCAAAAGGAAACTCAGTGACTGAAAGTCAAAGGATGGAAAACAATACTTCATGCAACAGGAACCCCCAAAAGAGTGAGGGTAGGTATTTTGTTTGCAGAAAATGTGAACTTCAAACCAAGAATGATCCAAAGAGATAAAGGTCACTACATACTTTTTAGTGAAAAATTTCAAGAAGACATAACAATCTTAAATACATATGCACCAAATTCCAGAGAATTCAGCTATACAAAACAATTATTAACAGAAAAGAAAGACCAAATAAGCAATAACACAATTATAAAAGGAGACCTTAACACACCATTACACAAAGGGACAGATCAGATAGACAGAAAATCAGCAAAGAAATAACAGAACTCAATCACACCTGTGAACAAATAGACTTGATAGGTGTATACAGAGTGTTACATCCAACAACATTAAAATATACATTCTTCTCAGCAGTACATGGGACATTCTCTAAAATAGATCATATACTAGCTCACAGAACATATTTAAGTAAATGCAAAAGAATTGAAATTATCCCATGCATGTTATTGGATCATAGTGCCATGAAACCAGAAATTAATAGTAAAAGTAACTACAAAACCCCCACAAACACATGGAAATTGAACAATACACTTTTGAGTATTTAGTGGGTCATGGAGCACATTAAAGAAGAAATTAAACAATATCTACAAGCAAATGAAAATACATATATAACTTACCAGAATCTGTGGGATGCAATGAAAGCACTACTCAGAGGAAAATTTATTGTACTGAGCTCCCACATTAGGAAAACAGAATGAACACAAATAAACAACCTGATACTACACCTCAAACATTTAGAAAAAGAAGAGCAAGCCAAGCCCAGAGCCAAAAGAAAGGACGAAATTATAAAGATCAGAGCATAAATTAATGCAATAGAGACTACTAAAACAATACAAAGACTCAATGAATCAAAGAGTTTGTTCTTTGAAAGAATAAAGAAAATTGATAAGCCCCTAGTCAACCTTATTAAAAATGAAAAGAAAAACTCAAATTCATGCAATAAGGAATGAAAAAGGTGAAATCACTACAGACACTGTGGAAATACAGAAGATCATCAACACTTCTTTTGAAAACCTCTACTCTCATAGATTCGACAACACAGAAGAAATGGACAGATTCTTAGAAACATATGAACCACCAAAGATGGATCAAGAAGATGTAAAACTGCTGAATAACCCAATTTCTATGAATGAAATTGAAAGTGTAATTAAGCCCTTACCAACACAGAAGAAGAGCCCAGGCCCAGATGTACTCACTGTGGAATTCTACAAGAAATACAAAGAAGACTTAATGGCAACACTCCTCAAACTGTTCAATGAAATTGAAATTCTTCCTAAATCATTTCTGGAAGCAAATATTACTCTAGTATCAAAAACTGAGAAAGACCCAACTAAAAAAGTGACCTACAGGCCAATCTCCCTAATGAACATAGTTGCAAAAATTCTCAATAAAATATTGGCAAACAGGATGCAGCAAATCATCAAGAAGATTGTACACCATGACCAAGTGGGATTCAACCCAGGCATGCAGGGATGGTTCAACATATGCAAATCCATAAACGTAATCCACCATATCAATAGAGCCAAAAGCAAGAATCACATGATCATTTCTACAGATGTAGAAAAAGCTTTTGATAAAGTCCAACACTCTTTCATGATAAGAACCTTACAGAGTATTGGGATAGATGGTCTTTACCTCAATATGATAAAGGCCATCTACAACAAACCAACAGCCAGTATCATATTAAATGGCCCAAAACTGAAAGCCTTTACCTTAAAAGCAGGTACAAGACAAGGATATCCCTTATCACCACTCTTATTCAACATAGACCTGGAAATACTAGCCAGAGCAATTAGACAAGAGACAAATAAAAGGAATAAAGATAGGAAAAGAGGAAGTTAAATTATCATTATTTGCAGATGACATGATACTCTAGAAAGAAGATCCCCAAAACTCCTTTGAAAGATTCCTACATATAATAAGTAAATTCAGCAATGTAGCTGGATACAAAGTCAATACTCAAAAATCAATAGAATTCCTATACACTAACAACAAAATCACTGAGAGAGAAATAAGAGAAGCCACATCCTTCACACTAGCATCCAAAAATATGAACTACTTAGGAATTAATCTAACAAAAGAAGTAGAAGAGCTATTCAGGGAAAATTATAATACCCTGAAAAGAAATTGAAGAGGACCTCAAAATATGGGAAGACATCCCTTGTTCATGGGTAGGAAGAATAAATATTGTGAAAATGGCCATTCTCCCAAAATTGTTGTACAGATTCAATGCAATCCCAATGAAAATACCACTAACATACCTCATAGATCTAGAGAAATCTCTCCTAAAATTCATCTGGAACCAGAAAAGACCCGGAATAGGAAAGGCAATTCTAAGTAGCAAAGATAGGGCAGAAGGCATCACAATCCCAGACTTGAAGTTATACTACAAAGCTACTGTAATAAAATCAACATGGTACTAGAATAAAAACAGATCTGAAGATCAATGGAATAGATTAGAAGATACAACCACAACTACAAACACACTCAACCACTTTATCTTTGATAAAGGGGCCAAACATATTCACTGGAAGAATGACAGTGTCTTTAATAAATGGTGCTGAAAAAACTGGCTATCCATATGCCGAAAACTAACACTAGACCCATGTGTATCACCAGGTACTAAACTAAAATCTAAATGGATCAAATAGCTAAGTATTGAAACAGAAACACTAAATCCGATGGAAAAGTGTGTAAAAATCTTGAAGACATAGTGGTAGGTAGAGAATTTGTGAACAAGAGTCAAACTGCTCAGGAACTACTTCCCAGAATTAATAATTGGGATCACATCTTATTAAAAAGTTTCTGCATGTTAAAAGAAATCTCCAGCATAGTGAAAAGAAAACCCACAAACTAGCAAAAAATCTTAGTGAACTGTCCCACAGACAAAAGACTTCTGTCTAGAACATACAAAGAATTAAAGAAAATCAGACCCTGACATCCAAAGACCCAATCCAAAAATGGGCATCTGAAATGAACACACAGTTCTCAGATGAAGAAATACAAATGGCAAATAAATACATGAAAAAATGTTCAACATCATTAGTTATTAGAGAAATGCTTATAAAAACCACACCATGATTTCATCTCACTCCAGAAAGAACAGCCAGGATCAAGAAAACTACCAACAACAAATGCTGGGGAGGCTGTGGGGGAAAAGGAACTCTTCTGCACTGTGGTTGGGAGTGTATGCTGGTGCAACCCCTGTGAAGGTCAGTCTGGAGATTCCTCAAACAGCTGGGATTGGAAGTCCCATTTGACCCAGCTATTCCACTCCTAGACATATTTCCGGAAGAACTGAAAACAGCGTACCACAGTGTTATATGTGCACCCATGTTTATAGCAGCACAATTTTTAACAGCCAGATTTTGGAAACAACCTAAATGCCCATCAACTGGGGACTGGATAAAAAAAAGTTATGGTATTTTATACAATGTATTACTGCTCAGCTAAAAAAAGGATCAGACTGAGGCTTTTATAGGTAAATGGATGCAAATTGAGACCATACTTGTAAGTGAAATAAATCAAACTCACTTGTATAAATACTGTATAGTCTCCCTAGTGTAAGAAATGGTAAGAGTACATAAGATTTTATGGCAATCATGATTCCCCAGTACATTGTTTTGAAGTCTTATAATGTATTCATTCATCATTTGGAATGGTTTTATTCTGTTTTTTTAATTTTATCATGTGTGATGGTATGAACAGCTATTTTGAAAAAAACAAGATATTATGGCAACCATTGCTGATTTAATATCATCTTGCTTTGAAATCCTACTATGCTGTTGTTCTTCTATTACCATTGGTTCTGTCAGGTTGTGTCTTACTGGATTTTTCTTTTTACAAAAGGGAGGAACTCTTTATTTTCGAAACACAGCCTTATAAACATCAACCTTACAATGTATATAAAGAATTTTATAGAATAAAAATAAGACTGGCCATCAACACAGTTGCAAAATATGCACAAATTTGAAATGACATTTCTCCATGGAAGATATATAAGTTATCCAAAAGCACATAAAAATGTTCAGTTATTCATATGGAAATATATGTAAAAAGCACAATGGGGAGTATTCTTTTTTAAAAATCTTAGAAAGTATTGACAATATTGTGAAAAGGAACAATGAAATATAAAGAAATGAACAAATGAAAAGAACAAATGAAATTTTAAAGTGAAAATGCATCAGGTAGCATGAGTTTGGCTGAAAAAATTAAACATACAGAAACCATATGATCCAGAAATCTAAGTCCCAATTATATGGCCCAAATCATTGGAATCAAACATAACCATGCATGGATTTATATCAAAAATAGATGCTGCAAAATGCATTGCAAGTCAATTTTTATTATTATGTGAACATCACAGACTGTACTTAAACAAACATAGCTACACTGTCACTGGGTAACATAGTCTTATGGGACCATCATTATAGATATAGTTTGCTATTGACTGAAATAATGCTATGTAGTATACAACTGTAGTCAAATAAATATGCATATATTTCTGTAGTCACACCATTTACAATAACCAAAGATGGAAATTTCCATTAATGGGTAATTGACTAATAAGTACACATATAGCAGGATATTATTTGTCCATAAAAAGGTATGAAGCAAGTTAACAATAAGCAATAAATTAGTCAACAAGGAAGTGAATATGAAAGAAGGAAAAAGAACAGAAACAAATGAAAAAAGGATAATAAGGATTACAAAAATGAAAACAGATTACAATTGCCCTAGGCATCATCTCAGTATAAATTCTTTGAACAAACTGCATTAAAAAGTAGATTCAGGTTGAAATGCCACAAACATTTTTACAAGCATTAAGATAACAAGCTTAGGAGAATGAGCACAATAGATAGTACATCGCCAACTGATCACTTAGAAAAATGCGCAAAGGAAAGAAAATATTTCAAATAAATATTTTCAGGTTTAAAATCACACATACAAAGTGAACAGCAGTATCCCAAATGGGGAAAGTCTTGACTTTGATAATTTTTATTCTATTTCTTCCAGAGAAAACAAAACCATAATCAAAGTAAAATGAAGAACATTAATACTCAATGAGTAAATTTCCAGGCAATAATCTCAGCATATGAAAGTTCTTTACTTCGAAAATTTCAAGGATACTCATACAAAAAATGACAAAATATGAAACTTATGGACTATATATGAGTAACAAACAATAAACATAAATTACTAAGGGAATTGCTAAGGAAAAATAAGCACAAAAATATACAAATGAAAGTTATACAGATTGGGTACTGAGGAAATTAAGCATGCCTTTTAAGAAAGACAAAAAGAATATTGAAGTTCACAGCATTAGGCAAGAGCCACACCGTGTCTGTACAGTTCTGAGGTCCACAGTCTTCAATGAGAAAGTCTGCTCTGCTGAGAAGTCTTCCTAAGGTCTAATTTACATCCTTGTCCCTCAGATTGTAGATTAAGGGGTTCAGGATGGGGGTCACCACAGTGTACATCAAAGACACAATTGTGCTGCTTTGGGAAGAATGGATCACAGCAGAACTGAAGTGAACTGCAAATCATGTTCCGTAGAACAAGGAGACTACACAGAGGTGAAACCCACAAGTAGAAAATGCTTTATACCTGCTCACAGCTGAGGACATCCTCAATAAGGATGACACAATGTGAGAGTAAGAGAAGAGAGTCCTAATGACAGGAAACACACCCAACAAGGCAGTCATCACAGACAGAAAGATGTTGTTGATGAGAGAATCGAGCAGACCACCTTGAGCATCTCAGTCAGTTCACAGAAGAAATGAGGAATTTCAGTGCCAATGGAAAATGTCAGCTCCTTCAATAGTAGAATATTACTCAGGGAGACCCAGATCATAATGATTCAAGATACCAAAACCAGAAGACTACAGAATTGAAAGTTCATGATGACTGTATAGTTCAGGGGATGGCAGATGGTCACAAAGCAATCATATGCCATCACAGTCAATAGAAAATTATCCATTCCAAGAAAAATACTGAAAAAATAAATCTGAGTGAAACACCCTGCATAGGAACTGCCCTGTTTCTGTGTCTGGTTATTCACCAGCATCTTTGGGATGGTGGAGGGAGTTAAACAGATGTTAATGTAGGACATATTGGAAAGGAAGAAGTATATGGGGTTGTGGAGGTGGGAGTCAGAGCTGGCAGCAAAAATGGTGAGCAGGCTCCCCAAAACTGTGACCAGATATATGCACAGGAACAGCACAAAGAGGAAAAGTTGCAATATAGTATCATCAGAAAGGCCCAGAAGAAGGAATTATGATATATCCATATGGATCTCTGCTTCCATGTAGAGGTGTATCTCCTTTGACTTTCAATTAATTAACCCTCTTTCAGGTTGGTTGTATTTCCTAGTCAGAGCACCTCGATGGACCCTATCTCCTGATCTACTCTGCCTGTTTCTTTTTGTTAGTGTATTCAGTCCATCTGTGTTAGAGATTATAGCAAATCTCTGCCTCATCTCTGCCATGCTATTTTTTTTGTCATTGCTGTTTACTTTTCTCCTTCATTCCACTGTCTGCTCCCTTCATTGATGCCTTTCTGCAATTGTTCCTGGAATCCTGGTGATTTTCTTCTCTCTCTCTAGAATGTCCTTCAGCATTTTTTGTAGGGTTGAATTGGTGGTCACGAATTCTCCCAGTTTCACGTTGTCGTGGAAACATCAATCTGGGTTGGAGGTTATTTTCTTTCAGGGCTTGGAACACTTCACTACAAGCTCTTCTTGATTTTATAGTTTGTGTCTAGAAGTCTGTTGTGATTTTGATGGGTTTTCCTTTATAGGTGATCTGTTACATTTCTCTGAACACTTTTAATATTCTGTTCTTGTGATGAATTTCTGGGATTTTGATTATTATATGTCTGGGTATAGATCTGTTTTGGTTGTAGGTGGCTGGAGTTCTTTATGCCTCATATATCTGAATATCATTTCCTTTTCCAATGCTTGGGAAGTTTTCCTTAATTATTTCTGTGAATAGCCTTTTTATTTCATTTGTATTTGCTCCTGTTTCTTCACTCACTTTTTTTATTCTTAAGTATCGATCCTCTTGTCATCTTTTAGCCTTTGTAGTGTTACTTCCTGGTTCCTTGTTATTGTTAAAAGATTATTCCTTTCATGATCACACATTGCAAATCTATCTTCAAGTTTTGAATGTCTGTCTTTAGTTTCTGTCAAGAAATTTTGCCAGCTTTCAATGGAGTTTTTAATTTTCTGGTATTCTCTTTGGATCTGTTTAATGTATTCTAGATTTTGTTTATATTCTCCAACAAAGATTTCTCTCCTTTTTCTGGGTTTCTCCATTCTTCCATCTGTGTCTTCTTGAGAAATGATTAGCATTTCTTTTATTAATCTTATATGTTGCTTCACTTGAGTTAGAATTTCAGATTTAAGTTTGTCAATGAGGTCATGGAAGTATTTCTTTATTTCCATTGAGGCCATGTCTGATATTGCATGTTTGATGCCTTTGATCTCTTCTGTATTTACCTCTCCTGGACTTATCTTGCCTGGGTCAGTGGCTGGAAGCTTTTTCTTGTTTCTTTCTCTTATCATGTTTCTGGTTTCTTTCAGACAGGTATATAGTGGAGGTCTAAGGTCCTTTCTGTATTGCTTATGGTTTTTCTGAAGCATACTGTCTAGAGAATTGCTGCTGATATGTGAGGTGCACACAGGGGCAGTGTGGGCTGGCCCCTCTCCTCTAAGCCAGTCAACCAGTGAGTGCCTTCTGCATGTGCCCTGCAGATTTCACAGGTTTGGAACAGTTTTGTCCCTGGCTGTTGGGTCCTCACCATGGGCATAGCCCAGCCCAAGCAGATCCCACCAGTCTACTTTGGACCAGGAGCAGCCAACTGATGCCACTGCAGTTGCCAGTTCTAGCCTGTCCTGCCCAACTCCAATATATCATCTAGCCAGTCACCCCCTCTGCAGGATCCAGTTCCCAGCACTCACCACAGGTCAGTGCAGCTCACCTCGCCAGTTCCACTCCCTATTGTGGTGTCTCCTTCTGGAAAAGGTCTCGGGCTCACCAACCCCCAATGTCTGGCAGGACTGCAACCCCGGCTTGATCATGAGTCACCCAACTCTAAGATGCACCCAGCACAGCACAGAACTGGGTAGAACGGGAGCATGCTCAGCTCCAACTCTCCATCCATGCTTTTTTCTTTCTTTCTTTCTTTCTTTCTTTCTTTCTTTCTTTCTTTCTTTCTTTTTCTTTTTCTTCTGTTTCTTCCTGGGTTGTGAGAATTCCTCTCTTTTCATCTGGTCTTCCCCATGGTGTTAAATTCTAGCATCTGAGTTGTTTTTCACAGAGAAGCTCTCTATTGTGCTACCTATCAACCTGCCATCTTTTTTGCTGTCTTATTGGATTTTAATATGTGTGATGGTATAAACAATTCTTTATGGAAAATGAGATATTATAGTAGCTACTGTTAATTTTCTGTTATTTGGCTCAGAATGACCTGTAATACTTTCATTATCTTAAATGGTTTTATACTATTTTGTTATATTTCATATTATTGTGTGTGAATCTATGTTCAACTATTTCAAAGAAAGAGACACTATGGTAGCTACTGTTAATTTCTGGTTGTCTTGTTGTGAAGTGCTGTGTTGCTTACATTGTTGTGTTCTGATCTGCTTTTTCCTGTCCTCTTTTGTTTTATTCTCTTTAAAACAAATAAGAAGTAATAGCAGAAAACTTTCAAATCATGGGGAAAAGGCCTGACACAGAGATAAATGAGGCATGTAGAATTCCAAGTACCCATAATCAAAATAAATCTACACTCAGACATATAATAATTAAGAACTCAGAAATTCAGCACAAGAACAAAATATTAAAAGTCATTGGAGAACAAAAACTGATCACCTATAAAGGAAAACCCATTAGAATCACAGCAGACTTCTGAACACAAACCATCAAATCAAGTACTTCACTCCAAGCTCTGAAAGAAAATATCCTCCAACCCAGATTGATGTATCCTGAAAAACTATCAAAAGTAATGGAGAAACCAGATGCTTCCATCACAAAGCACAACTGAAGGAATTCATAAGTGCCAAACCAATTCTACAAAGAATACTGAAGGACATTCTAGAGAGAGACAAAAATGACTGTTTCCAGACACAGTGGCAGAAGGAGATTGTCTAGCAGAGCAGGAAATTGAATGGGGAGGAAATGTATGGAGACACTGGCAGGAAGATAGTTAACCAGAGACAAACCAGTGCATGTTGGCCATAATCATTAATGTAGATGACCTCGATTCACTAATAACAGGAAACATAGGCAGAATGGATCAAGAAACAAGCTCCATCAATACGTGGTATACCAGAATCATTTAACTTAAAAGAAAATTCAAAGTTTGAAAGTCAAAGGAGAAAAAACAATGCTCCATGCAACAAGGAACCAGAAAAAAGCAAGGATAGCTTGCCTATCAACCACCAAATGGATAAGAAAAGATTTTTGTACACTGGAAAGCTACTCAACTATAAAGAAGGATAGTCATGTTCCCTCCTCCTAGCAGGGAGTGAGCAGAGATGCACAGCACAAACATGCTATGTGGGCCTACAGCTCCCAGCCATGGCAAGGCTTGACATGCCCATATCCTGTGCCTTGTGGCTTGGCCTGGTCCTGGCACTGTTGAGGGTGCTGCTGCTCCTCATGGCCACAGGTGCTGATCTCAGCCTCTGACCTCAGCATCATCTGGTAGCAGCAGCAAAACAGCATGCAGAGGACAATGACAAGCAGCCAGGGGCACCTGTGGTGTCCAGAGCCACTGTCTTTGTTTATGCTGAAAGTCCAGATGAATGACATCATTATTCATCAATACCTGAGTCAGGCAATTGAGAAGCGTTTGTAAACTACATGAAGACAAATTCCACAGTGACTAAGAACAATGGTGCAGTGCTGATAAAATACCCTACCAGTTAGGACTCGGCTTAACCATCATTGCTTATAAAGGTTGCTATATGTTGACCCAATGCCCTGGAGGACCAGGATGATGTCCATATATTCACCAGTTACACTTTACTCTTTTCCCACAAAGCCAAGTGAATATATGGCTCTTTGAAGATACTGTTTTGATTACTAGAAAATTAGCTGATGCCAAACCTCAACCAAGTGTTCAGTTTTCAAAAACTTTAATTAAACATCCTGACAACCATCACATTAGCAATGTTGCTGCCTATCTTACAGTTCTATAAAAGTTTTGAAAGTGAACAATTTTCAGTATACAACTGGAATTACTCTCAGTAAACCATGTTTTGAACACATGGAATTGACCCCTCTTGCTGCAATATATGTGAAAATATATTCTGGAGGAAAAGAATTAAAAGTAGTTGGCTCTATCCATGTGTCTCCTCCTCTTCTACAAATGATATCAGAGCAGGGGACCAAATCCATACTTGGAGCTTCAAAATGAACACGGGTGCTTGGGTGAATTCAAGCCAAGGTGTGGCCAAGGAACAGGACAATTATTTAATTTGTACTTACAATACACCACATTTGGGCTACTGGATACAAGCTCCTCTTTCAGTAACTAGAGATTAAGGTATAAATAGATATTCCAAGGACATAACAGCCTACCACACAGTGTTTCTTACAGCCATATTAGGAGGAACTATAGCCATTGTCATTGGATTTTTTGCTGTACATTTTGTTACTGCAGGGACAAGTGTGGTACTCCACCAAAAAGTGAAAGAAATATCACTAAACTTGAAGTCTTCAAAAGAAACCAGACAACTTAATAACACATTAGTTTAGTCAAAGCTGCATTAAACTGTGAAGACAAGTTGCAATTATTCAATGGACAAAACTCCTCATATAGTCCTCAAAAGAGTCATGCGTCAAAGGCAGAAATAGAAAAGTTTCCATGGTAAAAAATTGGGATAATTTAAACATCTACAATGAAGAAGTTTCATTTTTGTCTGCCAATCAAAAAAGTTACTCAAGAAAGCCAGTATAGTCATAGGAGCCCAATATGGTGAAAAACAACCTAAGCTCATTAACAACAACCTGTTTTCATCATTAGGTGGCACTCCCGAGCAAAAGTGGTATCTCACAGCTAAGAGGAGAGATATGGATGCTTCCAGATTCCTGAACAGTTTATGCACATCTACAGCCAGCCAGCCCATCACCGTCCTCCAAACATCTGATCTTTCTCCACTTTAGAGCAGTTACACACTCTGAAGTCAGCTACTTGGCCAACAAAGGGACAGTTAGTCTATGGCCAACTAATGGAACCGGTGAACAGAGAGAACTTTACACAATGTCCAAAATGCCCTATCCTCAGATGCCAGAGAGGAGGACTGGAAGGTCAGCAGAGTTTGCCTTCCCAGACATCAGACTGGAGCTGGTATTCCAACAGCTTACTGGAATCCATCCCTGTGCCCAGAACTCTGAAAGAAGCAATTGTAATGACTCCATTTTCATCAGAACTTCAAGGAATTTCAAAACAGACTCTCCTGGAGCTCTCATCTTACCCCAGATCTTGGTTTGTGTCTCTTGATGGAAAGCCATTCACAGAAGTGAAGCACTCTTTCATTGACCTGAAAAAGGAAGGATAAGAGAACCTAGAGCAATGACAGGAGTCTAGACTCCAGGGTGGACATGAGTGAACATCACTTAAGCAGGAATCTTGAGAGGGAGATAACATTCATCAAAAGCATGCAGCATCCCAAGATCCTGTATTTAGAAGATTTAGATCTTAGCAGCAGTGAGAGTGAGAACACCGTCTGCACCCTGGAGGACCCAGCTTTGAGGCACATCTCAGATGGAGGGAGTAGAGTTACCATGGAGCATACCTGGGAAAGAGTCCCCAGGAAGAAAAAGCACCATTGAAAATTTTGAAGCCAATACCTCCCTCATGAAAAAGAGTGCAGACCACCACTAGTCAGTCAAAAGATCTGGCAAGACCAACATCTGGAAGAAATGAGAGGAATGTCCACTGACTCCCATCAATTAGCTCCACACAGGCTGTGTATTCTTGCCTCTTGTTATAAATCACAGTATGAATTTAAGAAATCAAGACTGAGCCATCTTTTGGTACTTGGACATGTCTCAAGCAGAGTAAATCACAAAATTGTAATTCAGTCATCAAAGAGAAAGATACCAAGAGATGACTTTTCTGAAATGTTCTCTTCATTTATTTTTTGAGTGATGAATTTGAAATATTTAAGTTTTCAAAATGTAAAATAGTGTCGAGATGTTGTTAGTTATCTGTTCACCAATTTGGTACTGGCACTCCTAAGAGTAAGACAGTGAACCATGAACTCCCAAAATTGCTCCCCCAGATGCTGCCTTTGCCTTGACAACTATCCTGTGGAACATTTAGAAATGAAATTCTGCTCCAGGCATCATCCTTGTGAAATGTTACAGTTACATCCTCCTCTGCCCATACTTAAAAAAACCAACTTGATAAAGGCTTGGATTGTTGTTATCCTAGAGTTTACAGACCAAACACCATTTTCTTTGTTTGAAAGGAGTAGCATATGCATTGTACCACCCCAAAAGTAAACTCTACACTCATATAAAGTGGGCAAGAAACTTTCTTGTCATTAGACAGAGTTGTTTATGAATGTAACTTCACAGAAAAAATAAGATATTGATGTGTTATATAGAAATTTGAGAAATTTATACTATGATATTGGATTTTTATTTTTTAATCTTTTCTTTTTCTTCCTCTCAAGGTTTAAATGACCTTAGCTATGAAGGAAATTTTTTTAATAATCCACAAAACAAAACAATGATATTGCAAGTTAAAATCAATTTTAACATACTCTGTTTTAAAAATCCAATGTTAGTCACTTAAATCCTATCAGGCTTGACTTTAAAAAGATAGAAGAGTTGTTTGTGAGCAGCAAAATGTTAACAAGATAAGCAGAGATAAAGAAAATAAACATTTCACTTCGATGTGCAGAAAAAAGCCATTTTTCTGAGAATCAGAAGAGTTTTCAGGATACTAATTATGTAAGATGTTTCCATTTTTAAAGGAAAAGACATTTTTAGGAAAAGAGTTTTAATTTCAGGAGAAATAAATTTTTCTTTATATAATTTGTAGCTTTTCAATTTTTTCTCCATTATATAAAAATCTCTTTTTGATCATATAGAAAATTCACTGTGAACACATTCAATGTTTTTAATTATGTGATTTAAACGCTGAGGTATCATTCATATGTTCTAAAAATAAAAGCTCTTTTTAATAAACCAACTCACCTCATTTTTCTTAAAAACTTCCATGAAGATACATCTGAAACAACTTTCCATTCCCCTTGGTGGGAAAATAATGAAACTAAATTGCTTTATTTATCATCCTTTGCTATTCTACATAGGAGCAACATAGAAACTAAAGCCACCTAAACAAGTTAAAAGAACAGAAATAGTCACATTAGCTTTAGTAACATTGTAGATAGATGTACAATGGAGGAAAACATCCTTTTCTCTTGAGAGAGTATACTTCAGCCAATCTTTTTCTGTAACCACTTCTGAAATATCTAATTGGTCAAATAACTCTCCTACTTTCTGTACTATCCTGAAGAATTTAAAGACAGGCATTTTACATAATTTACTATAATTACCCTAATTTAATCCATAGAAGAGATAAACATTTTGTGTAAATATGGACTTTTTAAAAAAGTAGTGGTAAGGTTTACACTTTAGAGGATGATTTTTATTGGCTTTATACAAAAAGATTTATTAAAAGAAGCAGGAATAAAGGTAATTTGGAAAAGGTTAAGGAGTTAAGTGCTTTTTGGAAGTGACTTTGATACAGATTTTCACTGTTAGAAGAATAAAATAAAATCTTTCTTAAGCATACATTTTCTCTCTTAGCCAAATTAAATAGATGTACATGTTTTTATTAAAAATTATGGACCTATGTTTTCATGTTGGAACAAAGAAGTTTGCATGCAAGTTACCATGCTTTTTGTGTTTAATCATTTCTGTAAATTCAGCACATATTGATAAATTGTTTATGTTGGAATGATGTTAGAAACTATATAGCAAAATGTTACACCACCTCAATATTTTAAATATGTACTTCCCACATTTAAAAAGTTTCATCTCTCAGCTTGGAAATAAAGTACACCTATTGATGTATGGGTGTACCTTTCAGATGTATACTTTATTTTATTCATTCTTGTGCAAGGGAAAGATGACACACCCTAAGGGCTTTTCTAGAACTTCTTGTTTGGTTTCAGAAAAAAAGTTTATTATTTTCTTCCCAAACTTCTGTTATACCTAGTTCTTTCCATCTGCATTCTCCTCCTTTGTCACTACACATACTGTTTGTTATTGGGAATTTTAGGCAATTTAACTTTTCTAATGATCAAAAGAGTATGAATTCTCATTTGTGAGCAGTTCATGAATTTCCTGTTAAAAACTAAAGCCATCTACTTTTTCTTAATCTAATGATAATAAATGAACAATATTCATTACTGTCTTAAATTTTTAATTTTAAAACTAAGTTTTCTTGAAAGTACAAATCTAGATAATTTTGGTTACAAATTTTTAACATTTGAGGATTCTTTGTACATACGCTGGATATACTGTAAAGGCAAAATATTCAATTAACTGGTGGATTCATTTACTAAAACACAGCTATATGTATTTTTGAATACATATGAGCTTGAGACTTCAGAAAACCAATTTTTATGACTATGCAATTGTATGAGGACAATGTCCCTTTATAATGCACAGTATACAATGAAGATCACACAAGTTGAAGAATAAAAGAACCTACTTGATTTGGCAATCACTTTCAGATCTCTTTCCATCTGTTCCAATTCTCCAGTATCAATACATATTATAGGGTTCTATAGATCTGTGGGTCAAATAATGCCCCATAAAACTTCCCAGAAAGGTGAACATCGAAGTTAGATATTCATTTATAAGGTATGAGTTACTTATTTCTCCATGCACTGATAATTGTGAAGGAATTTGTTTCAATTTGTATTTCAGGTCTGGAGTTTACATTTTACCTTCTTGTTTCCAAGTGTTTCTATCTTTTGTATTCTTTTTTTTTCAGAGAAATCTCATATTTTAGTGTATTTATTGCCATTATTTCTATATTTACTACTGAAAACTGTAACATATTTGTAAAATGCTAAACATAGTTTATTAAAGATTAATCATGTAAAAGTGGTGGAAAAAGAATAATAATCATAAGACTTGTAGATAAATGGATGCAACTTGAGATCATGTTTATGGGTGAAATGGTTCAGACTCACATGAGTGAACATTGTGTTGTCCCCCTAGTGTAAAAATACTGAAGAAGTTAGCAAGATCCAAAATGTACAATAGATATTGTGAAAATGAAAGAGGAGGAAACATCTAAAAAGGGAAGGTGGTAACCATTGTTAATTTCCTATTATCTTGCTTTGAAGACCTGGATTGCTTTCATTGTCCTGTTTTGTTTTGTTTGATTTTATTATGTCTGATGGTATGGGTACCTATTTTGAAGATAACAAGATATATTAAGGTAGCCATTATTGATTTCCTATTATCTTGTTTTGAAGTCCTGCATTGTGTTCAGTGTTTTCTTTTGGTTGGCTCTATTCTGTTTTATTTTGTTTGGCTTTATTCCTTTTAAGATTAAAAAATGTTAGCAGATACATATCACTTATTGTGTGACAGACACCAAGTCCACTTAGATGACTTTATTTGGTTCTAAACACCTCCTGGAAGCCTCACTTCTAAACACTATAGTTGGATTAAGATTTTACACTCTTAATACCTCACAATGGGAATTACATCTCAACACATAAAACTCTGGGGGACACTGTACAGTTGTATCCAAGTTGTGGATTTATAAATAATACACAAATAAGTAAATAAAGGAGAGAGGACAGAGAAACAAGAAGTAGACTTCTGGACATGGAGAAAGGCACAAGTGGGAGTATGGAGAAAAGGGGCAGGGATTAATAAGGCTGCAATTGATTAACATATGTTAAATGCATATACCAACTTCCCCCAAAAAATCCTATGGAAGGCAAGAGGGATCCTGGTCTGAGCATATACCATGGGAATAGAAATAAAACTGAGTCATATTGATGAGAATTTAGAATAAGGTCAAAGGTTAATGATTTTCTAGTGCAAATGCCTCATTTTCCATGTGCAGATACCAAGGTCCAGAAAGATAAAAATATATCACTCAAACTGGCCAATGTGTTTGGGCAAGAACTTATAGTAACATCATATTTGTGTGCTATACAAAACTTAAAGTATTAAAATGAGACAAGACTCTGGAGGAGGGACAAGGAAAGAGCTGAAAATAATTAAAGATTTCAAGTCTGTACCTAGATTGCACATAGTACTTGAGCACAAGATTTCTGAAATAATCCCTGAACCCTTTTTGCTCTTTAGGAGGTAAACAGGATTTGAGAAACTCTTTTAAGAGAGTCTGTAAGGCCCTGCCCTCAGGCTTGAGACTTGAGTACTTAAAAGATCCTAAATGCCCTTCAGTGCAATACATCAGTGGCTGGTCTGGTGACTGGTGCCCACGTGGTAAGTTTGGTGGAACAGCAAGCAGTAGTAAATTCTAGACTGCCTAGCTCCTACTGCAGCCTGCTGCACTCTTCTACATGGGTGGCATTCCCCAGGGCTAGGGCAGGAGTGGAGGTGAACAAACCAGCAAGGACCAAAATGAAGAGAAGCAAAAGTTATGTGTTGAGACGTGCTCTTTGAAGGGGGTGGCCTCCATGCCTAGAGAAACTCCTTCAGAAATAAATATCTTACATAAAAGACTAATTATGGATTCCAGTTTGGGGCTTAGTTGAAAAGAATATGACTCTATTCAGTATGAGGTTTTACAGACAGGCTGCAGAAAGGAACATATGAGATGGGAGAATGAGATGGCAAGATGGGAAATGGGTATAACCAGTATTCTCACGAAAGTGTTCTTTAGTTATGGAAGGACAGTTTTACAGAATTGGATTTCCTAAGGATTGAAGTCAAATGGGTGTGGAGCAAAGGTGATACCTGCTGGAGATGACAGTAGCAGCATCCAGGTCTTGTCCCTTGCACTACCCACTCCGGGGCTACAGCTACACCCTGTCCAGTATCCTCTCAACTGGCTTTCACTGTCATCAGCAGCCACCACTAAAAATGATTTTCATCAATAGGACTGGGAATAGTAACCCACACTATCTTCCTCCAATCCTAGGCTGTTTTACTCTCTCCAATGCCTGTCAAGTAAAATTAAATTATATTTCAAACAAGGCACAAGTGGAGACCAGGAAAGTTCTATGTAGTGCCCTGGTCTGTCTAGTTAGTGTTGGTCTGGAGACATCAAGGAATAGTATGGAAATTGAGTGCCTAGCTGAATCCCTGCATGAACTAAATGTAAAAGCTAGCTTTACCTGCTACCCACTTTATTTCTTCAGGCAAGTAATTTCATCCCTTGTAATTCATTTTCCTATAGTGCAAAATAGGGGAAATAGTCACATTATAAGATTATTATAAGGACTATGTATAATGAATATGTATATGAAGAATAATATATGTGATGAAAATAATGTCATATTAAAAGGAAGACTTTTAACCAATTTATCATCCAAACCAAACCATCTTGAGAGGGATTTCAACTTTAACAGTTAGAATGAAACAACAGTCATAGACTGGGATATTTAATTATCCTATTTATAGTTTACCTACATTAAGATAACCCAACTTTGACCTCTACAATTGATTACTGAGAAACTGTGGAAATGATCACTTTTCTCCAGAAACTTTGTCAATTTGTGAAACAGAGTAAATAGAATGCAAAGGGAAGTTTTAGAATTATGTTGAGGTTGATAATTATCTCTGAAATTCACTGAAAATTGTGCATTTTTATCATAGGACATAACTTTGCAATAAGCAGTTTCAAACTGCTATTAAAGCAAAATGGGGGTTTCCAACTTTTGGTCCCTAGAAGAACAACAAGTGTCCTATGTTCTTTGTTCCTCAGTTCCTACCTCTGAGAAACAAGAGGCTGGATATCACCTTGCTTTCACTTTCCCCCACATGTAATGTCTAGCAGAAGCAGGGGTTAGCATAGGATGAGAGAAGGAAGATGGAATCCCTGGACCCAGAGGTCTGGAGACTCCCTTGGATGAAGGTTTTCCATGGGCATGAGAGCCTCATCAGGACCAACAGCAAAGAGGTAACATTCCAGGGTAGATGAGGTATGCTAGGAACCGGACTATTCTTCTCCAAGAAAATATAACAGCTCTTTCTAAGCTCAGTATTTACAAACCAGCCTGAAAAATAAGAAGACTCACACACCATATAATGACACTGATCAGACAGCTAAAAGGCATTTCCTTAGTTTGCCATTGAAAGTTTCACTTAAACATCTCTGCATGTCACTGAACTCAAGAAACACAGAAGTCACAGGACATTTTCTCATGCTTTCTCTCTTTCCTCCAGTGTCACTTCTATTCCCCAACAGCAGAGATGGACAAAACTGACTTTGTGCTTAGGCACATATATGATAAATTTCAAGGTCAATGGAAGCTAAATTACAGACCCAAATTTGAGGTAAAAAACATTTTGGCCTTCTGTATCAGTGGGTTTTAAAAGGAATGGAAATTTTTTTCAGAATCATTGAATTTGTGCCATGTTTTGAGGCCCCTAGAGCCCAAATTCATGTCAGCATTGTCAGAATGAGAAAGGGTACCTACTTCATAGGCAACTTCTGAGTCTGGAGATATAGCTCAGTGGAAAAGTGCTTGCCCATAAAGGTTACCTGTTACAATGGTTATCTATACAAGGCCCTGTGTTAAATCCCTAGCACTGAAGGAAAAAATACAGCAACTTCTCCTTGGGGAAACCAGTGAAGTATCAACAGTGTGCTTTGAGGTCCCAATCCACTACTTGTGTCTAAAGATAGGGAGCCTTACTTCTTTATTAAGTCACATAAGGTTCTTAATTCTTGCTGACATGACAAAATGTAGCTAATGGGCATCCACATTCTCAGTCTTTCTTGTCTGGCCTGAAGAAGAGAGACCAAGACTCCTCAACCAGTCAAACTGATTGTGAGAAAAACAGAACTGTCCCTGAATATTTGAGATGCACTTTTGTGCATTCTCATTGCCTCCTGACTTTCTTTAGCCTGGAAAAAATCCTGGGTGGCAATGGCTTCCCTATCTGTGCTACATGCTCTGAGAAGGTGACTTGTCTTGTGCCTTTTGTTAGGAGTTCAATTCACATTAACTCATTCACTGTTTGTGAAGTGAATGAAACTTGGTGGTTTCTGGGTGAGATAATCAAATCCTGGCATCAGATAAGTTTGTGATTTTCCCCTGCTTTCCCTTCCACTGCCCTCCCTTCTTGTATCTTCTGTTGTGGAGTATGAGTGTATGCCAGTGTGTGAAAATGTGTGTGTGTGTGTGTGTGCACATGTTTCTATGCCTGTGTTCCCCTAGAATGACTCAAAAGCTCTCAAGAGTGGGTTTCACAAACCTGTTTTAGGTTATGCTCCAATTCTGTTCCTTAGACCACTGATCTGTCTTTCTGTTGTCCCCATCTTTGCACCAGAAAGATCCTTCCTGAGGGGTTCCCTACAGTTCCTGTTTCCTTCTGTGGGACATGGGAGAATCAGACTAGTGGAGACAAAGAGTCAGACTGTTCTATGACAGTTCACCTACATGTTGTGCTAACACTGCTATCTTCTGAATATCTGGGAAAAGGAGTAGGCAGTTGCAGTGATCAAAAGGTCATCACACATCAAGGTAGTTTGGGGATGATCACCATACTTATCTAGGCATTGGTCAGAGAAAACAAGTGTCAGAGACTACAGGAAACAAGAAATAAGATCTCCTTCCTGAAAAGGTAGTTAAGACCAGGGACCATTTACACAAGAAGTTGTGGACCCTTTTTGGTGGAAATTATAGAAACTTGGAAGGTAATAATGCCCTACAACTCATGTGGTCTAGCATCTTCACAATGCAGGTAAGGGAACTGAGACCACAGAGAGGAAGATGCCTGCCAGGCTCATAGCGCTGTCTTATGTAAAAGCACAGAACAATTCCTACTGCTGGGCCTTCTGGTAAGACCAGAGCAGTTTCCATTACTCCATTACACTGAGAGGCACCCTTGACAAGAGGTCAACCTATGTGGAATAACTGGAGTGACTTTACTGTTCATGTGGAGTGTCTGGAGTGTCTTTGTTGTTTAGAAGAGGATATCCTGCAACCTTCAGAGAATAAATGGCAGTGGAAGGAGAGGTATGGTAAAAGTCATTGTCTTTAGGATAGCCAGGTCCAGTCATTATCTAGATAGCAGAAGAGACTGCTATCAACCTGAAGTGTCTGATGGCTGGTTCCATTCTGGGGTCAAGGATTTCTGTATAGACTGTCCTGTAATTCCTGAGCATCCCCTTCCTCTGAAGGCCCATCACTGAGACAAACAATTGGTCCTTATTTGGTATACACCTTTCCAGACCTGGGTAAGGCTCAGCTTGGGATGAAGTACAGATACTCAAGAAATAAGAACCCTGCACTCACAGAGCTTCTGGGTCAGAGGGACCTGAAACATGAGTGTAAGTGTGGACACTGATGGATAGAGGTGGGCCAGAGTTGAAAGGAGGTCAGGGGTGTTGGACTGCATTCATCTTTCAAAGACGCTGGGTAGGACCTAGATAGGCAAGGGGGGGCAACAGTAGTGCAACCTTTCCCTGCCTTCTTCCTAAAAGCTTTCCTCACATTCTTGGAAGCAGGGCAGGTTGGGTTGTGTATGAGCCCACACACAGTGTTTTGATTTGTGTTTGGATATCACCCCAAAGCCTCATGCAATAATGGAGGTGGCTGAATCTAGTGTTTGTGATTGGTTCATTGTCTAGCACTAGCATTGGTGGTGTGACTGTGCACCTGCTCAGGGGTGGGTACTTGGTATACACTATAAGGGAGTGAAGGAAGTGTGCTTCTCCCTTTTGCCCTTTTGCTCTGGTCATTTCTGGTATGTGTCACAGCCACTATGAATGGTTGACCCTCAACCATGACACCTTGTCTTGACGCTAGCTGAGTATGGACTGAAACCTCCAAAATCCATAAGCTAAATAAACATTTCCTTCATTTCAGGTGTCAGGTGTTTTGTCTTAGCAACAAGAGAAAAGTAATCAAGACACATGGTTAGATGTCTTAGGATGCCTGACGTGTTACCAACCTAGTCCAATCCCTGACCAGCTGGGTGATGCTCAGCTCCTTATTTCACTGCTTTGAATCTCAATCTCATCTTAAATCTGGGAAGCTAGTATTCTCTTAAGTAGCACAAGGCAGAGCTTGCAGAGTTCTCAGGAGGCACTTAGTGGTCAGTGGTTCCAGAACACACCCAGTTCCTGTCATTTCAGTCTATTTTGGAAGCAAAACTTATATGTGGACTTTATTTAGATCTGGACTAGTCTAGAAAGTGCAAGAACAAAAACTTTCATACCATTGATGAGACTTTAGACATTCGTATAAAAATTGTATTCTTGGTGAAATTTGAGAATGATGATTATTTTAGGTGTTACGATGGCAGTGTAGGTAAGTTAAAAGAGTTCTTATCTTTTAGAGCTACATTCTGAAATTTGATACAATGATGAGTGACCAGGGGCTGAGTGATGTGTACAGGAGGGTTTGTTATGTGATTCTACTTGTATATAGGCTTGAATTTTCCATAAAATTTATACACATGTATTTATATATGAAAGTGTTACTCAACTGTGATTTTTCTTTTCCCATCTGGAAGATGTTTCACATGGGGACTGACTTTTGCAAAGGTGAGAAAAACCTTGTATGTGACTGTGAACACCAGAGACACTGCTGGCAGAAGCTTGTGGGTGGAGTAAGGCATCACATCCCCTTACTCAGCCTCCTTTTTGTTCAGCATTTGTGCTGCTCCTTTTGGCAAGTTTGGTTGACAGGCAAGTTTTATTGCCATGCAGTGGAAGGCTGGGGCCACAAGCCTTTTTCTTGTGAGAGGAAGGAGAGGTAAAGGGAGGTAGATAAGCAAAAGAGAAGCTGCACAGCAGGCTAACCTCTGTGTCAAAGCCTGGACTGGAACAAGAATAGAGTGGATGTTCCTTGATACCACTTTGTGGTGGCCTCCACTCTACATTTCTCCTGTTGGGCAGCCCTACTCTCAGAGCCTAAAACCCCAGAATGGATAGGAGAATGTTGGCACCTGCACCTTCAATGAGAGCCAAGGAACTCTGACTAAGGAAGACATCCTTTAGCAGCTGTTAAGTAAGAACTCTAGAAACACCTGACTTAATTATTTTCAAGAATCCTAGGAATTCAGCTCCCCAAATGGAAAATCTGCATTGTTGATCACCCTGAACTGGAACCACTCCAGAAGGCAGGAGGTCAGGGGCTTCTTAGTGGTGGTGGTGGTGATGGGAATGGTTAGAAGCCTATCCTCACTATCCTTTAAGGAGAAGAGGCAGAAGCCTCTGGCATTGCACATGGTGCTGAGGTAGTTGGAGGAGCTTATGTTGTGGCATTGCTTCAGACCTGGCTGTCACTGAAAGGTTGCATAGTCCTGAGCTCAGATATAACTTTTTCCTGTGCTCTTTCTGCATTGCCCTTGGAACTTGAGGCTCAGTTGGGCTGGGATTAAAATGGACCCCCATGCCCCACCATGGGCAGGAATTGCCCTCACTCAGGGTGAAAGGAGCCTGGCCCATCTCACACTGAGTACCCACCACAAGAATACAGAGGCACCAACACAGCCAGGAACATTTGTTTCTATTCAGTAAGAGTGTTTCTTAGAGTTATCCTGTTGTGACCATGAGATAGGATTCAAAGAGGCTCCAGGGTGGCATTATGGTGGTCATTCAGCTGCTTGAGAGATCAAGGTCTTTCAAGACCTGGGATCTGAGAAGAGAAGGTATCATACTAGACAAGAAAACATCAAAGAGGCCATCAGTCAGTAGCTAAGCAAAAGAAGGGCACAGACAGCCTCCGCTTTCTGCAGCATCTTTATGGCTCCTGGTTGCTAAGAGCCAGACTTTCATTGCTAAGCAACGGGAGTCTGGTGGATTATAATCAATTTCCTGAGCTCACTGAAAGGTGGAGGGAGAGAAGGTAGAATACAGATACCTTGGGAAAGCTCATCCCTGCCCTAAGCTTTGTTGCAGAATGCAAGGTGGAGAGTGACTGTGCAGCAGGTATTCAGTATAAAGACCTAAAATGAGAGTGACAGTTAAGATACTGATTAAGCATTAATGAATATTAATGCTGCTGCTTTGTGAAACTGCAGGAAAGGCCTACAGTCTCTGGGGTCTTTCTGAGTTGCTTGGCAAGTGCAGATAGTACAGGACAGTTTGTGATCCAAAGAGTGTATCAGAGCATTTTAGAGTTAAGCGGACCATCAGAATACCAGGATTTAGTATGTTTTTGTTAAATAACAGAGGCACCTGTGTCTTTATGCCTAGATAACTCAGGGATAAAGCTTGATTCCTCTTGAGGCAGCATTTTCTGAACCTTACCCTTAGAAAGTACCTTACTTGTCCTATTAAGCCCAATGGCTTTTCCCAATGACAACTAAGGGAGTTACTCTAATCTGCTTCTCTTCTGTGAGTTCTACCTCTTACATTTCTATTCAAATTAAAGGACACAATAACTTGCTCAGTTTCAGTTCCCTGTCTCACACTTTTTTTCTTTAGTCTTCTTAAAGGGCAGGCCACAGCACAGATCAATTTCTAGGACCAAATGCCTGCTTTGGTTCTGGATTTCTACTGTCCTGCTTTGGTGGGGATCTTCTGGCCAAGGGCAAGGTCTCTAGGTCAGAATAAAAGTAGAACTAAATCTATGTGTGCTTGGGGTAGGGGCGGGAGAGATTTCTAAATTTAACAGACAGGTTTCCAATTTCACAACAGGAATATGTTGAGACTTGTGAACCCTACAAAACTACTGTAACTGGACAAATTTGTAAATCAGCTCCTTGAAGTCTCTGTGAATAGTGCTAGTTTTCTACAGCAAATGAAACAACATTTCTTAAATAAACTCTAATGCACAGTAGTAATAATAGCAAGTGTTTATGGCATTTGTGATCTGACCTGATCCTCCTAGCTCGATAGGATGAAATTTCTATTCTCAGTGTGTCCAAAAATATGTAACTTTATCTTCTTCTATTTAAAACTATAGGACAACAGTTTTACCCAGTAGGGATAGGCTGCTGAAACCTCTCATCCTCACTAGCTTTATGTTTAAGAAGCTCTACTCTTCTCAAGTAAGGCCAAGAGCACTATGTAACCCCTCTGCCACTCACAAAGAATTGATAGGTTAGAATCTCTAACTTGGGAATGACAGCCCCATATCACTGTGCTTCTGATAACCCCTGCTCACTCAGGAATGAAGGTTTTATTCTAGGAAAGACACACTATAAAAAGCAGTGGCCCCCATTTCTTCCCAGCACCTTGCTAATAAGCAGGGATGTCACTCCGGGAGAAGCAGATTGTTTTTGTTGCCTCCAATCTAGTGCACTAGAGTCCAGATTCTGCCCTAATGGAGAAACAAGCTTTTAAAAAATTATTAAGTTTATTGGCAATTTTAACTATAATAATGATCACTGTCATCGTTGTGATTTTGTACTTGCATATGAGTTATCTCAATTCATTTCCCCCTTCCCTTAATTACAAAGCTTTGCTTCCATTTTTCATCTCTTCTCATTTTTATCTTTTCCCTTCCTTCATTTCCCCCTCCTTCTTTCCTAGTTTCCCTTCCCAATTGAGTATTTTCTCCTAATTCATAGTATCTAGTATACAATCTGGTCCTTACTTACACTCATTTTCTCACACCTAAGAAGCAATACAGTATTTATACATATGTGCTTGATTTATTTCACTTAAGAGTATAGTCTCAAGGTCCAACCATTTAGCTATAAATGTCTCAAGTATGACTGAGTGGTATTCCTATATATATATCCCAAACCTTCTTTATTCTTCAATTGATGCACATTTGGGTTTGTTTCAAAGATTTAGCTATTACAAACTGTGCCACTATAAACCAGGATATGCATATATCACTGAAGTATGATATTTTTAATTCTTTTGCAATGATACTCAAAAGGGAATAGCTGGGAAAATGGAATATCTAGTTTTAGGTTTTTGAGGAATCAAAATACTGATTTCCACAGTGGTTGTACCTATATACATTCCCACCAACAGTGGAAAAGTGTTCCTTTTCTCCACAGCCTCACCAGCATTTGTTATTGGTTGATTTCTTGATAATAGCCATTGTTTCTGGAGTAAAATGGAATCTCAGTGTTTTCTCAATTTGATCTATTTTGATTGTAGTTTATTTAGTGCATGGTGATTGACATTGGTGGCAGTTTTAGTCTTTGACATGTAGAAAGCCAGATTTTCCAGCCCCATTTATTAAAGAGGCTATCTTTCTTCCAGGGAACATGATTATCACCCTTTATTCAAGATAAAATGGAGGAGTATGTTTGGAGTTCTGTCTGAATCTTCTAATCTGTTTCACTGATGCTTGGGTTTACTTATTTATTTAATTTTCCCAGTAGCATGCTGCTTTTATCACAGTAGCTGTTAGTAACATTTAAAGTCAGGCATTGTAATGCCTTTGCCTTGCTTTTGCTTCTCAGAATTGTTTTTGCTATTCTAGGTCTCTTGTTTCTAAGTAAATGTAAGGATTCTTTTTTCTCTAATTCTGTGAGATATGCTATTAGTATTTTAGTAGGGATTATGTTAAATCTGTGTAATATTTGGGAGTATGGCCATTTTCACTATGTTGGTTCTTCCTACCCAAGAACAAAGATATTTTTCTGTTTTTTGATATCATGTTTGAATTTTTTTTTGGTACTGGGGATCAAACTTGCAACATCACACTTGCCAGGCAGTCACTTAATTGATCTTTTTTCAGAGTACTACCATTTTGAATGAGAGATGTTTTACCTCTTTTGTTACATTGTTTTCTAAGTATTTCAGTGTCATCTGTTTTGGAGAACATCCCGTGTATAGCTGAGAAGAAAGTGTATGCTAATGTTGTGGGGGTGGAACACTCTGTAGATATGTATTAAGGCCATCTGTTCATGAGTTTAATTCAGTTCTGATATTTCTTTGTTGATTTTTTTGACTAGATGATCTATTTGTGACAGTAGGGTATAAGGGCCCCCATTAAAATTGTGTTAATTCTTATTTGATTTTCAATGTCTGTTATTACTTGTTTTATATAGTTGTGTGCTCTGGTATTTAATATATATATATATATATATATATGATTGCTATCTCTTCTTCTTGAAGTTTTTCTTTTAACAAGTATGTAATGACCTGTTTGCTTCTTTTGGTCAGTCTTTACTTGAAGTTCACTTTGTCTGCAAATGGAATTGCTACCACTCCAATCTTTTTTAAAGATTCCTAACACATGAAATATTGCTTTCCATTCTTTGATTTTTCAATCCAAGAATTTTTTTAGTTAAATATGTTACTCATATTTAGCATATTATAAGGTCTTGTTTCCTGATCCATTCGGCCAGTCTGTTTCTTTCAAGTGTTGAATTGAGACCATTTTCACTTATGGTTATAACTGACATATATTGGATTATGCTTCTCATATTATTTTCCTGTTCTTAGTACTCTGTCTTCCCCTCTATTGAATTGCTTGCTCTGCCAGGTGGCTTCTTTCCATTGTTGTTATTGGAATTTTGATCTTTGATTATCACTTTCTAAATTATCCTCTAGAGAGTTTTGGAGAGCTGGTTTCATGGTCATGAATTTCTTCAGTTGTTCTTTGTCCATAATTCTTCACTGATTTTGAAAGATAGTTTTGCAGGGTACATTAATCTGGATTGCAGGTTGTATTATTTTAAGACTTGACATACTTTACTCCAAGCTTTCTTTGACTTGAGAGTTTGTATTGAAACCTCTGGTATGACTCTGATGGGTTTGCCTTTATAGGTGATTTGTTTCATTTCTCTAAGAACTTTTAATATTGTGTTCTTTCACTGACTTTTTGGAATTTTGATTATTATATGCCTTGATGCAGATTTATTTTGGTCTTGGGTAATTGGAGTTCTATATACTTTACTTCTTTGTACAGTTGACCTTGAATTATGACCAGCCTGCCATATGAACAATGGGTTATGACCAAAAGTTTAGTTTTAACTTATAATCAAAGTCTTGATTTATGACTCAAACATCAGCTGCATGTGCTTGTAGATGATGTGAGATACAGACTGAACCCTTAAAGAGCTCTAGAAGAAGCATTACAAGTTCATTTCCTGTACAAGATTAATTGAGAAACACTGGGCCAATGTCTCTCCTAAGGACAGTGAGATCTGCCTGTATACAAGAAAGAGACTATGAAGATGGTGTAGAGGAACCTGAGCATTGTTTACTTTAAAAAAGGATAAAAATGATACAGAATTTCAATACAAAATAACAGGAAATTAACACTAGTTAATATATTTCATATTGTTATCTTCAGAGTAGTTGTTCAGATTACAAGATTTAGGCATAAAAATGATCAAACAATCAAGCAATGGAAACACAAACATCTTTTTGATGAATTAACATAAATTAGTAGTATAGTTGTCTATCTCAAACACACACACACACACACACACACACACACATATATATATATATATATATGTATACATAAGCACATATAATCTTTTCTCTTTTTTCCTTTCCCCTATCCTAGTTGTTCTTTCCTTTTGAGCATGTTCCCTTTTATTTTCACAATATCTACTGTACATTTTTGATCTTATTTACTGTTTCAGTATTTTTTCTTTTTTGAGACAGCCTTGCTATGAAGTTCAGGCTTCTCTTGAGCTCACTTTTTAGCTCAGGCTGGGGTCAAACTTGCAGTGATCCTCCTGCCTCAGTCTACCAAGTGCTGAGATTACAGGCATGCACCAACATACCTGGCTTTTTTTTAGACTAGGGAGACAGTACTATATTTCCACATGTGAATCTGATTAATTTCACTTATGAGGATAGTCTCCAGTTGCATCCATTTATCTATAAAAGCCTCAAATTTATTCTTCTTTATAGCTGAGGAATACTGCATTGTATAAAAATACCACATCTTTTTATTCATTCTATGGTTGATAGGCATTTAGGTTGTTTCCAAGATTTAGCTATAAGGAATTCTGCTGCTATAAACATGGGTGCACATATATTGCTGTGGTTTGATGTTTTTAATTCTTCTGGGAAGATATCCATAAGGGGACTAGCTAGGTCAAATGGAACCTCTAATCTTTGCTTTTTGAGGAATCTTTATACTCATTTCCACAGTTATTGTCCCAGTCAACACTCCCATCAACAATGGAGAAGTGTTTCTTTCTCCCCACAGCCGCTCCAGTATTTGTTATTGATAAATTTCTTGATATTACCTATTATTTTTGGAGTGAGATGATATCTCAATGTTGTTTGATTGAGAACTTAAACTGCAACCAGTCCTAGGGAATTAATTGACTTCATAAGTCATGGGTCCACTGTTTGTCAATTAGATTTTCAGTGTTTGGGAAGTTTTCTGCCATTACTTCTGGGAATATTTTTTGGTGGTGTTTGCACTATTTCTTGCTTTCTCACTGACTCCAATCACTCTTACATTGTTCTTTTGCAACATCTTGCAGCTGTTAAATTGATTTTTCATTGTTCCTTGTTATTTTTAAGATATCTTTCTTTTCATAGTTACTAGCCTCAATCCTGTCTTCTAGATTTGATATTCTGTCCTCACAATTGTTCAGTTGGCTGCATATACTTCAATGAATTTTTTAAAAAATTTCTTGGAAATCTGTTTCAATCTGTTTCATGGATTCTATTTCTTTCCTATGTTGGGCATTTGTGATTGCCATCATTTTCTTAAGCTCGTCTATTTTTTTATGTGTTTCTGTTCTAGATGCACTGGACATGTCCTTCATTTTAGTTTTCATCTTTTTTTTAACCTCAGAGATTATTTCTAATATATTTTCTCTATAACCTCATTTATATGTTTTTTGTTTGCTTGTTTGTTTGTTTGTTTTAGTTCTGCTGCTATTGTCCCAGCTAGTTGAAGTGGGTGGCTCCTGATTTTCTCTATTTCATAATGTGCTGGACTTTTCTTGTTTGGGATGGAAGTCTGGGGTTGCATTTTGATTCTGTGTCTTGTCATTTTATATTTTTTAATTTTAATTTGTTTTCTGTGTTATGCTTGTAAATTCCTATGGTATATAGCTTTACCATTTCTATCAAATCTGTTCCTGAAAGATGTCTTCTAGGTTTAACATGTTCTTCATCTTTGTTCCACTGTCCAGCCTCCCCATTTATTAGGGGTGAGTAGTTGATATTTTTTGGCTCAACAAGCAGTTCTTTGGTACTGTACTTTTGTGATGGTTATGACTCCAAACAATCACAGTGCTGTCATACAAGAGAGAACAATTATTTATAACACTTATGTTGCTCTGGCTAAAGTAGCACAATTAGCTATAGCAATAGCATCAAGTCAAGCTAGAAACCTACAAAAAGTGGTAAATATTATTTTGATACCTTTAATCATGGGAGCAAGGTGTAAAGTTGTATGAAAAAGTCCATCATTAACCAGGTACTTGTAGGTAATGACTTTCTCCTTAGTTGAGTGAATTACCATGTTGGGATAAAATTTTACAGGGGCCCACCCCTGCCATCAGGAACCTAGCAGAAGCCTGCATCAGGCGTAGGCTGCCCGAAACCTCCACCATGGGCCTGCCCTGCCAGAGGGAACTCAGTGGAAGACTGCGTCAGGGGTAAGCTGCCCAGTACCTACAAAGTGGGCCCACCCTGCCACCAGGAACTTAGCGGAAGGCTGCATCAGGCATAGGCTGCCCAGAACATCCCCTGTGGGCCCACCCTGCCACTGGGATCTTAGCAGAAGCCTGCATCAGGGTAGGCTTATGAGTACCTCCACTGTGGGCACACCCTGCCAGCAGGAACTCAGAGGAAGCCTGCATCAGGAGTAGGCTGCCCAGAACCTCCCCTGTGGGCCCACCCTGCCAGCAGGAACTCAGAGGAAGCCTGCATCAGGGGTAGGCTGCCCAGAACCTCCCCTGTGGGCCTGCCCTGCCAGTAGGAACTCAGAGGAAGCCTGCATCAGGAGTAAGCTGCCAAGAAGCTCCACCAAGGGCCCGACCTGTCACCTGGAACTCAGGGAAAGCTTGCCTCAGGGGTAGGCTACCCAGAACCTCCCCTGTTGGCTTGCCCTGCCACCGGGAATATCGAGGAGGCCTGCTGAAGACTGAAAACTTCCCTGGCCTGCTACAGATGGGCCTGCCCTCCCAACTGGAACATCAGAAGATCTCAGCAGTATCCAGTCAGTGTGAGAAAATTTGGAACGTTGCTCCCAGGTGGGGAACTTTGGACTACACTGGATTGACCATAACAATGTGCTGAGTATACCCCTAAAATAGAGGTGTACAGGGGATAAATAGGGCCAGTAGTAAAACTTCTTCCAACTAACTGTAAGACTTTGGTGTGTCTAAAAAGAGTGCGTGTGGTCCCCTCCTACACATAGAAAACACCAGGCAGAGTGAAAATGACAAAACAAAAAAGCAAAATGCAGTCTCAAATATATAGTTCACCAGAAGAAAGTATAGGAGACATTACATAGAGGACCCCAAAAGTAACACACCAAGAATCTCTGAAAAGATAGCCAGTGAAATTAAAAAAAAACAACTGCATCAGGCTATAGAGGAAATCAAATTAGAAGTAGTCTCCCATGTAAAGATACAAATAACAACTTTAGTAAAGCAGTTGTGGAATGCAGCTAAAGAAGAACTAGAGAAAAAAGTACATGAGCATGGGAAACTGATTGAAACTTTGAAGGAACAATATAGAAAACAAGCAGAATTCATGAAACAAACTCAAAGAGACATCCAACAAACAAAAAATTCTATTGAAAGTGTGAAAACTGCCTAAAGGAAGCTGAGGATAGGATTTCAGACCTTGGGGACAGGATCACAGTTAGTGATCAGGAAAGGATAGAACTTTAAAAATAATAAAACAGCATGAAATGACAACACAGAAGCTTCATGATGATGCCAAGAGCAACAATAAAAGAATAATGGGCATTAGCGACGATACAGGAGTCCAGACAAATGACATATGTAAAGTATTTACAGAAATAATAGCAAAATATTTCCCAAACATGGGGGAAAGAATCTGATATGCAGATAAGTCAAGCATATAGAACAACAAACAGTCACAATCAACATAAATCCACAGCCAGACACATAATAATTAAGATCTCAGACATAGACCATAAAAACAGAATATTAAAAGCTGTCATAGAAAAGGCACAACTCACCTATCAGGGAAAGTCTATTTGCACACAACATGAACTTCAAACCTAAAATGATTAAAAGAGATAGAGAAGGTCACTACCTACTTGTTAGTGGTAAAACTCAAGAGGAAGAACTAACAATTATAAATGTATATGCACCAAATACAGGAGCACCCAACTATATAAGACAGATACTAATGGGCACAAAAACCAAATACACAAGAATACAATTATAACAGGAGATCTTAACAGCCCATTGTCACAAAGAGATAGATCAACCAGACAAAAAGTCAGCAAAGAAATAACAGAACTGTATCATACCTGCGAGCAATTGGACTTAGTAGATGTTTACAGAGTGTCCCACCCAACCACATCAGAATACACATTCTTCTCAGCTGCACATGGGACATTCTCCAAAATAGACCATGTATTATCCCATAAAATATTCTTAAGTAAATGCAAAGGTATTGAAATCATACCATGCATAATATCTGACCATAGTGCACTGAAATTGGAAATTAATGGCAAAAGAAATTGTAAAACCTACATAAATACATGGAAATTAAGTAACAGCCTTTTGAACAACCAGTGGGCTACAGATGAAATTAAAGAAGAAATAAAAAAATACTTACAACTCAATGAAAATATAGAAACAACATACTTTAATCTGTGGGATGCGATGAAAGCAGTCTTAAGAGGGAAATGTATAGCAATAAAGTGTCATATCAAGAAAACAGAATGAGCACAAATAAACAGTCTAATGATCCAGCTCAAGCTTCTAGAAAAAGAAGAGCAAGCTAAACCCAAAGCTCACAGAAGAGAGGATGTTGTAAAGATTAGAGCAGAAATCAGTGCAATTGAAACAAAAAAAATTACAAAGAAGTAATGAATCAAAAAGCTGTTTTTTTGAAAGAATAAACAAAATCGACAAACCACTAGCTAACTGTATCAAGAAAAACAAAGAAAAACCAAAATTCATGCAGTAAGAACTGAAAAGGGAGAAATTACTATAGGTCCCATGGAAATTCAAAAGATCATGAATATCTACTTTGAAAATCTCTACTCACATAGAGTGGAAAACACTGAGGAAATGGAAAGATTTCTAGAAACATATGAACTACCAAAGCTCAACCAAGAAGATAGAGCAATTTTGAACACCTCAATATCAGCTATTGAAATTGAAAATGTAATTAAAACCTTACCAACAAAGAAAAGTCCAGGTCCTAATGGATTCACACTGAATTCTACAAGAAATTTAGAGAAGATTTGATGCCAGTACTCCTTAAACTCTTCAAGGAAATTGAGAAGAAATCAATCCTCCCTAAATCATTCCTGGAGGCAAGTATTACTCTAGATACCAAAACCAGAGTAAGAACCAACCAAAAAAGAGAACTATAGGCCAATCTCACTAATGAACATTGATGCCAAGATTCTCAACAAAATACTGGCAAATAGAATGCAGCAAATCACCAAGAAGATTATACATCATGACCAAGTGGGGTTCATTCCAGGAATGCAGGGATGGTTTAACATACACAAATCAATAAATGTAATACACCACATCAACAGAGCCAAAAACAAAAACCACATGGTCATCTCAAGAGATGCAGAAAAAGCTTTTGACAAAGTCCAACACATGTTCATGAGAAAAACCCTTCAGAAACTCAGAATACACGGCATCTACCTCAATCTTATAAAGGCCATCTATGACAAACCAACAGCCAACATTATACTAAGTGGACAAAAACTGAAAGCTTTCACTTTAAAATCAGGAACAAGACAAGGATGTCCACTATCACCACTCCTTTTCAACATAGTTCTGGAAACACTATCCAGGGCAGTCAGACAACAGAGAGAAATAAAAGGAGAAAGATAGGAAAGGAAGAAGTTAAATTATCACTATTTGCAGATAACATGATATTCTATATAGAAGACCTGAAAAACTCCATTAAAAGACTGCTAGAGGTAATGAACAAGTTCAGTAGTGTAGCTGGATACAAAGTCACTGCTCAAAAATTAATAACATTCCTATACACAAACAAAGAACTCACAGAGTGAGAAATTATGGAAATATCGCCCTTTACAATAACATCTAAAAAAATGAAATACTTAGGAATCAACCTAACTAAAAATGTAAAATATCTATATGCTGAAAATTATACTATGCTGAAAAAGGAGATTGAAGAGGATATTAGAAAATGGAAGGACATGCCTTGCTCTTGGTTACAAAGAACCAACATTGTGAAAATGGCCACACTCCAAAAACTGTTATACAGAATTAATGCAATCCCAAGCAAAATACCATTGACATAAGTCACACATCTAGAGAAAGCACTCCTAAAATTCATTTGGAAAAAGAAGAAACCTAGAATAGCAAAGGCAATTCTAGGCAACAAAAGCAAGGCAGGAAGCATCTCAATTCCTGACTTGAAACAGTACTATAAAACCACAGTGATAAAATCAGCTTGGTACTGGCAAAGAAATAGACCTGAGGATCAATGGATCAGATTAGAAGATGCAAGTATAACTACAAAGACACTCAGCCACCTGATATTTGACAAAGGGGCTAAATATGTCCACTGGAAGAAGGATAGTCTCTTTAAAAAATGGTGTTGGAAAAATTGGCTCTCTACATGCAGAAGACTGAAACTAGATCCATGCATATCACCATGCACAAAACTGAAGTCTAAATGGATCAAAACCTCAATATTAAAACAGAAACTCTAAATCTACTGGAAGACAAAGTAGGTGGAAGTATTGGAGACATAGGTGTAGGCAGAGAATTCATGAACAAAATGCAATCTGCATGAGAAACACTTCAAAGAATGAACAAATGGGATCTCACATTATTGAAAAGTTTCTGCACTTCCAAGGAAATCACCAACAGAGTGAAAAGAAAAACAACAGATTGGGAAAAAATTTTAACCAGCAACCCCTCAGACAAAGGACTTGTGTCCAGAATATATTAAGAAATGAAAAACCTCAAGCCCCCCATATTCAGAGACCCTCCCCAAAAATGGGCATCTGAGATGAACACACAGTTGTAAGAGAAAGATATACAAATGGCAAATAAATACATGAAGAAATGTTTGCCATCACTGGTCATTCAAGAAATGCAAATTAAAACAGGTTTCAGATTCCACCTTATTCCAGAAAGAATAGCTGCCATCAAGAAATCAACTGATAACAAATGTTGGCGAGGCTGCGGGGAAGAAGGAACACTGCTCCACTGTTGTTGGGAATGTAGACTGGTGCAGCCATTGTGGAAATCCATATGGAGAATTCTCAGAAGACTAGGATTGGAAGCCCCATTCAATCCAGCTATCACCCTCCTAGGTATTTTCCCCAAAGAACTGAAAAGTTCATATCACAGTGATATATGTGCACCCATGTCCAAAGCTGCACAATTTGTGATAGCTAAATCCTGGAAATAACCAAGATGCCCATAAACTACAGAGTGGATGAAAAAGATGTGGCATTTTTATACAATGGAATATTACTCAGGTATAAAAAAGGATGATCTTGAGGCCTTCATAGGCAAATGGAGACAACTTGAGACTATCCTCATTAGTGAAATAAGTAAGAATCATATTTATAAATATCTTATTGTGTCTCTAGTGTAAAAAAGTAAATAAGAAAACTACAAGTGTAATAAAACCAAGATGTGTAATTGCTATTTTAAAAAAGAGAGGAAAAGAAAGTGCTCTAAGGGATATAACTGCATGTAAGTTTGAGTGTGTAAAATAGATGATCATATTGCTGCATCTTTGAGCAAAACTGTTTGTATTCTGACTGTTTGAATATTTACTATGTAGCCTTTAACTTTGTAACTTGAACTACTACATCCGGGATGACATTACATAATTTATAAATTAATGATTTCTTAGTGGGGCTTTTTCTCATTCTACTTTTTCTTTCTTTCTTTTAGAATTCTGTATTGTTGCTACCCTTTTTTCTGTTTTGTGTTTTTTCTTCTCTTTAAATAAAATTTTAAAAATGTATAATTGCTATTGTAAAAAAAGCGGAAATAGGAAGTGCTATAAAAGATAAGGCTGCATATATGTTTAGATGTGTGGGATTGATAACCGTATTTCTAGGTTCTTGTTGGATTGTTGAACAGATCTGTTTGTACTCTCACTGCTTTAGTGTCCACTTTGTGTGCTTTAATTCTGTAACTTGTATAACTATTTCTAAAAGGCAATATGTAATTCATCAACTAGTGATTTCTTACTGTTTATCTTGTTTTCTTGAAATTCTGTTAAATTTCTACCTTTTTCCCGTTTTTTTTTCTCTTTAAATAAAAAAATATGAAAAATTTTACAGGGATGTGCAACAAATTAGAGAGATTAATGAAAGAAATATAGTGAAAGCAAAGCCAAAACAAGAAAAATCACTGAAGCTTTGGGAAACTAGAGAAGAGGACAGCATAGAAAGATGAAGGAGAAAATTAATATCAAGCCAAACAGGAAAGATAAGTGATTATCTTCACTCACTTGAAAATAATGAAAAGAGAAGAGAGAAAGTTGAGGGAGTGGAGAGCAGAGGGAAGAAAAATAAAAAATAAAAAACAAAACAATAACAAGCAGATGGAAAAAAGAAAATGAAACAAATGAAGAGAAAGAAAAATAACAGTAAAGTTCTGCTGGTGTCTATAGTTATGGGGTAATGTTCAAATCAGAGTCAGTGCTGGATATGTGACTGATCTTTACCTCCAGATTTGTAGGGCTGGTGTCAGAGTCTTCAGTCACTAATTTTCTGTATATCTCTAATCAGCCCACTCACACTTTATCTTGTTTGTTTCTCTGCATCTACCAGTTGCTGTGACATCCTCAGATAGAGACAGCACAAGGCTGTGCCCAGTCCTATGTACAGTTGGCTTCTTCTGGTCTTTGCACCGCTGCCTCCATTCCCTTTCCACTGGTATGTTTTTATCCTCTTACACTACGTGTTGCAGGGCAGCATAGTGCAGGTGCTGTGTACTGATTCTTTCCTACTGCCACCACTATGGAGACAACACAAGGCTGCTAGGTCTCACTTCAGAGTGTCAACTTCCCACTCATTGCTGTGCCTCAATGTAAGGCTCCTAAAATTCATACATCTTTGTCTCAAACCACTGAATGCAGGGCCACCACCACTGCGTTCCTCTCCCACCAGCTTGTCTGTATCTTGTCACACCACTTGTCACAGGGCAGAGAGGAGTGCTTTCTCCACAGTGGAGGCAACCCAAGGCTGGTTGTTTTCCCTTCAGTCTCCCCTCCTGATGGTTGAGTGCCATCCTCCCAAAGCTGTTGAAATGCAATACATTTGTGTCCCTCTCTCAAAGCACTGGTTGTAGGGTAGGAAGGGTCATGCACCATCTCTGCTAGAGTCCTTAACCTTGTTGTTGCTAGGTGTTCCAGTTAGCAGCCAGAGTACATGAAAAAAACACAAAAAAACACAAAAAAATTGTTATCTGTTGGAGAGGAAACAGTTTTCTGGTCACTTGCCTGTGTGTACTGGTGAAATTTGCCGCCAGGCTGCAGTGTCCCCTGTGTGGAGGAAGGCAAAAGAGGCAAGGGAACTTATAGACCAAATCTATCTTATGTGGTTTGAATTAGCCACACTTTTGGAGTCCATCAGTTTCTTAGAGAGTTCACAGTATGGTGACTTGCTCAGCTTGCAGGTGGCTTGCAATAGCCATGTTGGCTACTTTGCCGTTTTATAAAGTCTTATGTCTATTTTCTACTTGATGTACAAGTCTCTTATTTCAGATTGATTTTGACATCAGTATGCATGTCATTCCCTTTCTTCCAATTGCTTGTGTTTTTAGTTGATTTTCTCAGAGTAGCACCAACATGGCTCCTCCTCTATTCAGCCATGTTGTCTGTCTCTGATATAAGCTTTCAGAACAAAGGGCTTTTTAGATCTCCTTAAGGGGACAACTTTCATTGAAATAAAGAATGGTGATGATTTTACCTAAGGGAGTTTTCAGGAAGAGGAAGCCTTTGGTGGTAAGAGATTAAGAGGGATTCATATAATATACAATTCTATGATTCTAGTAAAAATTGCAAAATGGTGGATTAACTACACATTTATCCCAAATAACCATGGGAAAAACTCTTACTTTTGTAGAGTAAGAGCAAGTCTCAGAAACTGTTGATACTCTTTCCTGCAATACTATCAATATAATTGAAGCAGGCTGTGTAATAATTTATACTCCAGGACATTGTTTAAAAATATTGTAATAAAGAAGCAATTAGTGCATGCTAATAGCTAGATGTAAAATCACTAGAGATATACATCACTCAGAAACTAAAATAGGACCTTAGGGAGAGACAGAACCCAGATAATCCATTGTAATCACTGTGGCAGATACTATACAACTGTCCAGGACTGTGACCTTTGAGGAGTAATACAGAAGCTATATACTACAGGAAAATAGATTTTATTAAAGTTGCTTATTAAAGTCAATATCAGTATCCAGGGTTGCTCCAATATATTATTTTAAATGTATAATTTTCTATGAAAAGCTATGAAGCATACAAACAGGAAGTAAATACATAATTAAGAAAAAAGCAAGCAATAAAAAGTATCTTGAGAAGCACAAATGTTGGGCTTAGAAGACTAAACAACTATAATTAATATGTTCAAAGAACTAAATGAAACTATACTTCAAGAACTGAAAGAATGCACAATAAAAATGTATTGTCAAGTAGAAAATATCATTGAAGAGATACAAATTATAAAAACAAGTGAAAATTTGTATTAAAATACTAAAATAAAAAATTGGCAAATACAGTCAATAGTAGATTTTAGGTGGCAGAAGAAAATAAAGCCAGCAAATTTGAAGATAGAGCAATATGTATCATTTAAGTTGAAAAGAGAGTATAGTATGAAAAACTGAAGAGACCTTTAGAAATAGAAAATTAGGACACCATGAATCATAAATATGCATGCAATGGGATTCCAGAAAGAGAAAAAGAAAAGGTGAGAAGAAAATATATAAACATAATAAGAACATGCTGATGGGAATGTAAATTAATACAACTACTATGGAATCAGTATAGAGGTTCCTCAAAAACTAAAAATTAAAATTCCATTTGATCTTTCTATACCATTGCTTGGCATATATCAAAAAGAATTACATCAACATATTATAAGTGTACTTGAATATCCATGTTTATTGCAGTAGAACTTATAATAACCAAGATACTGAACCAGCTTAATGAAACAGGAGACTAGATCATGGCAATTGTGGCTGGGGAATTTAGTACAGTCTGTTAATTACAAACTTTAGCATATGTCTATAACAGTCTCCAAAGCCCTACACATGGTCTTTTCATGAGAACTCAAGCAGATTTTTGATAGGATGTACTGGATTTGATGTCAAGCTGAGGAGTGGATGATACAAAAGAGACAATTTACATTAAGATTTTGTTATTGTGTTCTCTCTTGCATGTTGGGCCATGCTCATGCTATAAGGTATATTTCTTTTCCTACTTTTACTTGATCCAAACTCACTCTGCAGAGTCTGTTTCTTTTCCTACCATTAACAAAACTTTGCTACCATTTGCATTTTTCTTGACCAATTCTTGGCTCAGGACCAAAAGAACCTAGAAACCACTTTCAGAAAGAGATTGCAACATCTTAGCACTTGGTGACATATTTGGTTTAGCCAGCCAGGAGAGCAGATAAAGCTATTTGTGAACATTTGTACTGTTTCTCTCTAACATTCCATGAATGTTATTTTTTTTCTTTCCTTTTTGCTCTACCCTAGGCTGGAGAACTTGGGAGATTCTTTGCATGTTGTTGGAAGTTGTTTCCTGCTTTTCCCACCATGTGAGGTGGGGAGAGGCACATGTGAACTCCGTGTTTTTCTTTCAGCTGTAGGAGGCCTACAGGTTCATTGAAGTTGATTGCCCCTTTTGTTTCTTCTTTTTCCCATTTTTGGTCATTCATTGCAGATACAAGTCAATAAATAACACCCAGAATGCTTGCATTAACCCAGTTGCAGAACAGTTTGTTTAGGTACCATGTGTGTGACCTGGAGTTTAAAAATGAGTTTTTGACCTCATGTTTCTATTTTCCCTGATATTTTGCTCAGCTTTCTTACTCTTTTGTGGAAAAATAGCTGTTAGTAACTTGGTAGCCTACCTGAGTAGTTGCCTACTGTAGTTTACTCCTTTTTGTGCTTAAACTCTCTCTGTACATTTTCCCTAAATGACCATTACTTTTCCTGAGGTTGTCATGTTGCCTCACCACATGACTGGCTCCCATCTTTTCTTGCCATGCCACTTGTTTTGGGTCAGCCACATGAGTTCTATCAAGTTTGTTTCTCTTCTTTGTTTTTCCTAACAAAATGCAGGTAATTTAGAAACATATGCCTGACAGCCTGAGCAGAATAAAAAACATCAGTGAGTATAAGTATACAAAAGTAGAGTCATCACTGTTATTAAAGCTTTTTTAAAAAAATCTCTATTGCCTTAAAAAAAAGGAACAGAGTTTGTCCTATGGGTTAAATATGAAGAGTATTGTTTCCCAGGTGACTCCAACCTGCTTCACCAGAAACATTAAGTGGGTCAGTGTGGCTGTGGGGGTCCAGACAGGGAGGGACTCTGCTCTGATGTTCTGCAAGTTTTGAAGGGCTAAGTGGAGCCATGAAAAGGCTCAACACCCCTCTCCCCAAGGAATTAGCAGGCCCCTGTAGGGAGACAAGCAAAACTTCACTAGGGCTTTCTTCTATGCTACTGTAAAAGATGCTGGCATCATCCTAGCCCTGGACAGAGACATTTGCCTAGTAAATAATTGAGTCTCACAATGGGCACTTTTTTGGGCTGCTCTTGGGTCTCCTCTTCTTAATGGAATGCCATGTTTCTCTCTACAGACCCCAAGACAAATTATGAGAAACCACATGAAACATGCCCTGCATATTCCGTGCTGAGAATTGTCAGTAACTTTGTTCAGTGGTGAAAAGTTTGATCCTACTAATTTAAAAAAAGAATAGCTTATCTAAGTATTGCAATACAGTTTGGGTTCAGTATAAACTAGGAAATTGAGAGAAGTGAATATTGGATGGCAGTTTAAATTATGAGACTTTTTCAGTAAAATTGATTCTGTTTAAAACATAAAAGGTGGAGTGAAATCCATTATGTTCTTGCTTTTTTGACCTTTTATCTCAGGAAAACTCCAGAAACTATGGTATTTAGAGTGATCCCTAAGGTAGACAGATATCTTTGATGATCCTGTGCTCTGATCCCTATCCATCTGTCAAGATGATAGGGCTTCTCAAATCTATTTAATGAGAAACTTCAAATGGGACCCCAGACACCTATGACCCAATTGCTGAATATGGCCTTTTCTGTGTTCAACAATCAGATCTGGAGGAGGGTCGAAAGAGAAAGGTTAGAATTATACCAATTGCAATTGGCAATGTTTTAAATTCACACAACTCATCTAAAGGAAAACCAGAGGATGATCAAGTGCAGTAAGTCTGGATACTGAACATGCAACTACACCAAACCACTGCCTGGGCCCTGCTCCAAGTGTGAGGCAGTCAATGTGCTTGATTCACAGCACCAGTTGATTCATGGTTGACTGTCTTGCTCTCAGAGAGGCTATGACAACAAAAACTGTTGTTTGCAGCTCAGAAGATACCCAAGGGACCCTACAGTGCTCTTGTCCATGGTCATCACCATTTCCTGTGAAGAACTCTGAGTAATGCTTGATATGATGGATGATTCAGTGCAATTATTTCATTGTGTTTGGACTTAATTTCTGGAAAGGCTTACTCTAGAGCTATACAAACCTCCCTCTAGTGCTATAGCCATACTTTAGTTGAAACAGGAAGATGTACAGTTCCTAGATGCAGTCCATCATCTCAAGCAGCTTGCTAGTCATGTATTGTAAGGGACACCAAGGGGATATGGCTAAAATCTTCTTAGGAAATCAAAAGACTGATAGGAAGGCAATAAATGTGGCTGACAGTCTCTCCACACCTTAACTTTATTCTCAGTTCCTGAGAAACCATTCTGGTTCTCTTCAGAAAGCAATTATTGCTCTAGGTGTAGATAAGTGGAGTCACTAATGACCCTAATTCTCTGCTGTTTAAATGAGTGCCTGAATTGAGGTTCCTGTTTTTAATTAGAAACATTATGTGGGTAATCTTGTGAAGTGTATGACTCTCAGCCTTTCAACATTTTATTTAACCTTACTTTTGCCATACTTTGTGCTCGATAAGTAGTGTGGAAATCTGTTCTGACCTGCTCCTCATATTAGTGTTCTAAATCCTCAACATAATGGTAGAGTTAGTTTCTTTCTCCCATCAAATAGACAGCTCAGAGTCACTAAGTCTTTTCTAATTGTCTTCTGACAGTTTTTTTTTCAGTGTAGCCAGTGAGCCACAATACCCTAAGGTAGTTGGAGAGCACATAATCCCAAGTAGGTATGGTCTACAGCCCCTTCCAGCTGGAATTATCTATAAATGACAGAGACCTCCATACCCTCAGCACCACATAAGAATTATAGGGATTATGTGTTCCTCAGGGGGAAATGACACAGGAGATCAGGGCATGGCAAACCTGTTTGAGGAGGTGAGACATGACCTATTCCTTACAAAATCCCAGAACACATGTGCAGAACAGTTTCCAAATCCCTGCAATTGGAGTTTTCATGAGAATGTGAGCAGGGTTTTAACAGGATGGCCTAGACCTCATATCTGCTTGAGGAGTGAGTTATACAAAAAGGACAGTCCACATTTAGTGTCTGCCAATGTTTTCTCCCATGCTGTATAGTGTACTACTTTTCCTACTTTTACTTGGCCCAAACTTATTCTGAAGAGCATTTTTCCCCCTAACATTAATAAAACTTTGCTACCATTTGCATTTCTCTTACTTAATTCTTGGCTAGATAAGATAGAAAGAAACTAGAAACCAACTACAAGAGACTCCTGAATCCCAAAACCTAGTAACACTAAGTGCACATGAAGAGTTATAAAATTGATAAAGAAAACTATAGTAAGTATAGTGGATTGTTATAATAGGCATAAAGAAGAACAAAATTATGCCATTTTCAGGAAATTGTATGAAACTGGAGATCCTCATGTAAGAAAAATAAACCAGATTCAGAAAGACAAGTGTTGCATCTTTTCTCTAACATGTATAATCTTAAAAACATGACATGAACATGAAATCGATATGATTATCAGACAAGAAGAAGAAATAAGGGCAAGGGTGAAATGGGGGATGGAAAAATGGAAAAACAGTCATTAATTATATCATTAAGATATCATGATGTTGACATAAATTTACTGAGGTGACAAGGTATCTACTGTTTTAAGTGAAGCAGCAGGTAACAAATAGTATATATGGCATTGTCAGTTTTCTATTTCCAAAAATATATTAATGTACAGAGACATCAAGAAATCATATAGAATGGTGTTCACAACTGGCTTAGTCTGTCTTGGAGAATGAGATACTGAGCACAGATTTTGTTTTGTTAAGAGTATTATTTTTTACTTGATTTCTTATAAAATGTTTCTAAATGGAGGAAATTAAAAAATCATATAAGTATGTGAGGTAATGGATATGTTCATTAACTAGATGGTATCATTTCATAATGTATATGTAGTATAGGTAGCACAATGTGGGGTGGGAAATGACTGTAGCACAATGTGGGGTGGGAAATGACTGTCCTCCACCTACTTCAGTTTGGGCAACATTATAGGGACAATATTCCTTTCATTTTTCTAAGAGAGGTAGAAAATAAAGTAAGAGTCAGGAAATCTCTAAAGCTCCAGGACCGAGAACATGCATGTTGCATCTGCTGGCCTGACCCACAGTATGATTTTCCCCACTTGAACCTTATTAAAAGTTTATAAATATGGATTGCTTCTCTTATGGGTAATTTAATCAGAGTTAATTCTGGGACATTTATGCTTATTGAAAGCCCCTGAGATGAATCAGTATCTTGTCAATCATTCTAGTCAATCTCACTTGGAGCTCCAATGGGAAGGATCTGTGCTGGGGTGTACTTCCTTTAAATTTTGAAAGTCTGATGTATATGTGTGCTGTGTGCATTTTACTTTTCTGTTATCCCAACATCCCTTTGCTGTTTATGGTACATTTTTTTGTCAGCATGAAATTTGCCTGTAAAGGCGCTGGAGATTTAGCTCAGCAGCATGAGTGCCTGCCTTGCAAGCACGTGGTCGTGAGTTTGATCCCCAGTACCAAAAAAAAAATTTTCCTGTGCATATCTTCCTGTGGTCTTCAATAAATGTATATGCTGTATTTTGTCATTGGACATATCTTTGAAATTCTTTGTTCATTGTACATTAAAGCCTGGAACCTATCTGCTGGATAGTATCATTTGGGAAACCCCATTAGGAGATAACGGATAACACTAGATATTAGTATCCAAGAAGCCCAGTGAAAAAGGAAGGTAACTCTCCACTTGGGGAGGCCCTTTCTTTTCTCTTCACAACTGACCAACGGTGCTTGTCAAGGACATGGGGTAAATGGCTGATTTGATTGTGATTTGGAGATGAAAAGATCATGAAGCAAAATACTTTGGTCCATGCAGGGGGTAAGAGAGCCCTTGATAATCAGTAGGGGTTGTATTTTGCTGATCATTCTCACAGTTCATGGATCTACTCTTAGCAGCTGAGGTTCCCTATTCCCATACAGATACATAATTGAGTTGAAGGGAGGTGGCTGGGAAGTGTTACATCTCTTATGGGCATTGGACACTTTTTCCTATACAGTGTTACTCAGGATGGTTTCTTAATCTTTCTCAAGGGATCAGGAAACATGGACCCAGCCCATCTGAAGTTATTGCTTCTTTTGAGAGGATGCAATTGGCAACATGCTCTAAACCATTTGGATTTAGATGGCCACTTGTGTAGGCAGCATCAAAGCTATTTTTGGGGCACATGAAATGGGTGCCCTTTATGATTTATTTTCCGTTCACATCTCTCATGAAGGAATTCCAGTCTCCTTCTTGTCCCTGCTTCCCTGTTGGCTTTTGTTTATCAACAAACTGAAATTTTTTGGCTTTTCTTTTCCTGGTCAACTGAGGGGAAACAAAGAGTTGAAAAACAGAGCACTAACATAGCAGTACTCTGTGCAGAGAACAAAAAGAAAAATTTGTCATTTTAAAAGGTGCAGTTTTTACACTAGCAGTGGCAGCAGGAATAGCTCATCTGAGATGACTTTTTCTTCTGAGTCTTAGAGCAACATAGAGGTACTTCTTTCTGGGGTCACTTATGTAATACTAGTTCTTTCTCTCCATTCTACTCAGTTTTGTTTTTATTGTGATAAATATAGCCTCAAGATTATTCACCTATATAAAAAGATGTGAAACCTGTATTTGCTGACTCAATTTTCACTGTACCTGACTTTTTATTGTGAAATTTTATCACAAGCTGCAGATTCCTTTATTTCTTGATCTAGCAAAAATACAAGAAATTTGTCAGAGTCTTTGGAGTCTTTCAGGGGACAGCACCTATTACCCCTATTTAGACAGGTGTAATGTAATGTTAGGTGGTTTTATAATTGGTTTGAGCTATTCAGCCAGGAAAGCATCCTATCTCTGGGTTTCTTGCCCAGAAGATGGGCTGTAGTAATGAGGAAGAGGGTCCAAAGTTCAAAAGGAAGTAACACACAGCCACCCAAGGCCACATACTCTCCAAGGAGTTCAGCTTTATCAGAGGACTGAGCTGGGTAAAGACATCACCCCTATCAGGTCATTCTCTTGCTAGAGTTGAAACACTGATGAACCACCAGATTTCCTGTAATCTCCCCTAGGATGAATTAGTGATTAACCCAGGAATAGGTTTTCAGGCATCCACAACTCCTCCTGCCCAAAAAACTTAATTTAAGGTATACCTCATTTATCCCATCTGACTCTCTGTTTAAATGTCTTCTCAGAGGAATATTCAACAATGCAAAAAAATAGGTAGTTTTTTTAAGGGCTCTGAAAACTTTGCTGATGATTTCCATAACCTAACAATGATCTGACTTGGTAAAATGTACTGTTCATCCTGGATTCTTGCTACACAGCATTTAAATAAGCTCAAGTCTATCAGCAAAGCTATGATTAAAATCGAGCTACTTTCCAACTTTAGGCTTGAAAAAGCATTCTGTAAATATAGCAATTTAGAACAAGAGTCTTGGAAAGGTCAGATTAAGTTAGGACAGTACTTTGTTAATCAGTGAGCCCAAGATATTAGGAGAAATTTACAAAAACTATAACAGGCTAAATGAGCTAAGTCAATTGGTTGATATGGCTATAATCATTTTGACAAAACAAAAGACAAAGAAAAATTGTGTAAGAAAGAAGCAGCCAAACACTATCCTTGTCCTAATAGATATGAAGTCTACAGCATTAAGTGAAACTGAGATAATCCAATGCACAATAAAATAAGTCAGAGTACTTCAATTGCAAGCAACTGGCACCAGGTAAAGGAGTGCCCCCTATTGTCATCAAACCCTTTTCAGACCTGTCAGAGCACAAAAGAACTTTGACATTAGAGGGACTTCCTTAATTCCCAGAGAGTGATGAAAACCTGCACTACCATAGCCAGGGAAAATTTCTTAGACAGTGAATGACAATAAGGAGGACTATGTGGTCCCCCACAAGGACATCCTCATCATCTTACAGGAGACTTGGGTGATCCTAGATGTAGTAGGCAACCCTCTGTGATATTGTGAGATTTTACTCAATTATAATTTCTCATCAGGGTGAACTTTCATCTCATTCTAAATTTTTTTGAGACTTGAAGGAGTTATCTAGTCAACTTTTTAAAATCCCGACTCTCAACTGCCATTTGGAGGATTTCCTTTTCCACGCTAGCTTTTTGGTGATACCAGGGTGCCCCATACCAGTAATTGTGTGAGATATACTCTTATTCCTCAGGGCCACTCTGATATTTAAACCTTTGACAACTTCTGTCCCTGTATTACTAGGGACCTAGTCAACCTGACCCCATGGGACCCGATATCTACTGGGAATTGATCTCCAAGCATAGTATGATTCCACCCCAGAGAGGGCTGTCAAGGCCACTCCAGTAGTCACTCAGCTGAAGGATCCTAATCTATATTCTGACAAAGACAATATCACCTTAATAAAAAAGCCAGGCAGGGGCTAAATCCCTTTATTTATAAATTTTTGGTTATAGGGTTGCTGCTTCCATTTTATTCTTTGTACAATAAACCTATTTTATCAATAATCAAGCCACTCGGAAAATATCTAGTATAACATCTCAGAGCCATCAATGAGGTAATAGTACCTATTTATTCATTAATAGCAGATCCATATATGGTTTTCTAACAGATCCCAGGAGATCGCATGAGATATTGGATTATCTCAGTTTCACTTAGTGCTGTAGACTTCATATCTACTAGGACAAGGATAGTGTTTGCCTACTTCTTATCTAAAAGATGCCTTCTTTTGTAGTCCTATGGATCATAACTCCAAATAATCATCTGCCTTTGAATGGGAAGATCCCCAAAGCAGTGCTTTACCAATTGAATAATTGACTGTCTTGCCTCAGTGCTTTAGAGGTAGTCCCCCACAGCTTTTTTTTTTTTTGCATGAACATTAGCTTAAGACCTTAGAGGGAGGCCTATCATAGTACATAGATGATTTTTTCATTTGTATCCTCATCAAAGAATTATCTGTTAAAAAACACCATTAAGACTTTCAGTTTTCTAGCAAAAAAGAATTATAAAGTGGCCCAACATCAGAACCAGATTTCCCAATAAAAAGTGACATATTGACATATTTTAAGACCAGGACAAAGAAAACTGTCTCCAAAGAGAATAGAGCCAATTTTCTAACTGGGTCCTTCAGAGTTTAAACAGCAGCCAACAATTTTCATGGAAACAGCAGGTTTCTGCTGCATGTGAATACTCTATTTTAGAACAACAGCCAAACTCATATATACATATATGAGGCAACCCCAGGACCAGAAACTAAAACATTCAAGTGGACAGCAGTTGCTCAAGAGGTCTTTAAAATCTTAAAACAGGTTCTGATCCAGGCCTCAGCATTAGCAATCCCAAATCTAAGGCTTTTTCCCTCTTCAAGTCTGAAAAACAGGAAATAGCTACTGAAATATTAATTTAGCATCTGGACCAGGAAAATCCACCAGTCCCTTACTCTTCCAAATGACTAGATGAAAAAGAAATATCCTGCATTTTTGGTGGGAATGCAAACTAGTGCAACCATTATGGAAATCAGCCTGGAGATTTATCAAAGAACTAAAATTAGAAAAATTAGAAATTCTATGTGACCCAGCTGTCTCCCTGCTGGGTATCTTTCTCAAAGTGCTTAAGTAATTATAGTATAGTAATAACCACATACAAATATTTATAGCAGTGTAATTTGTAATAGTTAGATCCTGGGAGCAATCTGTATACCCATTAACAAAAACTGGATAAAGAAAATGTTGTATAAATATATGATGGAATATAATTGGCATTTGAGATGAATACACAGTTCTCAGATGAAGCAATACAAATGGCAAATAAATACATGAATAACTGTTCATCATCATTAGTCATTAGAGAAATGGCCAGGATCAAGAAAACTGCCAACAACAAATGCTGGAGAGGTTGCGAGGAAAGGAACTCTTGCACTGTTGGTGGGAGTGTAGACTGGTGCAACCACTGTGAAGGTCATTCTGGAGATTCCTCAAAAAGCTGGGATTGGAAGTCCCATTTGACCCAGCTATTCCACTTCTAGGCATGTTCCCAGAAGAACTGAAAACATCATGATGCAGTGATATATATGCACCCATGTTTATAGCAGCACAAGTTGTAATAGCCAGATCTTGGAAACAACCTAAGTGCCCATCAGCTGAGGAATGGATAAAAAAAGTTGTGGTATTTTTAGGAAGAAATCAAGATGGCTGATCAGTGAGCAACAAAATACAAAGCTTCCTGGGAGATACAACTCATATGCCAGAATAAAACATCCTGGAGAGACCCAGACAGAAGGAAATGGATCCTCTTGACACAGGAAGAAATTAAAACATAAAAAAGCTCATCAAACACATCAGGACTACAACTGGAACAGCTAAAAATTATGGGACACAATGTTTTCACTGCCAACCACCAAGTTTGTGCCAGCTTGAATTTTTGCCAGCTTGAATCCATGCCAGCCAGCAGAGCCACCCAAACTCGCTCCTGCCACCATTCACAGGAACCGTGGCAGCGCTGAAGTTGGGTGTTGGTGAGCCCAATGGAGAGTGGAGCTGGTGAAGGGACCTTCATTTATCCACAGTCAGTGCTGGAAATGAGACACCACCCCATGGGAAGGGCAAGAACAAATGGGCATCATGTTGGAATCGGGCAGGAGGAGCCTGAACTGGGAGCAAAAGTGATTCAGTTGGTTACTCCCTCCCTAGAGCAGATTTGTGGGATTTGCTTGGACTGAGCCGCACCCCTGGCTGGGACCCAATGAGCCATCCCAAATTGATTCCCTGCACCTAGCACACACTAACCTGGTGAAGGCCCCAGATGTTTGGCTAGCCTGGTGGGAAGGGGCAGGCAGGAGAGGGTGGAGGTCCTCTGAGGCCAGCATGCTTCAGAGGAACCATGGCCAACAGGGAAGGGGGCTGGGACCTGCAGTGTACACCTGTGTGGAGGAAGCTGGGACCATGATAGGAGAGAGAGACAAGAGGAGGCACACAACCCAAAACCCTGAAAGCACTGATCCAGGAGAAGGAAAAACAAGGGAGACTGAGGGTGGCAAACATGCAACATCAGACGTGGCTTCAATGGACATTAAAAGATATCTTCGGGACCTCATAGACAAACTCAAAGCTGAAATATTAAACCAGGTAAAGCAGGATATGAATAGAGTAATAAAAGAAATCCTCTCAGGAAGCATCTCTCAGGAAGGTACAGATGGAAGAAGGGAGGAACACAAAAAAAGAGACAAACATTTGATAAAGAATATAAAGAAAATATAGAATACATGAAGCATATTCAAAGAGACTACCAGGAAATTAAAAACTCCATTGTAAGATGGCAAAACTCCTTAAAAGAAACTAAGGATAGACTATCAAAACTTGAAGACAAGTTTGCAATGTTTGATCATGAAAGGAAAGATCTCTTAAAAATAACAAGGAAACAGGCAGTAACAATACAAAGGTTAGAAGATGACAAGAGAATCTACAATTTAAGAATAAGAAACGTGAATGAAGGAGGAATACATACAGGCGAATTACAAAGGCTATTCACAGAAATAATTAAGGAAAATTTCCCAAGCATGGGAAAAGAAAATGACATTCAGTTGTGTGAGGCATACAGAACTCCAGCCACCTACAACCAAAACAGATCTACACCCAGACATATAATAATCAAGATACCAGAAATTCAACATAAAAACAGAATATTAAAAGCTGTCAGAAAAAAGAAATGGATTACCTATAAAAGTAATCCCACCAGATCATGGCTGACTTCTCAACACAAACCATCAGATCAAGAAGAGCTTGGAGTAAAGTATTCCAAGCCCTGAAAGAAAATAACCTCCAGCCCAGATTGATGTACCCTGAAAAACTCTCACTAGAAAATTAATGGAGAAACAAGATGCTTCCATGACAAATAGGACCTGGGGGAATTTGTGACCACCAATCCAACCCTACAGAGAATACTGAAGGATATTCTAGAGAGAGAAAAAAAATACCAGGATTTTAGAAACTGGCTGAAAGGTCTCAATGAGTTGGGCAGGCAGTAGAATGAAGGAGAAAACTAGACAAACAAAGGCAGAAAAATAGCATAGCAGAAATGAGGCAGAGAAGGATGGCTAGAATCTCTAACATAGATGGCCTTGATACACTATTTTGTTAATAGTGCACCAGGATTTAAAACACACATTACTCATACTACTCTGCTTAAATGTATTATATTCTGTTCCAGTAATTCTACCTGTACTAGATTTGAGGGCACAGACAGTAATCCTGAAAATAACAGGATATAGTATGGTAATCATCCTTAATTTCCTATTAAGTTAATCTAAAGCTCTGTAAAACCTATACAGTTTTACCATGACTTGTCATAATCAAATCTGGTTTGTTAGATTGTTTTGTATTGATAGATTTTATTCAAAGCTGTTATGATTGATAGTATCATGTCTAAGAGTATAGGCAACTGCACTTAAGATGACAAGATTCAGTAGAATATCCACTCTGGTTTGATTATTGCCTGCCTTTGAAGTTTTATACTGCCTACAATGTTTTATTTTTACTAATACTGTTATGTACTGCTATATTCAATTATACTGCTATATTCAGCTATCCCTTATGGTATAGACAATTCTATTGAAGATAATAAGAAACAACACAGTAATCAATGTAGATCACCTTGTACTGTGGTTTTATCTGACTTTTTGGTTTCTTATTTTTATAGGAATTTCTTTTGTTTTGTCTTTTTATGTTTTGTTTTTCCCTCTAATACCAAAAGGATAGAAGTACATTTAGAGACTCATGCATGCATAGCTGTTTATACTCTCACTGTTTGAATATCTACTTTGTATGCTTTAATTTTGTAACTTGAACAACTATTTCTAAGAGGACAATATGTAGTTTATCAACTAGTGATTTCTTATTGTTTATTTTTTTAAATTCTGCATTATATCTTCACTTTACATGTTTTTGTTTCTCTTTAAATAAAAAATAAATAAATAAATAAATAAATAAAAGAAATTGTAACAAAAAATTTGTATCTTTATACAGTGGAGTACTACACAGCTGCAAAGAATGATCATATTGAGGCTTTTATAGGTAAATGGATGCAACTTGAGACCATACTCATAAGTGAAATAAATCAAGCTCATATGTATAAATACCATACAGTCTCACTAGTATAAGAAATGGTTAGAGTACATAAGATTTTATGGAAATCATGGTTCCCCATTACATTGCTTTGAAGCATTATAATGTTTTCATTCATTAGTTGGAATGGTTTTATTCTGTTTTGTTTGTTTTTACTATGTGTGAAGGTATGAAGAGCTATTTTGAAGAAAACAAGACTTTATGGCAGCCATTGCTGATTTAATATCATCTTGCTTTGAAGTCCTACCATGCTTTTGTTCTTCTATTATCATTGGTTCTATCATGTTGTGTCTTATTGGATTTTAATATGTGTGATAGTATAAACAAATTTTTTATGAAAAATTAGATATTTTAGTAGCCATTGTTCATTTTCTGTTACTTGGTTCAGAATGCCTGGTAATACTTTCATTCTCTTGAATGGTTTTATACTATTTTGTTATGTTTGATATTATTGTGTGTGAAACTATGCTGAACTATTTCAAAGAAAGAAACATTATGGTAGCTACTGTTCATATCCATTTGTCTTGTTATGAAGTGCTGTGCTGCTTACATTGTTCTGTTCTGATCTGCTTTGTTCTGTCCTCTTTTGTTTTATTCTCTTTAAAATTTTTAAAAAAATGAAAATTAAAAAAAATATGATGGAATGCCATTCTTCTGTAAAGAATGACAAATTTTAAACATTTGTAGGAAAACACATACACTTGGAAAATACAATGTTGAATGAAATAAACCAGGCACACAAACTAAAATACCATATATTTCTCATTTGAGTAAGACAAAGAATAAACAAAGAAAATGACAAAGGATAGATAGACAAGGATAAAGTGATGAGTCTCTTAAATTGGGAAGTGGTCCAAGGGAGCAACAGTGAGGTATGAGGAAGAGGAAATGGAAAAATTAGAATAATGATGTACCATGGATATACCATGTATAGGAATCTAATAACCTCTATTAATGTAAGCACTATATGCCATAACATGAAGTAAGAAAAATAATATTTAAGAGTATGGAAAGGGAGATAGAAGAACCAGAGGAGGAGGTAGGAGGTGGAAGGAAAGGGAAAGGGATTGAAAAAAAGAAACAAACTGTAACATGCACACATAAACACTCCCCAAGATGATTATGAATTGCATGAACTACACACAAATACTAGTAATATAAAAAATGTTTTTAAAATAATTTCATTGTTGTAAAAAAACTGCTGGTGATAACCCAAGCTCAAGATAAAAATATGCCTCCACATCCATAGCTCATCAGAAATGCTTGGAGGAAGATCAAAGATCCCTTGACACTTTAGATCAGACAGGGGAAGAGTTTCTTTGTCTCTGCCTAAGCAGGACCAGCAATTCTATTCAGCAATATGTAGTTACAGAAAACAGACCCTTCTCTTGGAACCCTTATAGTCTTTTAGGCACCAGGTCTCTCAGGAGGAAATAGTACAGGTAGCACAATAGGGGCTAGGAAACCATTCTCCTCCAACCACCTCAATTTGGGCAACATCCCAAGATCAAATCTCCCTCTATTGTTCTGAAAGAGATAGAAAATAAGATAACAAAGACCTGGGAAATCTCTGAAGCTTAAGCACAGAAAACATGCATGTTAGATTTGGTCTGACAGTAACATTTTTGCCACTCAAAATTTATTAAAAGTTCATAAATATGTACTGTTTGTCACAAATGTAATTTAATTAGAGTGAATTCTTGGACATGCATGTTCATCAAATGCTCCTGAGATTATTCAGTACCTTGTCAATCACTCCACTCAATTTTACCTGGAGACCCAGTGAGAAGCACCTGTGTAGGGGTGCACTTCCTTTAAATTTTGAAAGCCTGATCTGTGTGCTTTTTGATTTCAAATCATCCTAGCACCACTGTTCTATTTGTGCTATACTTTTTTGTCATCACAGTCTTGCTCTGAATACTTCCTGTCGTGATCTTTCAAAAATGTAGGTGTTTTGCTTTTTCTATTGGATATATGTTTGCAATTCTTGGCTTGTCATACACAAAAAGCATAGATTCTATCTGCTGGATCTATCCCATAGTTATCATATATATCTCAAAACATGTTGTTACACACATTAAATATATATGATTTTATTTAACTGTACTGAAAAAACAAAAATATATAAAATAAAATACTACTGTACAAAAATGAAACACAGTTTAATCATTTTTTTCTTTTAAAGAAAAACACTAGCCTAAATAACTTCAAAGCTCTATAAATAAGTATGGTAAACACAAGGAGAGACACTCTAAACAACTTGATCAAAATGTTGAAAGCCAAAAATAAAGAGAAATCTTGACAATAGCAAGAGAAATGACAGTATGTACGAGAGAAATTTCAATAAGATTTGTGGCTGACTTCTACCAAAAATAAAGGCCAGAAGGCAGGATGATAAAAGTGATGATAGTTAAAAATTGTCAAAATGAAAATAGAAGAGAAGTATTAAAAAAAAGAGGATCAAGGTGAGGATGCAGAAAGTGCAAGGGGAGTAATAAGGAGAAAATATGATCAGAGTATGCTATACACATGTACAAATGTGTCAAAATGAAACACTTTTCTGTACAACTAATATGCACTAATAATTGTTTTAAAGAAATAAAACCACCAAGTATCATACAAGATAAAGAAAATATGAGTAAAAAGGAGCAAAGATAGTGGAATCAAGAGTGCTGGTGTATGAGCAAGGAATCATAAGCAGGGAAAAAGTATGAAATAGGATCTCATTAAGCTTTATTAAACACATTAATAATTAATAGGAGCTTTTACTAAAGGCAGCTTTTTGACATAAAGAGAGAGAGAGAGAGAAACTAGACCTGGAAAGTCACCAGATAACACAATTAACATAAGTATTTAGCTAGAAGAGTAAACAGGCAAAACAGGGTTGCAGCCAGGAACATGAAAGACCAGGGTAACCAGCCTCTCTCACCCACCTCTGATAAAATGCAAGGAAGATAAGCAGAAGCCACCTAAAAACTCTTATTTAATATATAAAAAAGCATGTCCTCTTTGTGAATCATTTATTCTAAGTTAGCTTTTTGTAAGAAACCCTCCCCCTACTTATCCATCACAAAGGGACAGGAAAAAATCAAACAGACAGAAAGAATGTAGAATCAAAGACAGACAGAGGCAATCAGATGGTAAAAACTTCAGGTGCCCACATGGATGAGGAGAGAAATCACTAGTGTTAAATAAAAAGGTGCTGAAGAGAAAAATTCAAGGATATTTACTTCTGATGCTCTCTGCTCTCACTGGATAGCTGTTTATTTTCTTTCCTTCTGTCTTTTTCAAATAAACCATCTTGATTTATTTTAAGCTCTGCCTCTTTATAAAGTCATCAATGAAGTAGAGTCTTTGGTCTGGCAATTGTGTTTTCCAGGTTAGGAGCAGTGCATATATCACACCTTGCAACAACACTGGGACCAACTGGCCACTGGGCCTGGATCAGACTGCCAAAAAAAAGTGTTTTGCCAGTAAGATCCTTGTCATGCAGGAAGAACATTTTCCTGACCATTAGATGCTTTTACAATTATCTTTAAACAAAACTCTCAATTCATGACTTAGTAACTATTTCTATGTTATTTTCTGGAGTGGATAGTCTTTCTTTTATCCACCTACTTTCCCTATTCTTATAATGTGGATATCGTACTGCTCATTTTCATAGTTTGAAATGGAAGCTGCGGCTTTTCTTTGGTTCCTATTCTCAGATTTAGCAGAGAGAAAAGTTATGCATTTGTCCTACTGACTTCTTCAGGAAGAAATAAAGAAGAAAAGAAAGAAGAAAAAGAACAACTGACATTGTCTGCTCCTGTTTGTTTAAATACGAAAAAATCATTTTGCAAGATGAAGTCTGATATTTAATTTGAAACATGTGCTTAGTTCATGGTATATGTGAATTCTTTCCCTTTTGTTCCAAACAACAAAACTAAACAATGAGAAAATATGAATAACTTCAGGATTTTTTAAAAAAGCTTCCAGTTTTTACCACTATTATCATAAGCACAGTAGAGACTACAGTAATAAATTACAAATGTTCATTCTAGTTTAAAATATATCTTTTTTTATGAATTTACTGTGCAAGAACAAAGGTCTACTTTTGTAATTAAATCTTTGACTTAATAAACAAGGATAAAGACAAGATATCTAGATTGATTTTATGTATGACTAATCTATCACAATTTCTCCACAAATACACACTTTTGCATGCATAAGTTCACATTTTTGGTCAAAAGGATGGATTTTTCTCCTAGAGAAGGAAAAGTGTTGAATTCTTTTTTGAAGTCCTTGGATATTTTATATTTTAAATCTTTTGATTATTCTAAGGAAGGACCAGCTTGCTCAACAATTTAACTTTATAAATACAGGCTTGAATTTAGTTGAAAGAATTGTAAAATAAATCAATAATTTTCAATTTGATTGGATTTATTCATTTCCCCAATATGAAAGGCTGCTATATGGCAAATTTCTTTATCTCTTTTGTAGAATCATATGCCAGCACATAATGAGACATTTTTCTTGTGGTTGGACTGGAAGAAAAGTGTCATAAGTCATTTTTCAGTTTAGAGGACCTGATGGACTGAGAGTGGAAGAAAAGTGTCATAAGTCAATTATCAGTTTAGAGGACCTGATGGACCCTACAGTGTAGTCTGAATTTAAGTTTAAATGGAGAAATGTAGAAGAAAAAAAATGAGAAAATTTCCACATAACACCTTTCTCTTAATGAAAAGAAGCAAAATGTCTTATATAGCACACCATGTGGATTTTTTGGTGTTTCATAGTACGTAGTTCCAATGTTAATAAAAATATAGGTAACTTTTCCCTCAACCCAGTGATAAGTGTGATGTTAAGTGAAAATGGCAGGGACTGAAGTAATTTTCATCAGTTGGAACTGAACTGTCTCATCAGAATACGGGCCTTAGAAGTAATATTCCAAGTCCTGATGTTGGTTACTGTAGATTTAGTAGAAATTCAATATTTGAAAAAACTCAAACAAGAAATGTGGATTTTTTCCTTAAAATTATGTTAGATAATGAACAAGATATAGCAGAAAACTGTCCTTACTTTCTAATCAACAGAGGACCATTCTACAAAGTGTTAGGTCTTTATATATGAGGAGTGAAAATTTTATGATTTTTGTGAGCAGAGAAAGAATTTTGAACTCGTTAGATCATCTCTGTCTTTTGAAATGTTTGCCTAGGGTCATAAATAGTATGATGCTGGGAATTTAGGACAGATTTATCAAAATTTGAGAGTGATAGAAATGGCCATAAATAGGAAATGCTGTGAATTCTAGTGATTAGTCAGATTAGCCTACCAATTTGAACTGAAATTTTAAAAAATGCTTTTTCATAAAAATATTGTATATGAAATGTACAAAATAGGTAAATTCATAGACAGAAAGTAAATTATCAGTCACCATTGATTAAAAGATGAGGTGCTAAAGAGTTACTATTACTATGTACAGAATTTATTTTGGGGTTATGAAAATGTTCTGGAATTAAATAGTGATAATCATTGCATAACTTTAGAAATATATTAAAACATTGAATTGTATCCCTTAAAAGGGTAAATTTGGTGGCCTGTAAGTCTTATCTGAATACAAATTTATTTGTTTATTTAGGTAATGTAGTTGGATTCAGAGGCTTGCCAGGGAAGTGCTTTATCACTCAGCTACATCTCTATTGCTGGTTAAAATTTATTTTAAGAATCATCTCACTATATTTCTCAGGCTAGCCTTGAACTTATTCTATCTGTCTCTTAAGCACCTGGAATTATAGGCATGCATCCCTATGCCTGGCTCAGTTTAAAGAATTAAAAATAAAGACTTAAGAACAATAGCTTAATTTTCTACCCAAAGACACTGGAAGGAAAAGAGCAGAATAAACCTAAAGCAAGCAGAAGGAAGGTAATAACAATGATTTAGAGAAGAAATAAAATTCAGAATAAAAAAGACTGGAGAAAAATCAGTGAAACCACAGGGTAGTTCTTTCATAAAGTGCACAAAATTGACAAACTCTTAATTAGACTTACACAAGGGAAGAAGAGAGGTGATAGCTGTGCCAATTACCCTGATCTGCTCATTACACATTATATTTATGTTGGAATTATCATATTGTCACCCATAAATAAGTATAATTATTATATTTCAGTTAAAATTAAAATATATTCTACAAAATTCCAGACAGAGCAAAGTTCACAGCAAGGCAAATTATCAGAGCTAAAGAGAGGGATTACATAATGGTAAAAGGGTCAAATCTCCAAGAAGATCTAACAATCATTAATGAATACAGTATATGCCAAGCAACAGGGCATCAAAATGTAAGATATAAAAACTGAGAGAACTATAAGAAGACCTACTATTCTATTTGGAGAGTTCAATACTCCTGTATCAGAAATTGACAGCTCCAGTTAGCAGAAAATATCAGTAAGGACATTCTTTTCAGATTCATAGGAAATGTTAGCCAAAATAGACCATACTCTGCACCATAACACACTAACAAATTTTAAGAAATATACATCATATAATATCTGCCCTTATGGAACTAAAGTAGAAATTAACACCAGAAAGATAGCTAGAAAATCTCAAAATATTTGGATGTGAAACAACATACTAGTAAATTACACAAACAACATACAAGTAAATTACACATGGACTACAAAAGAAATCTTATAAAATATTTTGAGCTAAATGAAAATGAGAATACAATTTATCAAAAATTGGGGAATGGATTGGCATTTCCTGAGGTCCAGCTGCTCCAGGGTGAGAACCATCAGCATTTCCTGAGATCCATGCCACATTGGAACTTGGGGTGCTGGGAAAACAAGCAGACAGCTCACTTCTCTGGTAAGCAGCTGTGAGCCTACCTGCACGTGGGTTAAGAATCAAACATCCATCCTCTCCCACTCCCACCCCCCGTTAGTAAGTGGGAGCCAGAGATCTGAGTATCTCTTGGGAGGATGAACATATGCAATATAGCAAATAAAGGGGATTTTCTTCTAGCATATCTTTGAAGGCAAATATTTTTATCACTGTTTTTCTCTTTTCTGATTAATGGTATTGCTCTATTCAATATTCTGTTTTTATAAATTTGGTATGTCCTTCCATTTTGCTGCACCTGATTGAAAGAACAACTATTGTGAAGAAAACGAGATCTACTATTGTACCTATTACTCTTATCCTGGTGACCTGCTGTGAAGTTCTATACCAATTTCACTACACTGTCTCAATTGGCTTTGTTCTGTCTTGTTCTGCTGTATTTTATTACCTTCAAAAAAGGATAACAAGGTAACAAAATACCTCCAAAAACTTCCAACTCCACTAAAGCTGATCCATAGGACATGGATGAAGAGAAACTCAAAAACAAAGCAACAGAATTATATAAGGTGATTAAAAAGTAAATAACAACAACAAAACAGATCAGTAAGTTACTGAGCAAGCTGAAAAATGATATAACTAAACAGATAATGGACTTAAAAAGCAAAAGTAGGAAAAGAAAGTGCTCTAAAGAATATAACTGCCTGTATGTTTAAGTGTGTAAGATTGGTAACCATGTTGCTAAGTTTTTGTTGGATCATTGAGCAGAACTATTTGAAGCCTCACTATTTGAATGTTCACTTTGTATGGTTTAATTTTGTAACTTGAACAACTTTGTCTGGGAAGACAGTGTGTAATTTATCAACTAGTGATTTGTTACTGTTTATTTTTTTGACATTCTATATTGTTTCTACCCATTTTTCTGTTTTGCTTATTTTTCTCTTTAAATAAAATTTTTAAAAAATATATTGAAAAATTGGGGGATGAAATGAGAATACTGTTTTGAAAGAAACTTGTACTATTAGATGAATATTTTAGGAAAGAAGATCTAAAATCAATAATCTCAGTTTCCACATTAAGGAATTAGAAAAAGTAGTGCAAATTTAATTCAAAGTAAACAAAAGAACTAACAAAAATTAGCTTAAAATCAGTGAAATTGAAGAAAAGAAATAAATATAAAAAAAACTAAACAAAAATAAAGTAAATTCTTTGAAAAGATAGACAAATTTAATAAACATCTAAACAGGTTAACTATGAGAGAGAGAAGACCCAAACCATAGATGTCAGTAATGAAAGTGGGGAAATGAGTACAGATCCTGTAGACATTAACAGGATAATAAATGAATACTATGAGCAACTTTATGATCACAGATTTAATATCCTAGATGATATGGACCAATTTCTTGAAAGAAACAATCTGTGAAAAGTTGCAGAGAAAAGAAGTACTTATGTCTATTAGGGGAATTAAATCAATAATTTTAAAACCTAAAAAAACTCAAATTCACATGGCTATACTTATGAATTCTGTGAAACAATTAAGGAAGAAATTATACCAAACCAGCTATTCTACTTCTGGGCATATTCCCAGTAGAATTGAAAACATCATGTCACAGTGATGTATGTCCACCCACATTTATAGCAACACAGTTTGTAATAGCCAGGTCTTGGAAAGAACCTAAATGCCTATCAACTGAGTAATGGATAAAAAGATCTTGTACTTTTATACAGTGGAGTACTACTCAGCTATAAAGAAAGATCACATTGAGGTATTTATAAGTAAATGGATGCAACTTGAGCCAATAGTCATAGTGAAATAAATCAAACTCACATGTATAAATACCATATTGTCTCCCTAGTGTAAGAAATTGTAAGAGTATATAAGATACAAAATCTTCAATAAATACAGAGAAAGGGTAAGAAACCACTCAAACGGGAAAATAATGATATCTCAGGGAAAAGAAGGAAAAAGAAAATGAGGGGAAAAGAAAAATTATCTAAATTTATATACAAAACCTATCTCAAAAAGACAAAAAAAGAATTGATAAACTGAACTTCATTAAAATTAAAAACTGCTCTGTGAAAGACACTGTGAAGTGAATGAGAAAATAATATGTAAGCTGAAGAAATATTTGTAAAAGACATGTCTGTTAAGGGATTTTTTTAACCAAAACAGACAAAAACTTTTAAAATTCAATAAAAAGAAATAAACAACTTGATTTTAAAAAGAGGCAATGAACTGAAGGAACATCTTACATACATATACAGATGACAAATAAGTATATATAAAGATGCTGAACATCGTATGTCATTAGGGAATTAAAAATGAAAACAATAAGGTACCATCACACATCTATGAAAATAGACAAAATCCAAAAAAATTATAACATCAATGCTAGAGGGCATAGAACAGCAGGAACATTGATTCATTACTGTTGAAAATGTAAATTGGTATAGCCACTTTGGAAGACAATTTAGAAATTTCTTTACAAAATTAAATATACTCCTGCCATATAATCCAGCAATTCCACACCTTGGTATTTAGCCAAATGAGTCAAAAACCTATTTCCACACAAAAACCTACAGGTGATTTGTTTTTGATACAGGATTTACTGTGTAGTTCATGTTGGCTTTGAGTTCACAGTGTACCCCAGGCTGGCCTTGAACTTGCAGTGATCCACCTGTCTCAGCCTTCCAAGTGTTGGCATTATAGGCATAATCTACCAGGCCTGGCTTATGCATGATTGTTTATAACAGCTTTACTCATAATAGCCCAAACTTGGAAAAAACCAACATGTTCTTTGGTTAGTGCCATAAACTATATCACATATAGATGACAGAGAATTATTAAGCACTAGAAAGAAATGCACTCTCAAGGCCTAAAAAGATGGTGACAGTTTAACTGCATATTACTAAGTGAAAACACTAGTCTTAAAAGGCTGCATACTGCATGATTCCAGCTGTATAATATTCTGGAAAAGGATGGAGACACTGAAGAGATCAGTGTTTTCCAGAGGTTTAGAGGGAGAGAGAGATGATTAGATGATTATAGAGAGTACAGAGAATTTTTAGGTTAGTGATACTATTCCATATGATACTACAATGGTAGGTGGATGATATTATGTATTTTTTAAAGCTTATAGAATATATGACATCAAAAGTAAATATGAAATTTGGGTGATAATGTGTAATGGATTGTAACAAATATACTACTCTGGCATAGGATGTTGATAGTGGGATACTCTGCATGCATGAGGACAGCGGATATATGGGAAATGTCTGTACCTGTGGATCAATTTTGCTGTGAAACTAAAACTACTTTTAAAAGTCTTTAAAAACATCAACAACAAGAAAAACAGGCTAAAGGCTTGAATAGACAGTTTCCAAAGAAGATGTACAAATGGCTCATGAACAACTGAAAAGATACACAGCATCTTTGGTTATTAAGGAGCTGCAAATCAAAATCAAAGTGAGGTAATGGTTCATATTCGTTAGGACAGCTATTTAAAAGAAACAAGTGTTGGTGAAGATTCACCTGTTTCCACCAGCAATGCCTAAATTAAAATACTCGGGCATTGCTGCTGGAAATGTAACATGGTTGAAAAACATTTTGGCTGTTCCTTAAAATGTTAAACATAGATGTACCATATAATCCAACAATTACATTCTTAGGCATGTACAAGAAAAGTGACAATATATATCCACCAAAAAAAAACTTTTACAGGAGTGTTCACAGCAGTATCATTCATAATAGCCCCAAAGTAGAAATGAACCAAATGTGTATGAACTCATGAATGGACAAACAAAATTTGGTATGATCACACAATGCATTTTATTTGGCCATAAAAAGTAAACAAGTTACCAACACAACATATAACAACCTTGAAAACATGATGTGTGAAAAAGACAATTTAAAAGAGAATCACATAAACTGAGCATAGAGGTGTATGACTATAATTCTAGCACTCTAGAAGATTGAGGCAGGAAGATGACCTGGGCAACTTACCACTTAGCATGATCCTGGATATATATTGTAGATGTAGCCCAGTGTGAAGGTCCTAGGTTCAATCTCCAGTACCACAAAAAAGACTACATATTATGATTTCATTTATATGAAATGCCAAGAACATGCAAATTTAAAGAGACAGAAATTATATTACTATTTGGCAAAATCTAGGGGAAATGGGGTAATAGAGAACTGATGAATAAATGTTATGGTTTTCTTTTTGAGTGATGACAAGACTCTAGAGTTGAATTTGGATATAGAGCCACAATTCTGTGAATGTATGATAAATTATTGAATCATACTCTTTAAATGGCCCAATTATAAGCATGTGAATCTTGCCTTAACAAAGCTATTATTTTTTAAAAAATCCTAATAGAATAGAATTTGAATTGATCCCTGAAAGCTAATCAAATAAATTGGCCCAATTATGAAGCATGTGAATCTTGCCTTAACAAAGCTATTATTTTTTAAAAAATCTTAATAGAATAGAATTTGAATTGATCCCTGAAAGATGATCAAATAAATTAAAAGTAGAGACAGGTACATTATTTCAAGCTGATAGAACAACAGGAAAAAATAGTTTGGAGGATTCAGATGTGAATGATACAGAGTAAATGAAAAAAGTATTTGTAGGTGGCTTAGGTAGGGTTGGGTAGAAGAAAATGAGCCTGGGAATGTCACTGGGGAACTCGAATGGTAAGCTCAGGAGTGTGGACCTATAATACTAAGTCTGTAGAGGTTTATAAGTAGTGTCTGGGTTGAAGAGTGATAAAGTCAGAGTTCCATAACATGGAACATGCCTGATAACAACCAATTTTTTAAGTATATGGAAAGAGGCAAGAGTACCTTTTAAACTAAATGGTTTTGTAAGCTGAGTAGTTTTCAAAGTCTGAGACTGGGAGCTTTCTTAATTGTTTTTTCTGAACCATCTCCCTCAAGGACTACTCTGAGCCTTATTCCCTACTCTGAACCTTATTCACTTGCCTATCCCAGGATTTTATTTTTAGAAAATTAAATGTACCCAGCCTTCTAGCTCCAACAGAATTACTCAGAGGAGGCTCTGTTTCTGAGAGACACTCTGGGTACAGTGCCAGGAACCTAGCAGGTAGACCAACTCTAGATTGGGTCACAAAGTTGAGGTTCTAAATCTTGCCTTCCTTTCCAACTGACCCATAGGATATCATCTTTGTTTTAGAAGTTCCCCTTCTATGCTTAACCTTAGACCCAAATTCCCAGATTTATCACTAATCTACTGTGTACGATAAGTCAAGTTGTTAATTTTTAGGATCTTGATTTCTCTGTCTGTATTATGAGAAACTCTGAAAAGATTACCTTTAAATTTCCTTTATCACTTTCTGACTTTCTTTGTCTAGGTGGAGCTAAGCCTGAGCAGACCGAGACAGAAAGATGAAAAAAGCAAGAAGACGGAAGAAAGAGGTAGGTCCCTAAAGAACCTTAAACCTCTTTCTGCCTGAGAGCTATCAAGGTTTTGGTGACCAAATTCAGCCTGGAAAGAATGAGGACTATCTCCAAATCCATCATGCTTATATTAAAATGGCATGTCACCTTGGGAGTTTCCACTTTCAAATCCAAAATGCATTTTATATTTTCCCTTGTTTTCTGTGTCCTCAAATCTCAGGAAAGCATATTGCCTAGGAGGGTATATTGTTTTGAGTAAGATAGGAACTCAGAGTAAGTATGCTTTTCATTAACAACCTGAGCAATTGATTGAACAATGGCAGGAAGGAACAAAAGCATGGGCTTCTCTGAACTGCAGCCAGGAGACATGACTTGGTCATTCTTGCTTATCTTTAAGGAGTTTCTTGGACCTTATCCATACTTTATAAAGTCCCTCCTGGTGGAGATAAATATTCCAGAGAAGACATCCTACCACTTTGACAAGGGAACCATGGCTGAGAAGGCTGCTATAGCAAAGCAACAGAAACTGGAAAGTCAGGTTTGAAAGCAGTTAGTCAAGTGGGACAGACAAAGGGAACAGTGATTCCCTGGGGTGTCACAGTTATCTATACAGTTACTAGAAGCTTAAAGACCATATACTTCAGCAGCTTCCAAGAGGAGTAGAAGGCAGAAAAGTAGGACTAGACAAAAGAAACCTTTAACTCTAAACCCTCATATTTTAGGTTGACCTGGGATAAAGTAGCCCATGACACAAGCCCATTAAATTTAAGCTTATTTTTGGCTTTAGTAGTGATTATCATTTGCTGATCAAAAGTGATATGCAGTTATGTCTTTGGGCAGGAAGGTGAGAAAATGAATTACTGTGTAATGAAATATATTTATTAGTAAGCAAATTCCTGAAAAATACAAGGCCTAGGAGAAGAAATATTTTAAAAGGTGAAAAGTTTGGGAAATGCTAATGAAATCTAGACATTTCATTTTACTCTTGAGAAAACAAAGACTCAAGAAGTAATGTGTCCAAAGTCACACACTGTGCTGTCCCATCAGACCTGGAGCCCAGATTCCTTCAACATCAGCTGGAACCCTATTTCCTCTACTTCACTCTACTAGAGGACTACCTGTTATCCCACAGTAAAGCAGTTATTCAGGAAAGGATTTTTGCTTTGAATGTGACCATCAGATTTGACAGGATACTGTCAGGCTCAACTTTGTCCAAAGCCATAATTTGATCTGAGTTTGTAGAATGGGAGTCAAAAATAAAAATTTCTGTGTCTTTGTTTCTGTTGATATAATGGGATACCTGAGACTGAGTAATTTCTAAAGTAATTTATTTTGGTTCATATTTCTAAATATGGTGAATTCCATGAGCATGGCAGCAGTATTTAGTGAGGGCATAAGGGCAGAAAAATGAAAGGGCAAGAGACCATATGCAGAAGAGGCAAAATACCAGTGGCAGACTCACTTTATAATGATCTGCTTTCCTGATAACATAGTCAAGAGACTACCATAAGGTGAAATGATAAACAACTTCAGTGCCATAACTCATTAGACTTTAGGACCATGATTTGAGCCTGGGTGTTGTGGTGTGTACCTCTAATCCTAGTCCTCAGGAGGCTGAGGCAGGAGGATTGCTATGAGCTTGAAGTTATCCAGGGCTACATAGTGAGTTCAAGATCAACATGGAGTACACAGCAAGAACTTGTATAACAAAAAAATTGCAAAACAGATCCCAACAGAGGTCCAGCAGATTAAAACCTTCATTTAAAGTATATGCAACAGGTGAAATGAATGAAAGGATAGAATTTCAGATCTTGAAGACAGAATTACAACTAGTAGTCATAAAAAGAAAGATAATTCAAAAATTAGTAACAGACCATGAGAAGTCAATCCAATAGCTACAAGATGAGGCAAGAAGAATAACACAGGATTGACTGGGGTCAATGAGAAAGCTGGAGATAGTACAAATGCCATAACAATCATAAATATATATGTGCCTAATACAGGAGTGTCCAGCTATATATGACAGTTATTGGTAGACATGGAAAAATCAAAGGAGCAAGAATACAGTTGTAATGAAAGATCAACACCCCATTGTCATAGAGAGACAGATTAACTAGACAAAAAATCAGCAAAGAAATATCAGAGCTGAACTAAACCTGTGAACAAATTGAGTTAATAAGAAGAAGCCATGTTCTGAGGCCATGCATCAGTAGTCCAGAGAGATCCAGGTGAGCCCAGTGCTGGTCCAGAGAAGAAACCACATCCTGAGGCTGTGTAACCATTGGAGGAGCACCAGTGAACCACAAATCCATTCATCTCCACCACTCCAGGAACCGTGGATTGGAGGAACCCAGGTACCTAATCAAATCCATTACACCAAGCCACTGGCAGCCAATGCAGAAAAGACCAAGGATGCAGCAATGGGCTGATTCTGAGGAATGTAGGAGGACATCAAGACAAAGGAGCAAAATACAGTCTCAGACCTCTGATCCACACAGAATGAGTTCAGAACAGATATAGCAGAAATTAGAGATCACACATTTGAAATTTCTGAAAAGATAACAACTGAAGTAAAGAAGCAACTTAGTACTTACATTGTTTGGTTAATTTTGCATGCCTGTATCTGGTGGTCTGGACAGCTATTTTGAAGGTACCAAGAGGCATTAGCCATTGTTAATTTTCTATTACCCTGATTTGAAGTAATTTTTATTGTTTTGCTTTGTTTGGTTTTATTCTGTTTTATTTTGTTTGGTTTTATTGTCTTTAAAGTAAAAAAAAGACAAAAAATTGCAATTTGTGTTTTCTTCTGTGACAGGAATTTAGAAAGCTGTTTGTGCTAAAACCCATAACTCTTCACTTGGGTTCACAGTTTCCCAATAGGTAACTAAAAGCAAAATAAAGTTTGATCTTTATTATCTTAAAGCTCTGGATTAGGTATGATAATAATTTAGGTAAAGTAAGAAGAGTAAGGTTTATTCTACACTTACCTATCCTATCTTATCTCCCTTCAAGACTGTGGACACCAAGATAAGAGTGACTAAAATAATTTTATGATTTACAGGAACATACGATTGCCTGGTTTGCCAACTTTTACAATGTCCAGTTATAGTCTCCCTCCTGGAGCAATGCTTAGAAATCCAGGCATTGTCCTAAAGCTGTGGTCACTTGGGTTCCAGGAAAAGCAGAGCCTCACTTGACTGAAATGGCCACAAACAAAGCAATCATTTCATGAGAGCTGAATCATCCTTCAAGCCATGAGGAGTCCTCCACTTACAAAACCAGGGTAAGATAATGATCAACCAGTCCCCAGTGCATGTCACTGCCCCATAAAACTGATCTCTGCTGTTTTATGAATAGGTTTCTCTGATCTTCTTCATCAGAGTGTACACCTCCCAACTAACTACTAAGGCTGGAGGTTCTTTCTTACTCTTTCTTTCTTTCCTCTGATAAGGAGTTTATATGATTTTTCTTCAAATTAAAAGCCCTTTACCTTTTCTCTTATTTTTCCAATTAAAGACTTTTCCTCCAAATATGGGCTTTAGATTTTAATTTGATTAAATTTATTGGTACAATTTAGGCATGTAAAATTATCATAGGGAATTTGTACTTGTACATAATTAACTAATATTTGTCTTTATGTTTCCTCTCATTTCCCTCCACTCTTTTCAACCCCTATTCCTTTCTTTACTTACAAAGTTGTATTACCATTTTACATTATTTTTTGGTACTGGGGATTGAATTAACAACCTCATGCTTGCCAGGCAGGCACTTATATCACTGAACTAAATCCTTAGGTGCATTTTACATTTCTTTACTCGTGCTTTCTCTTCCTGTGTTTTCCCCTAATCCTCGCTAGCTCCTCTTTCCTTTTGAACAATTTCTTCCCATTTCACAATATATATTTTACAATTTACATTTTATTTACACTTTTACTTTCTCACAACAGGGAGGAAATGAAAAATTTACAAGTGTCTGATTTATTTCAATTAGGAGTATGGTCTCAAGTTCCATTAATTTAGCAATAAATGTCCCAAGTTAATCTTTTTTTGTGGGCTAGTACTACTCCATTACATAAAAATACTCCATCTTCTTTTTTTTATCCATTCTCTAGTTGATTGCCATTTGAGTTGTTTACAAGATTTAGCTATTACAAACTGCTGCTATTGTTCTGTACCTTTATTGCATTCATTGTTTTGCTTTTATTGTTTCTATTCTATTGTGTTCTGTTTGATTTTTACTACATCCAAAGATATCTGCAGCTATTTAAAACATCAAAAGTCATTATGGTAACTACGGGTTGATTTTGTAAAGTTTTGATATCCTTATCTCTTACACTGTTTTTTTTATTGGTTTTATTCTGTTTTATCCTCTTTAAAATAAAGAAAAACAAAAAAAAACATGGTTGTGCATATATTGCTGTGGTATAATGTTTTAATTCTTCTAGGAAGGCACCAAGAAGGAGAAAAGCTAGGTCAAATACTAGGATCTGTAGTCCTAGTATTTGGAGGAATCTCTCTCTAATTTCTACAGCTGGTGAACCAGTCTGCTCTTCTTACAAAAGTAGAGAAGGGTTCCCATTCCCCACAGCCTGGCCAGAACATGATATTGATTGACTTCTTGATAACAGCTGTTCTTTCTGGAGTTAGATGAAATCTCAGTGTTGTTTTAATTTGCATCTCTTGAATGACCAATGATGTTGAACATTTTTTCATATATGTATTTAATATTGGTACTTCTTCACCTAAGAAGTGTGGATTCATCTCAGATGCCCATTTTTCAATTGGGTCTTTGAATTTAGAAGATCTGAGTTCTTTCAGTTCTTTACAGGTTCTAGATAGTAGTTCTTTTTCTGAGGAGTAACTGGCTAAATTTTTTCCAAATATGTGTATTCTTTTTGGCACGTTGGTGGTTTTTGCTGCTGTGTAAAAGCTTTTTAAGATGATGAGATCCAAGTTATTGATTCTTTCTTGTATTTCCTGTATGGTTAAGGTTTTTTTTCCTGAACTCTGCCTACACCTATGTCTTTAAGGGTTGTACCTATTTTCTTTTGCAGAACATTTAGTATTTCTGTGTTAATATGTAGATCTTTGATCCATTTTGATTTTAGTTTAGTGAATGGTGATAGAGATAGTTCAAGTTTTAGTCTTCAGCATGTGGAAAAAGTGTTTTTAAATCACCATTTATTAAAGAGGTTATCTTTCTTCCTGCACACATGTTTAGCCCCTTTTTCCAAAATAAGGTGGATGAGTGTATTTGCAGTTGTTTCTGCATCTTCAAATCTATTCCACTGATTTTCAGGTGTTTTTTTGTTTTTGTTTTGCTAGTATTATGCAGTTTATAACACAGTAACTCTGTAGTATAATTTAAAGTCAGGAATTGTGATGTTCCTGTCTTGCATATGTTGCTCAACATTGTTTTTGCTAATCTAGGTCTCTTTTGATACCAAATAAATTTTAGGATTATTTTCTCTAGTTCTGTGAGATATGAGAATGGTATTTTCATTAAGATTGCATTAAATTTGTATAATAAATTTGTGAAAGTATCCATTTTCACTATATTGGTTTTCCCTACACAGAATCAAGAGATATCTCCATCTTCTGATATCCTCTTTTATCTCCTTTTCCAAGGTAATACAGTATTCAATATAAAGATCATTTACTTCTTTTATTAGATTGATTCTTTGAGTTTTGTATTTTGTGATGCTACCATGAAAGGTAATTTTTCCATAATTTCTCCATCAGTGATTTGGTTATTTGTGTACAGGAGTGGTATTTATTTTTTAGTGTTGATTTTTCAGTAGTTATCTAATAAATTTGGTTATTAAATATACAAGTCTTTAGGGGGAGTTTTGGGATCTTCAGTGCAGAGTATCAATATCAAGTCATGTACAAATCATGAGAATTTAGCTTCCTTATTTTCTATCTTAATTCCTGTTATTTCTTTCTGTTGTCTAATTTCTCTGGCTAATATTTCCAAAACTATATTAAATACAAGTGGTGATAATGGACAGCCTTGTCTTCTTTCTGATTTTAGAGTGAAAGCTTTCTTTTTTTGAACATTTAGTATGGTCTTAGTTGTTGGTTTGCCATGGATGATTTTCTTCAGATTGAAATAAGACCATCTAGTCGAGGAAGAATGCTTGGGAGGTCCCTGCGGGCCTAACAGGGCCACACCCAATGACCTCCAAACAGCTAGCAGGGGCCTGAATTCAGTCCCTTAGGAGCCAAACATGAGCAAGTTGATTCCCAGCCCATGGAGGAAGCTTTGGAATATTGATACCGGTCAGTAAGAAAATGCCCAGCATCCCAAATAACTGGAGGAGGCATGGGAGGTCCCTGTGGGCATAATTGGACCATGTCCAGTGAACTCAAAGTAGCTAGCAGGGGCCTGAATTCAGTTGTGGGGGCTGAAATTGTGCAAGTTGAATCCCTGCACACAGGGAAAGCATTGGAACATTGCTCCCAGCTGGTAAGACCATGCCCAGCATCCCAAATCACCAGAGGACACATGGGAGGTACCCACAGGCATAACTGAGCTATGCCCAGTGACCTCCAAGCAGCTAGCAGTTACCTGCAGTCTGACCCATGGGCCAAAAATGGGCCAGGTAATTCCCAGCACACAGGGAAAGCTTTGAAACATTGCTCAAAACCCAGATATGTAGAAAAATGACAAAACCAAAGAGCCAAATGCAATCTCAAACTTCCATTCCAACACAAGCAAGCCTAGGAAACATGGACATAGAAGAAAATGTAAGTCATCACCTGAAATTCCTTAAAAGCTAACAAGTGAAATAAAAAAAAATTCTGGGAAGCTATAAAAGAACTCAGATCAGAAATAATCTCTCAGAAATGATAAATGTAATAAAAGAAATGCTGAACATATCTAAAGAAGACATAGTTAAAAAATTAGAGGAACAAGGCAAAAATGGAAATCCTGAATGAACAATGTAAGAAAAAAAAAGAATGCATAAAGCAGATTCAAAGAGATATACAGGAAATAAAAAATTCCATAGAAAGTTGGCAAAACTGCAATCCAGGGAGCCGAGGCTCTGTCAGGTGAGTTCAAGCACACCAGTGATGGCCTGGGGAAGATTTAAAGATAGTCACTCCCAGCAGTTAAGTGCCCACCCATCTTCCTAAAGCACTGGATTAGGCTTGGAAGGTTTCCCAGGCCTGACTGGACCATGCCCAGTGACCTTCTTTCAATCCAGGGAGCAGACACCACACAAAGTGAATTCCAGCACACCAGCACTGGCCCAGGGAAATTTTAAGACCATTGCTTCCAGTGGTTAAGTGCCTGCTGCACTCCCTAAAACACTGAACTAGGCTGGGGAGGTTTAATGGGCCTGACTGAACCACACCCAGCAAAATTCTTTCAATCCAGGCAGATGAAGTCACAGGAGATAAGTTCCAGCATGCCGGTGCTGGCCTGGGGAGAGCTTTGGACCATCACCTCCAGTGGTTAGGAGCCCCCCAGCTTCCTGGAACACCAGAGTTGGCACAGGAGGTTCTGTGGGCCTGACTGGGCCATGCTCAGCAACCTCCACTCAGACCCAGGAGCCAAGGGTGCAGGAGGTGATTTCAAACATGACCAGGGGAAGCTTTGGAATATCACTCAAAACATGGAAATAAAGGAAAATGCCAAGATGAAAGATCAAAATGCAATCTCCAACTTCCAGCCCATCCCAAGAAAGCCTAGGAGCCATGTACATAGAAGAAAATATAAGCCATACACCTGAAATGCCTGAAATGATATCAACTAAAATAAAAAAGCAACTCCAGAAAGCTATAAAGGAGCTCAAATGAGAAATAATCTCCCAGGTAAAAGAAGAAATAATAAAAGTGGTGAAAGAAATGCTAAACACATCTAAAGAAGACACAGTTAAAAAATTAAAAGAACAATGCAAAAAGATAGAATCGCTGAATAAACAGTATAAGAAACAAATGTAATGCATGAAGCAGATTCAAAGAGATATGCAGGAAATCTAAAATTCTATTGAAAGTTGCCAAAACTGTCTCAGTGAAAGTGAAGACAGAATTTCAAACTTTGAAGACAACATTGCAGTAAGTGAACAGGAAAGGAAAGATCTTTTAAAATAACAAGGAATCATGAAATAACAATTCAACAGCTGCAAGATGATGCAAAGAAACACAACATAAGATTAATAGGGATAAACAAAACAGAAGGGGACAACACAAATAATATCAAGAGGCTATTTACAGAAGTAATAGCTGAAAAATTCCCAAACATGAGAATGGAAACTGACATATGGATTAGTGAAGCATACAAAACTTGAAATAGCCATAACCAAAATAAAACTACACCCAGACATATAATAACCAACATCCCAAAAATCCAACATAACAATAGAATATTAAAAGCAGTTAGACAGAAAAGACAGATCACCTATAAAGAAAAAACTATCAAAATCACAGCAAACTTCTCAACACAAACAATGACATCAAGAAGAGTGTGGAGTGAAATATTTCAGGTCCTAAAAGAAAATGATTGCCAACCCAGACTGGTGTACCCTGAAAAACTGGACTTCAAAATGGATGGAGAAATGAGATACTTCCATGACAAAGAACAGTTGAAGAACTTTATGATCACCAAACCAACCCTGCAAAGAATACTGAAAGACATTCTAGATACACATAGGAAAAAACACTAAGCAAGGCAGATGATTAAACTGAATGGAAAGGTGAATATACAACAGCAGAAATATAACATGTCTACAATAAACCAAAATATAACAGTTATAATCATGAATGTAAATAGCCTCAATCCACCAATTAAAGGAAACAGACTAGCAGAATGTATCAAAAATAACCACATTCAACCATATGTTGTCTACCAGAAATCCATCTAACACAAAAGGAAACTCAAGGACTGAAAGTCAAAGGATGGAAAAAAATAATTCATGCAACTGGAACCCCCCCCCCCAAAAAAAGTGGTGGTAGCTATTCTGTTTGCAGACAATGTGAACTTCAAAATGAATGATCCAAAGAGATAAAGAAGGCCACTACATACTAGTTAGGGGAAAACATCAAGAGTAATAGATAACAATCTTAAATAAATATGCACCAAATTCAGGAGCACCCAGCTATACAAAGCAAGTATTAGCAGAAATGAAAAATCAAATAAGGAATAACACAATTATAACAGGAGATCTTAAAACACCATTGACACAAAGGGACGGATCAACTAGACAGAAAATCAGCAAAGAAATAACAGAAATGAATCACACCTGTGAACAAATGGACATGATAGACCTATACAGAGTGTTCTACCCAACAAAATCAGAATATAAATTCTTCTCAGCAGTACATGTGACATTCTCTAAAATAGACCATATACTAGCCCACAGAACATATTTAAGTAAATGAAAAAGAATTGAAATTGTCCCATGCATGTTACTGGATCATAGCTCCATGAAACTAGAAATTAATGATAAAAGAAACTATAAAAACCACACAAGCACATGGAAATTGAATAACAGACTCTTGAGCAATCAGTGGGTCACAGAGAAAATTAAAGAAGAAATTAAACAATATCTACAAGCAAAAGAAAACACAAATACAACTTACCGGAACCTGTGGGATGCAATGGAAGTGGTCCTCAGAGGAAAATTTATTGCACTGAGTTCCCATATTAGAAAAACAGAACGAACACAAATAAACAACCTGATGCTACACCTCAAACATCTAGAAAAAGAAGAGCAAGCCAAGGCCAAGACCAAAAGAAGAGAGGAAATTATAAGGATCAGAGCAGAAATTAATGCAATAGAGACAAAGAAAACAATGCAAAGAATCAATGAATCAAAGAGTTGCTTCTTTGAAAGAATAAATAAAATTGATAAGGCCCTAGCCAACCTATTCAAAAAAGAAAGAAAAAACTCATATTCATGCATTAAGGAAGGAAAAAGTTGAAATCACTACAAATCTATGGAAATAAATCAGGTCATCAACACCTATTTCAAAAACCTCTACTCTCATAGTTTCGATAACACAGAAGAAATGGACAGATTCCTAGAAACCTATGAACCACCAAAGCTGGGTCAAGATGATGTAAAACTGCTGAATAACCCAATTTCTATTAATGAAATTGAAAATGTAATTAAATCTTTACCAACAAAAAGGAGCCCAGGCCAGGAAGGATTCACTGAGGAATTCTACAAGAAATATAGAGAAGACTTAATGTTGACACTCCTCAAGCTCTTCAATGAAATCAAAAGGAAAGCAATTCTACCTAAGTCATTCCTGGAAGCAAATATTACTCCAGTACCAAAACCTGAGAAAGACCCAACTAAAAAAGAGAACAACTGGACAATCTACCTAATGAACATAAATGCAAAAATTCTCAGTAAAATATTGGCAAACAGGATGTAGCAAATCATCAAGAAGATTATACACAATGACCAAAGGAGATTCATCCCTGGCATTCAAGGATGGTTTGACATATGTGAATCAATAAATGTAATCCACCATATCAATAGAGCCAAAAGTAAGAATCACATGATCATTTCTATAGATGCAGAAAAAGCTTTTGATAAGATCCAACATTCATTCATGATAAGAACCTTACAGAGTATTGGAATAGATGGACTTTACCTCAATATGATAAAAGCCATCTACAACAAAACAAGAGCCAGCATCATATTAAATGGCCACAAACTGAAAGCCTTTACCCTAAAATCAGGAACAAAACAATGAAGTCCACTATCCCCACACCTATTAAATATAATGCTGGAAATACTAGCCAGAGCAATTAGGCAAGAGGCAGAAATAAAAGGAGTAAGGATAATAAAAGAAGAGGTTATTTGCAGATGACATGATACTCTACATAGAAGACCCCCAGAACTCCATTGAAACACTCCTAGATATAATGAATAAATTCAGAAATATAGCTGGATATAAAGTCAATACTCAAAAATCAATAGCATTCCTATACACTAACAAGAAAATAACCAAGAGAGAGATAAGGGAAGCCACACCCATCACACTAGCACCCAAAAAAGTGAAATGCTTAGGAATTAATCTAACAAAAGAAGTAAAAGAGTTGTACAGGGAAGATTATAATACCCTGAAAAAAGAAATCAAAGAGGACCTCAGAAAATGGAAAACCATCCCTTGTTCATGAATAGGAAGAATAAACATTGTGAAAATGGCCATTCTCCCAAAATTGTCTTACAGATTCAATGCAATCCCAATGAAAATTACCACTACCATACCTCATAGATCTAGAGAAATCACTTCTAAAATTCATCTGGAACCAGAAGAGACCTAGAATAGCAAAGGCAATTCTAAGTAGCAAAGCCAAGGCAGGAGGCATCAAAATCCCTGACTTGAAGATATACTACAAAGCTACTGTAATAAAATCAATGGTATTGGAATAAAAACAGACCTGAATGTCAATGGAATAGACTAGAAGATACAGCTATGAACACACTCAACCACCCTATCTTTGATAAAGGGGCCACACATGTTCACTGGAAGAATGACAGTCTTTTTAACAAATGGTGCTGGAAAAACTGGCTATCCATGTGCCAAAAACTAAAACTAGACCCATGCCTATCACCATGTACTAAACTAAAATCTAAGTGGATCAAATATCTAAATATTAAAACAGAAACACTAAATCTGTTGGAAGACAAAGTGTGTAAAAATCTTGAAGACATAGAGGTAGATAGACAATTTGTAAACAAGAGTCAAACTGCTCAGGAAATACTTCCCAGAATTAATAATTGGAATCACGTCTTATTAAAGAGTTTCTGCATGTTGAGAGAAATCTCCAGCACAGTGAAAAGAAAACCCACAAACTGGCAAAAAAATCTTAGTGAACTGTTCCTCAGGCAAAGGACTTCACTCTAGAAATTACAAAGAATTAAAAAAAATCTGACCCCTGAAATTCAAAGACCCAATCCACAAATGGGCATCCAGGATGAAAACACAGTTCTCAGATGAAGAAATACTCATGGCAAATAAATACATGAAAAAATGTTCATCAGCAACAGTCACTAGAGAAATGTAAATTAAAACAACACTGAGATTCCATCTCACTCCAGAAAGAATGGCCAGGATCAACAAAACTACCAACAACAAATGCTGGAGAGGTTGTGGGGAAAAAGGGACTCTTCTCCACTGTTGGTGGGAGTGTAGACCTGTACAACCACTGTGGAGGTCAATCTGGAGATTCCTCAAAACCTGGGATTGGAAGTCCCATTTGACCCAGCTATTCCACTCCTAGGCATAATCCCAGAAGAACTGAAAACAGCATACTACAGTGATATATGTGCACTCATGTTTATAGCAGCACAATTTGTAATAGCCAGGCCTTGGAAACAACCTAAGTGACTATCAACTGAAGAATGGATAAAAATTTGTGGTACCTTTATACAGTGGAGTACTACTCAGCTATAAAGAATGATCACATTGAGATATTTATAAATGGATGCAACTTGAGTCCATACTCATAAACAAAATAATTCAAACCCACATTTATAAATACCATATAGTCTCCCTAGTATAACAAATGGTAAGAGTATGTAAGATTTTATGGTAATCATGGTTCCCCATTATATTGCTTTGAAGTCTTATAATGTTTTCATTTATTGGTTGGAATGGCTTTATTCTGTTTTGTTTGATCTTATAATGTGTGATGGTATGAACAGCTACTTGGAAGAAAACAAGACAATATGGCAGCCATTGCTGATTTAATATCGTCTTGCTTTGAAGTCCTAATGTGCTTTTGTTCTTCTGTTTCCATTGGTTCTATCATGTTGTGTCTTATTGGATTGTAATATGTATGATAATACAAATTTTTTATGGAAAATGAGATATTATAGTAGCCATTGTTTATTTTCTGTTATTTGCTTCAGAATGCCTTGTAATACTTTCATTCTCTTGAATGGTTTTGTTCTATTTTTTTGTTTGATATTATTGTGTGTGAAGCTGCGCTCAATTATTTCAAAGAAAGAGACATTATCATAGCTACTGTTAATATCCAATTGTCTTCCTGTGAAGTGCTGTGTTGCTTACATTTTTTCTGTTCTGATCTGCTTTGTTCTGTCCTCTTTTGTTTTATTCTCTTTAAAATAAAAATAAATAAATAAATAAATAAAAATGCATGATGAAATGGACAGCTACTTTGAAGAAAATAGACACTAAAGTACCCAGTGCTGATTCTGTAGTGTCATGCTGTTATATCCAGCAATACTATTATTTTTTGTTGAGTGATTTAATCTTTTTTGTATTGTTTAATTTCAACATACATGAATGTATGGACAGCTGTTTTGAAGAGAAGGAGAGACATTATAGCAGCCATTGCTGACTTCCCTGTTGTCTGGTTTTGACGACCTAAAATGCCTTCATCATTGTGTTCTGATCAGTTTAATACTATTTTGTCTTGTATGAATTTATTGTGTGTGAATATATTGACAACTATTTAGAAGAAAAGAGATAATATGATAGACAATGAAGATCTCCTATTATCTTGCTTTGAAATCTGTGTCTCTTACATTTTTTTCTGATTTGTTTTGTTATGTTTAATTTTACCCTCTTTAAAATAAAATTTAAAAAAAAGTAAGAAACCCAATAAAACCCCATCTAGTCAAATTTTCTGCAGGGTATTTTTTGGGAGGAGGGGAGATGAATAGGTTTTGGACCCTGTCAAATTCTTTTTTTGCTTCTATGGAAATGATTGGGTTACATTTCTTTTTGGCTCTGTTGATATGGTTTGTTACATTTATTTATTGTGTATTTTACATCCCTACATTTCTAGGATGAATCCTATGTGGTCATGGTGTATAATCTTTTTGATAATTTGCTTCTATGCATTGGTCAATAGCTTACTGATTATTTTTGAGACTCCATTCATTATGGAGAGAGGCTTGCTTTTATGTTATTTGATCATGTCTTTCTCTAGTTTTGGTATCAGGGTAATATTTGCATCAAAGAATGAGTTTAGCAGCACTGCATTTCATTACAGAGTCTGAGGAGTAATGAATGATGTCATTAAACCTTCTCTAAATTTCTCAAAAATTCAGCAGTGAGTCCGCTTGGACCTTGGCTTCTTTTTATGTTTTGTGTGCAAGCTTTTATCTATATTTTTAATTTTATTAACTGATAATAGGTATGTTAAATTATTTATATCTTCTTGATTCAATTTTGGTAATTCACATGTATCAAGGAATCTGTTCATTTCTTCTGTGATTTCCATCTTATTAGAATAAAGAGTCTCAATGTAGATATTAATGATCTTCTAAATTTCCACAGGATCTATAGTGATTTCACCTTTTTTATTCCTAATTGAATGAATTTAAATCTTTTTTTTTCCTTTTTTTGATAAGGTTGACTAAAGGTTTATCAATTTTATTTAATCTTTCAAAGACCCAACTCTTTAACTTATTGATTTTTTGTGTTGTTTCCTTAGTTCAATTGCATCAATCTTTGATCTGATCTTTGCAATTTCCTCCTTCATATGGGCTTTGGGCTTGACTTGTTCATTTTCTTTCTATAAGCTGTAGGTGCAGTGTTAGGTTGTTTATATGAGTTGACTCTGTTTTCCTGGTAGGAGAATTCATTGTAATAAATTTGCCTCCTAGAATTGTTTGCATTGTGTATCTCAAGTTATGATATGTTGTATCAGCATTATTATTTAATTAATTATAAAGTGTTTAATTTTTTTTAAATTTCACCTGTGACCCATTGGTTGCTCAGGAGGGTGTCATATAATTTCCATTTGTTTATGGAGTTTTTCTGATTTTTTTGTCACTGATTTCCAGTTTCATTGCACTGTGGTCTGATAATATCCATGGGATAATTTCAATTCCTTTGCATTTACTTAACCTTGTTCTATGGGCTAGTATGGATTTGTTTTAGAGACTGTCACATGCACAGCTGAGAAAAATATGTATTCTGATGTCATTGAGTGGAACATTCTGCAGACATTTACTAAGTCTATTTGTTCACAGATTTGGTTCAGTTGTGGCTTTTGTCTGTTTGATAAATGTATTTGTGACAGTTACATATTAAGGTTCCTCATTACAATTGTGTCAGTGCCTATTTGATTTTTCATGTCTATTAATATTTGTCTTATATAGTTGGATACTTCTGTATTTGGTGCACATATATTTATGATTATTATTATTATTCTAAAATTTTTCCATTAACAAGGATGTAGTGACCTCCTTTTCTCTTTCAATCATTGTTGGTTTGAAGTTCATATTGCAAATAGAATAGCTACCTCTGCTTTATTCTGGGTTCCTGTCATGTGGAGTATTGTTTTCCCTTCCTTTGACTTTTAGTCTATGAATGGATTTCAGTTAAATGTGTTTTTCATATACAGAATATTTTTCAATCTTGTTTTTTAATACACTCTGCCAATCTTTTTTTCTTGATTGGTGAATTTAGACCATTTATATTGGTGGTTATAATTGATGTATTGGCTTATCCCTGTCATGTTATTTTCCTGCTGTCAGTTCCCTGCCTTTCCTCTCTGTTTAATAGCTTGCCCTGCCTGGTGGTTTCTTTGAAAGAATCAACTGTTCAATTAATTAATTTTCTCTATTGTCTTCTTAATCTTAATTGTGTTCATTTCTGCTCTGATGTTTCCTGCCTTGTATGGGCTTTGGGCTTGACTTAGTCTTCTCTTTCTAGAAGCTGGAGGTGCAACACCAGGTTGATTATTTGTGCTCATTTTTAAAAACTGATATTAGAATTCACCCCAGAAATTTCCCTCTTAAGCCATCTCTCATTGTGTTCCACAGGTTCTGATATGTGGTATCTGCATTTTTATTGAATTGTAGATATTGTTTAATTTCATCTGTGATCCACTTATTGTTTTAGGAGGGTGTGATATGATTTCTATGTGTTTGTGGAGGTTTTGCAGTTTCTTTTGCCATTAATTTCCAATTTTATTGCAGTATGTTAAGGTAATATGTGTGGGATAATTTCAATTCCTTTACATTTACTTAAATATGTTCTGTGGACTGATATATGTTCTATTTTAGAAAATGTCCCATGTGCAGCAGAGAAGAATGTGCATTCTGATGTTGTAGGGTAAAACACTCTGAATATCTTGTAAGTCTATTTGTTAACAGGTTTGATTTAGTTCTGATATTTGTTTGCTAATTTTTTGGCTAGTTGATACATGTCTTTGTGATGCTAGGGGATTAAGATCCCCCACTATAATCATGCTATTGCTTATTTCATTTTTCATGTCTTTTATTTGTCTTTTTTAATTTAAAAAAGGGAAAAGACAGAAAAGAAGAACTAAAAGCAAAAGGCATAAACAACAACGGCAAACTCAAAACAATAACAATGTAAGTTTTCAAAACAGAATGAAAGAAATTTAACAATGGTTTTTATATTGCATATTGTTCTCTTTTTTCAAAGAAAGAAAAGAGAATTAAAGAAAATAGAAAAAAAGAAGGGTAGAACAATGCCAAATTTTAAAAAATCATCATAGAATCACTAGTTGATACATTCTTCATTGTCATCCTAAAAATAGTTGCCAAAGTCACAAAATCAGAGCATAAATAGTGGCTAGACACCAAACATTGACAGTGGAAATCCTTCTGTTCAATGTTCCAACAGAAGTTCAGTAGTATGGTCATGTATCTTATACCCTATACAGACCATTTTACTCTTTAGAACACTTTCCTTACCTTTTGCTTTCACAATATCTATTATATCTTTTGGGTCCCATTATTCTGTCTGTTTTTATTACTTTTTACAGTAGAGAGACAATGTGATATGTGAGTCTTGTTCATTTCACTAATGAGGATATTTTCAAGTTGTCTCCATTTACCTATAAAGGACTCAAGATCATTTTTTTATAGCTGAGTAGTATTCCATTGTGCAGAAATACCACATTTTTTTATCCAATCTGCAGTTGATGGGCATTTTGGTTATCTCCAAGATTTAGCTATCAGAAATTGTACTGCTATGAACATGGGTGCACATATATCACTGTGATATGACCTTTTCACTTTTTCTGGGAAAATACCCAGGAGGTGAATAGCTGGACTGAATGGAACTTCCAATCCTAGTTTTTTGAGGAATCTCCATATGGATTTCCATAGTGATTGTACCAGTATGCACTCCCACCAACAGTGGAAAAGTGTTCTTTTTTTTCCCACATCCTCACCAATATTTGTTAGCAAATGTTTTCTTGATGGTAGCTATTCTTTCCGGGGTAAGATGAAATCTCAATGCTGTTTTAATTTGCATTTCTCAAATGACCAGTGATGGTGAACATTTCTTCATATATTCATTTGCCATTTGTATATCTTCATCTGAGAACTGTGTGTTTATCTCAGATGCCCATTTTTGGGAGGGTCTTTGAATTTGGGGGGCTTGATGTTTTTCAATTCTTTACATGTTCTGGATATAAGTCCTTTGTCTGAGGGATTGTTCGCTAATATTCTTTTCCATTTTGTAGGTTTTCTTTTCACTTTGTTGATCATTTCTTTTGAAGTGCAAAGACTTTTTAGTAATGAGATCCCAGTTGTTGATTCTTTGAAGTATTTCTTGTGTGGCAAACCACATGGGAAATATTTCTTTTATTTGTCTTACAAATTTGGTGCACACAGATTTATTATTGCTATGCCTTCCTTTTGAAGTTTTTCCCTAACAAATGTGCAGTGACCTTCTTTATCTCTTTTGATCATTTTCAGACTGAAGTTTGTATTATCTGCAAATAAAATAGTTATCCCTGATTTTTTCTGTTGTTTGCTATGGAAATATTTTATTCTACTTTAATTTCTTTTTTTGTGCTGGTAATCAAACTCAGGACATTTTGGTTGCTACACAGGTAATGTGCCACTGAGTTAAAACCCTAACTTCTCCATTAGTTTTGAAAGATAGTTTTGCAGGATACACCAATCTAGGTTGGAAGTTCTTTTCTTTCAGGACTGGAGCTACTGCAGTCCAAGCTCTTCTTGACTTGAGAGCTTGTGTTCAGAAGTCTGCTATGATTTTCATGGGCTTTCATTTGTATGTAATCTTTTTCTTTTCTCTAACAGTATTATTATTTTGTACCTGTGCTGAATTTCTTGGGTCTTCATTATTATATCCTTTGGTGGAGATTTATTTTGATCTTTCCCAGTTGGAGGTCTTTATGCATCACTTATCTGTATGTCAAATTTTTTTCCATACTTGGGAAGTTTTTTGCCATTACTTCTGTAAACAGTCTTTTTATGTCTTTTGTGCTAACTCCAGCTTTTTTTATTGACTCAGATGAATCTTATGTTGTTCTTCTTTGCACCATCTTGCAGCTGTTCAATTGTTTTTTCCTGATGTCTTCTGATTTTTAAGAGATCTTTGTTTTAGTGATCATTTGCCATGATTCTATCTTTTAGGTGTGATATTCTATCTTCACTTTTATTAATGTGATTTTTGAAAACTTTCAATGTAATTTTTAATTTCCTGGACATCTGTTTCACGCATTCCATTTCTTTCCTATGTTGAGCACTCATGGTTTCCATCATTTTTCTAGGCTCTTTTTTTGTGTATGTGTACTCTACATTTGCTAAGCAAGCCCTTCACTGTGATCATTACCCCCTTTTTTATAACCTGAGAGATTATTTCTTTTCTGATTTCCTCTATAGCCTCATGGATTTTTTTTAACTTGTGTTACTCTTCTCAGAAATTTCAGGTTTGTGGTTCCCATTTTCCTGTATCTTGTCCCATGAACTTTTGGGTGAGCTGGATATCTGGCTTTGCATTTTGCTTCTGTATGTTGTCATTTCCTAATTTTTAAGTTTTTATTTTGTCTTCTATTTTGGTTCATATAAGTTTTATAATAGTAGATAGCTCTAGTTTTGAGGACTCCTTAGGAAATGTCTATTCTTCAGGGATGTCTTCTAGGTATAGGAAGTTCTCAGGCTTTTTCATCTGTCCCAATATCCTACTTCCCAATTTATTGGGGATGAAAAAAATTTTGGTATATATTTGACTCAGCCCTCAGTCCTTTGGTATTGGACTATGCTGATGGTCATTACCCCAGTCCTTCCTAGTTTTGTTATACAAAGTAGAACAGCTGATTACAACAGGAATGACATCCTAGGTAAAGTAGTACAACTAACAATAACAATAGCATGAAGCACAGCTTAAAATCTGAAAAGCTGTGGTAAATATTGATTTGTACTTTACCCATAGGACCAAGATCTACAGTTATATAGCATAACCCAACATAAATTTGGAGCTTGAATGCCAAGTATTTCTGCTTGGTTGAGTGGCTTTACCCTGTGGTGGGGAAATTTAAGAGTTAACAGATAAAACAGAGATAGATGAAAAAAACATAGTAGAAGCAATGATGAACATCCAAGCTTTGGGAAACTAGAGAAGAGGGCAGAAAAGATAGAATGGAGGAGCAAGTAAAGGATTATTGAAACTAAATAGAAAGACTAGGGAAAATGTTCAATCTCTTGAAAACTAAATTAGGAGAGATAATTGAGAAAAGGATGAAAAGAGATGAATAGAATAAAAATATATGATAGCAAAACCTAATTTTTTTAAAAAAGGAAGAGAGACAAAACAAACCATCAAAGAAAGAAAAATTAAAAAGAAATAAATTAAGCTCCTCTGGTGTTCACAGAGAACCAAAAACTACTAGGCATCCCTGCCATCCATGTCGAGCCTTCTGAGTGCTGGATGTCAGGCTGATCTTGGTCTCCTGATGTGGGGGGCTAGTGCCAGAGTGTTTAGCTAGTACTTTCAGCATGTCCTTTGGCAGCCAGCCTACTCCTTACATTGTTTATCTCTTTGTTTCTCTTTCTGTTACTGAGCCACTGTTAGAGAAAGACAGGGTGCTGCTCCAAGTCTCATGTAGAGGTGGTTCTTCCTGGTCCTTGCACAGCCTTCTGTGTTACTCTTCCCCTGGCACATCTCTTCTATCAGGTCACTTGTTCCAGAGTGGAGTGAGGTGTGGTTCTATGCTGTGGTCTGAACCTCTGCTCCTGCAGGTGCCATTCAAGGTTGCTTGGTCCCAATTCTGTCTTCTCTCCCCAGGGAGAGAGCACTACCCTCCCAATTACTACCCATGGCACAGTGCTGCTTAAGTCCTATATTCCTCAAGCTACTGGCAGGAGGGTGAGAGAGGTCATGCTGTTTCACTCTGCTTTTATCAGCTCCTCTGTCACCACCATAATCTGCCTCCACTGTAGTCTGGAACCTCTTGTTGCTGGGTGGGGGTTGTGGTGCTGTGGGGTGACTTTCTGCTCCTGCCACTGGTGTTGGGACAGCCCAGGATTGCTCAGTTCTGTGGCACACTGTTGCTTAAATCTGCATCCCTCTAAAAACAAATCACAGAGCAGGAGGGGTCATGACATTTGATTAACTACATTCCCCTGCAGTCTTTCACCTTGTCGCTGGAGGCTCCAGTTAGTGCTCTGGTGCTTGAAAGGAAAAAAAGAGATAAAAACAAAAGAAAAGAAGTAAAAAAGACAAAAAAGCTGGATGATCATCAGGGAAGGGGAAATTTTCTTGCTCCTGTGTGTGCTGGAGCAATTTGCTGCCTGCCTGTAGTGTCTCCTGTTTGGAGGAAGGCAAAAGAAGCAGGGAATTATATCTGAAGTCTATCCTGTGTGGTTTGATTTAGCTGTGCTATTTTTACTGTATCCATTTTTTTCTTTTCTTCTTTTAAAATTCCTAGAATAGTGGTCCTATCCTAGTATAGTGGTCCTGTTCTGCCCATGATTGGGTGATCCACCCACAGCCTTGTGGGCTGGCTGACCATTTTGTTAAGCCCTATATCTATTTTAATTGATCTATGAGTCTCTTATTTCAGATTGACTTTGACATCAGGATGTATGTTCCTCCATTTTCAACTGATTTTTTCTGAGCACCTATGAGTGAGACTCCTCCATTATTTAATTGTTTCTTCCTCTGTGATTTACATTTAATTTCCATTATCAACAAGGCAAGAAGGGCCAGGGATTTAGCTCAGGGGTGTAAGTGCCTGCCTGGTAAGCACAAGGTTGTGAGTTCTATCCCCAGTACTGCAAAATAAAACAGAACAAAACAACCCCACCTAGAATCAATAAGGTAAGAAGGACCCATGCTAGTCAGTGACAATGGTGAGTAATTCATTTCCACCAGAGCAATAACTCACTTCCATGAGAATTAACCCAGTCCTATGAGAATGGGTTTAATCTGTCCCATCATCTCATAATATTGTCCCACTAAGAATCAATTTTCAACTTGAGTTTTGAAAGTGACAAACTAGCTGGGCATGATGGCACATACCTGTAATCCCAACACTTGGAAGGATTGGAGGATCACTGTGAGTTTGAGGCCAGCATGGGCTACAAAGTCAGTTCAAAACCAGTGTGAACTATGTAGTGAAACCCTGTCTCAAAAAGACAGAAAAAAGGGACAAACTATATTTAAATATATACCTGTGTTAAAAAGTGCAAAATTTCCTTAGAGTTCTGCCACCATTACATATTGTGACAAAGTTATTGGCTTCTGAACCATGTTAAACCCATGGTAACCCTAACTTACATTAAAACATAATCTAAACCCAACTACAGTTTCCAGAACTCTGAGCTCTCTCTTACCACATGAGAGATTTATTTTGTCCTTAGTGTCACTAACCTGGTGCTCACAGAGGCTGTGGCAGGGGTAAATTTTAGCAAAGTGATTCAGGAAAAAGCAACCAAATACAAGAGGTCAGAAGTTCTTTGGCAAGTGGAGGCATATAGAATAAGAACATTAGAAGAAGAATAGGTTTTCAGCAGATCCCAAATAAAATAAATCCAGGTAAGAGAAATGCTGAGTACAGATTAAGTGGCATTAGAGAATGCTGTAGCTTTAGTGGCTGCTTGTCTTTCACAGCTTTTTAGGAGACAGGTTTATAAAAATATCCTAAAGACAATTTAAAAAAATCACACCATCCACAAGCACCAGGGCTTTGAAGCACTGGTGGGAGTATATGGAGTCTGAATTCACCGCCCATCCGGACTCCTAGAACTCTAGAAGCCTTGGATGAAGACTGCCCCTTTCTTCTTAAACTTTCCTCAAAAATGGTGCTGCCTGCTGAGATTGTGGTTTTCTTGGCTCCCTTGGTTCTCTTCTCTCTCCTTAGAGGTGGTATTGACCAGTTCTGTCCCACCAGATAAGGAAGTCTTGTTCTTCCTGACTTAGGAGACCAAAACATTTCTCATTCCCTGGGGGTTGGGAGGAGCTAGAGGGGAAGTTCTGATGATTGTAATCAGATCAGTCAGCAGCCTGGGCAGCTCCAGGGGCTCCTAGTCCCTTTACCCTCCACACCTTTTTATGTCTCCTCCTATCTTTGCCTGAAGACTTGTATCAAGCAAAGAACAATTCATCTTACTTCTCTGGAATTGTCACTCAATATGGGGATTGTCTCTGGAAGAAATTTGTAGTGTGTTTCTTACCAGACCTCTCTCCACCCCTGGCCAGCGCTTTCCTTTCCAGGGACTGCACTGGTGTACAATGCTATTTTAAACCTATGAACCAGGCTGAGTACCACCCCTACCTTCTCTGGTAGCCCTGAACAATGAAATAGTATTCGGGATGGTCTAGAAGTCCATGTAAAGCGTCTGAAGGATGGGCAAGAGCCACAAGAACCTGTGGAATTGTCATAGCTAATGAGTTAGTGCTTTTCAAAAGGATCTATTTACTCCTGCCCTTTCTCTTCAGTAATTCTTTGTCAAAGACATGTATGTGCAGGAACTCCAGGTTTCAAGGCAAAGTTTTTCAGGTTGAATTCCTTATTTCAGGCTGTCTGCACACTAGAGGAAAATCTCCTCAAGTCACACTCTTTTGAAGTCCCTCTTAGTCTCTAAATATTCCTATGCAGTCATTTTAAATTTTATTAAGAGTGGAGTAAAAGAATGGCCATTTCCTGTGTCATGGCTAAAGGGAAGATGTGAGGTGAATCTCACTCACAGTCTATTGTGTTAAGATTTTTTACACCTTGTAGTGTCTCTCTAAATCTTTTCCTGAAAGCAACAGCTTTCTTTGCTACAGGTCAGAGTCTTCTGTACTGCTGTGTTCTCTGACTCAATGGAGGAGCTATAGGACTAAAAATACTTTAGAATTGTCACTTGTTCAGTCGTGGTTTTTAGTCTCTCTTAATTGGGTAAAGACTGCCTTTTTATTTTTATTTTATTTTATTTTTTCATTGTTTTATTTAAAGAGAAAAAAACAGGAAAAAGGTAGGAATATTACAGAATTTCAAGAAAAGAAGATAAATAGTAAGAAATCACTAGTTGATACATTACACATTGTACTTTTACAAATAGTTATTCAAGTTACAGGATTAAAGCACACAAAGTGGACACTCAGCAGTGAGAGTGCAAATAGATCTGTTCAACAATCCAACAAGAACCTAGAAATATGGTCATAAATCCCACACATCTAGACATACATGCAGCTATATCTTTTATAGTGCTTCCTATTTCCTCTTTTTTTACAATAGCAATTATACATTTTTAAAATATTATTTAAAGAGAAGAAAAAAAACAAAACAGAAAAAAGGGTAGCAATGATACAGAATTCTAAAAGAAAGAAAGAAAAAGGAGAATGAGAAAAAGCCCCACTAAGAAATCAGTAATTTGTAAATTACATATTTTCATCTTGGATGTAGCTGTTCAAGTTACAAGGTTAAAGGTTACATAGTAAATATTCAGACAGTCAGACTACAAACAGTTTTTCTCAAAGATCCAACAAAGATTCAGCAATATGGTCATCTATTTTACACACTCAAACTTACATGCAGTTATATCCCCTTAGAGCACTTTCTTTTCCTCTCTTTTTTACAATAGCAATTACACATTTTGGTTTTATTACACTTGTAGTTCTTATTTACTTTTTACACTAGAGACACAATATGATATTTATAAATATGATTCTTATTTATTTCACTAATGAGGATTGTCTCAAGTTGTCTCCATTTGCCTATGAAGGCCTCAAGATCATCCTCTTTTATACCTGAGTAATATTCCATTGTATAAAAATGCCACATCTTTTTCATCCACTCTGCAGTTGATGGGCATCTTGGTTATTTCCAGGATTTAGTTATCACAAATTGTGCAGCTATGAACATGGGTGCACATATATCACTGTGATATGAACTTTTCAGTTCTTTGGGGAAAATGCCCAGGAGGGGGATAGCTGGATTGAATGGGGCTTATAATCCTAGTCTTCTGAGAATTCTCCATATGGATTTCCATAATGGTTGCACCAGTCTACATTCCCACCAACAGTGGAGCAGTGTTCCTTTTTCCCCGCAGCCTCACCAACATTTGTTATCAGTTGATTTCTTGATGGCAGCTATTCTTTCCGGAGTAAGGTGGAATCTCAATGCTGTTTTAATTTGCATTTCTCAAATGATCAGTAATGGCAAACATTTCTTCATGTACTTATTTGCCATTTGTATATCTTTCTCTGAGAACTGTGTGTTCGTTTCAGATGCCCATTTTTGGAGAGGAAGACTGCCTTTTTAATTACTTTAAAAACTGATTAATACCTTGCATATTTGATATCACATTTATTGATTTGTGTTAGTAAATATATGATGTTTATAAAGGTTTTTGCCTGTCACTCCCCTCACCTCAGGATAATTCTATATACATGAAGTCTTAAGTTTTCAACTGAATGTCTTTCTACATAGGCTTACAGAAACCTATTTAGAATACAAGAGGAGGTGCCAATGTAAGAGCAAAAATGTGTAACAGCATCCAAGGATATAAAATATCACCAACAACAAAAACTGCTACAAATAGCCATGAATACAAAAAAGAAACACCAGTGCAACATTCACCAGTTCAGTTTTGAAAATGAAAGTCATCAGTTAAATTAAAAATAATTGTATATGACTTGTATATAAATGTTTTGAACAGCTTTATTTGTAGTATCCCCAAATTGGAAACAACCCAATCCACCTACAGGCAAATGGGTAAACTGTGGTATTGTTACTGGCTGCTAAGACTCATACCCTCAGATTGGTCTACTCATCCACTAACCAAATCAAAGGAGACCATACATTTGTGGAAAAAGGAGAAAAGATTTATTCAAAGGTAGCTCTGAGAGGATGGAAGGGACAATTTGTCTCAAATCATAATCTTCCCTTTTGCACATTGGCAAGGGTCTTTTGTAATAAGGTGGAGAATGGGGGGAATGCAGCACACAGAGACCGTGTTGATTGTTACACTTGTTTCAACACTTCCATTCATCTTCAACTCACCCTCCGCTTTCTTGTGGAAAATATATCAAGTGCCTAGCCACCTGGGGCTGGCATCTGTATATTCTCTCACTTCTTTTTTCTCTGAGGGGTGATAGGGAAAGCTTTTTATGCTTTTTATGCCTCAGGAAATCACTAATCTAAAATGAAAAAATTCCATTTTTTTAGTGTTGGTTACAGTATGGCAACAAAATGGAATGTTACTCTGCAATGAAAAGGAAAAGTCAATGAACACATTTTTCTGAACTTCAAAATAATTCTCTGGACTGAAAGTGTATTATACAGTATATACAATGAGTATATACTATATAATTCCATTTAAGTAAAATTCTAAAAATGCCAGATAATCTATAGTGACAAATCAGATCAGTTGCCAGAGGGAGGTAGTAAAGGGAGGCATTAACTGCAAAAAGTATGAAGAAACTTTTAAGATGATAATCTATCTAGATTATTGCAGTGACTTTATGTGTTTACATATATCAAAATATTTCAAATTATAAGCCTTAAATATGTGCTGTTTATTGTGCATTAATTATACCTTAATAAGCCATTAAAAAGGGTAATGGATAATAGATTTAGAGAAAAAATACTTAGTAGATTCTATTCCATTCACTCAACATCCATTTCCAGTTCTCTTTTTTAGTTCTGCTACCATTACATAATCTACAAAAATGAAATGCTTACTTTTCCAGATTTACTTTCTGTTGTAACCTAACTGAAGTGCCACCATTCTGTTCTGTATGCACTGTAGTCTTTGTTCTAAATTGAACTTTGTACCTCCCAAGTATCCCCTGCACAGCTCCCAGCCTTTGTTCCCCATAAATTCCACAGCACTGCACTCTGACCCTAGGCAAACAACAGGATGTCAGATGTCCTAGCACACCAAGAATGCACAGATGTGTTAATGAGCAAACCTTCCTATAATAAAAAAAAATAATAAGCCTGTCTCTTGGGACAACTTTCCAGTTTTTCCCTTTATAAACCACACCAAATCTTAGCCTAGTTACACAGCAGTGTAAATTCCACCTGCACTCTATGTCACTGGGTACCAGCCTAAATAAAGTGCTCCTTTTTCCTTCAAGATATCTTGGCCTTTTATCTTTTTTTCATAACTTTTGATCTTTGATTTTCAGGGCACAACATTTGGGGGCTCACCTGGGGTTAGCCCTAAGACCCCTCCTCTAATTTTTCTTTCATCTGGGTCAGTGCTCTGTATCTTCTATTTATGTGTTTGTGTTTTCTTTGTTTTAACTATGGCATGCATTTGGGCTGCAGGTGAGCCGAGAGCTCCTTCTGCACTGGAGTGGGACATCCTCTGGGGGCTCCTGCCCATTGTTTGTGAATTTGCAGTTTTTATCTATTTGTGAATTTGGGGTTTTACCTATTTGTGAATTTGGGGCATTTGCCCATTTGTAACTAAGTTGTTAGCTTCTATTCCAGGTCTTGCACTGCCTATTGGATTTAAGGGATTTAATAACTATTATTTCCCTTTAGGTTGCGCAAGCATGGACAGAAAGGCATTTATGTGTGTTATCTGTGTCTTCTGTGTCTTTTGTGGTGCCTTATTGTGTGTCTGTTTAACCAACCATTTCTTAACAGCTATTATGGCAAAAGGATCTTCAACTGTCTCTAACTCCTCTGAGTCTAGTTCTCAATCATTTTGGAGAATTTAAACAGAGAGCCCAAGGATATGGAGAACCTGTACACACTGGAAGACTCCGTGTACTTTGCACTCTGGAGTGGCCTCATGGAGCTCCAGAATGGCCAGAGATTGGCAGTTTCAATATGGCCACTGTGGAGGCAGTCCAAAAATACATCTTCAGCCTTCCAATTCATCCTGACCAAATTGCATATATACAGATTTGGATTGATCTCATTTATGATCCCCCTTCCTGGTTAAAAAGGTTTCTTAAGGCTTCTAAGCAGTGGCCCAGCAATCCTCTGTAATTGGCCCCATTGAAAGTGAAACCAAGACCGGAGCCATGCCCAATTCTTTCAGTCGAGAAGAAAGAGCCACTGCCACCATCTTATCGTCCCTTTGCCCCCTGCCCCCTGGTGCCAGTTTCACCAGAGATAGAGCCCACTTCCCTGGCGATCCCAGAGCCCTCTTTCTGGCCTCCCAGCTCTGTTCAGACTAGAGGTCACAAGTGACCAGAGTCGCCCAACTCCTCCTCTACTACCCCCACCCTTTTGCCTTTATGGGAAATAACTAATCCTGAAGATCCTGCTGCTTCTATTTTCACCTATGTTCCCTTTTCCACCTCTGATCTGTACAACTGGAAGGGACAGAACCCGCCTTTCTCTAAGGACTCACAAGGTCTCATTTCTCTCTTAGAATCCATTTTCTCCACCTATCATCCCACTTGGGATAACTGCCAACAGATATTGCAGGTATTGTTTACCACCAAGGAGAGAAAACGCACTCGTACTCTTGGGCGGAGAGTGGTGCTTGACCCAGATGGAAACCCTTCCTCTGACCCAGAATGCCTAAACTGGAGTTTACCTTTGTCCTGGCCCAATTGGAATCCCAACACCACTGAAGCTAGGTAGGCTCTCTTTCAGTATCACCAGTTTTTTCTGCAAGCCCTTAAGGTCGCCGCCAGAAAAATCCACACAACCTGTCCAAGGTCTCAGAGGTAAGACAATTGGCTAATGAATCTCCTTCAGGTATTTGGAACTGTTGCAGGAGGCCTATTGTACTTATACCCCCATAAATTCAGCAACACCTGAGAATGCAGGGGCTATTAATATTGCCTTTGTCTCCCAATCTTCCCTTGATATCAAAAAGAAATTACAAAAGCTTGAGCGATTTGAAGGTATGCCCCTTAGCCAGCTAGTGGAAATAGCTCACAGGGTGTTTGACAATTGGGAGGGTCGTCAAGAAGTTAATGATAGAAAGTTGACCAAAGTGCTAGAAGTATTATACGAAAAAGTTGCAAAGCCAGCTGACAAGGGAAAGGAGCGCCCTCCACTGGATAAAAATCAATGGGCATATTGTAAAGAAACAGGACATTGACATAGGAACTGCCTGAGGCAAAAAGCAAAGATAGAAAAGAACGCTAAAACCTTGCTGTCCCAAGATTGAGAAAATCAGGGCTACAGAGGCACTTTTATGGGCTTTAAGCAGACTGGGGTACAAAGTTTCTGCTAAAAAGGCTCAGCTTTGTCAACAACACGTGTCTTACCTGGGGTACCAAATTCAGGAAGAAAAAAGGACCCTATCTTCTCAAAGGATACGGGCTATTTAGCAGATCCCTGTTCCTGAAACAAAGAAGCAAGTATGAGAGTTTCTGGGAGCTGTAGGATATTGTAGGCTCTTCTGGACTGTCAACTTCGCAGAAATAGTGCAACTTCTCTATGATTCACTGAGGGGAGCTACTCAAGAGCCTTTGGAGTGGACTGATATCCAAGATCAGGCCTTCAACCAGCTGAAGCAGGCCCTCATTGAGGCACCTGCACTAGCCCTGCCTGACTTACAGAAGCCCTTTGCCCTCTATGTAGATTTTTAAAAAGGAACATAGCAAAGGGAGTGTTGACTCAAAGCCTAGGACCCTGGCAGAGACCAGTAGCCTATCTCTCAAAGAGACTTGATAATGTGGCTGCTGGCTGGCCACCTTGCCTATGAGTGGTCATCTCAGTGGCCTTGTTGGTAAAGGAAGCCCAAAAATTAACTTTTGGACAGAGACTCATGATTGTTTCCTCTAATTCACTGTAAACTCTTATTAAGGCCCCACCGAGCCATTGGTTATGCAATTCCAGAATTATGCACTACTAGGCCTTACTTCTGGACCTTGCCACTGTTAACTATAAGACCACCGCAGCTTTAAACCGTGCCACACTGCTGCCTGATGACGACCCCTCTGCACCTCTACACAACTGTGCTGAGGTAACTGATCATCTTCAAAGTCTCCTACTGGACTTAACTGATGTGCCTCTGCCCAGAGCCCCCTCATACTTCTCTGGCAGCAGCAGCTATATCCATCAAGGTAAGGGGGTCACAGGAGCAGCTGTTACCACTGAGTCCCAAGTCTTATGGGAGCAAGCCTTAGAACCAGGGACATCTGCACAGAAGGCTGAGCTCATTGCCCTCACTGAGGCTCTTAAACTGGCAGAAGGAAAACAGGTTAATATTTATACTGATAGCAGATATGCACTTGCAATGGCCCACGTTCATGGGGCTACTTATCAAGAATGAGGCCTATGGACTTCAGGGGGACAAAAGATCAAAAATGTCCCCAAGTATTGGACCTACTAGCGGCCATCTGGATACCAGAAAAGGTTGCCATCATTCATTGCAAGGCCCACCAGATGGGAGATGATCCTGTTATGCAAGGGAGCAATCTAGCAGATGCTACTGCCCAGAAAGCAGCTAGAAAATCAATGCGGACTGATATGGCTCCAACATTATTGCTGATTGCCCCCACTTTGTCAGAGCCAGTATATACTCAGAAGGACCTACACCTGGCAGCCCAGCTTCATACAAAGCCCAACATTCCTGGAGGCAGGTATCAACTGCCTGATAAGTGGGTCCTATTGCCTGAGGCACTTGGATGGGAGCTTATCCAACAATCCCATAAGTCTACCCATTTGGGGGGATTGAAACTGGTGACCCTCTTTTGGGACTGTTCCTTCATTCCCCAGCTGTCCAAGCTTGCCCAGTCTGCAAGCCTCAGATGCCCACAATGTCAACTTGTAAATCAAAAACCTTAGCTGCAAATTGAGACCACCCACCATCGAGGAGCTAAGCTGGGAGAACATTGGGAAATGGATTTCACAGACATAGGAAAACCTTGACTGCAAGGTCACAAGTACCTGTTGGTCACGGTGGATACCTTTACTGGATGAGTAGAAGCTTTCCCAACTAGGCCTGAGTCAGCTTTGGTAATAGTAAAAAATCTTCTATCTGAGATCATTCTTCGATTTGGCCTCCCTTTATCTATGGGGTGTGACAATGGCCCAGCTTTCACAGCCCAAATAACTCAAAAGTTAACCCAGGCTTTACAGGTTGATTGGAAACCTCATTGTGCTTACCAGCCTCAAAGCTCAGGACAAGTAGAAAGGAAGAATAGGACTTTAAAAATGGTGATAACTAAAATGGCCTTAGAAACTGGTAAAAATTGGGTGAGTCTCCTTCCTTTTGCTCTCTTGCACATGCATTGTATACTCCCTGTTGCTGGAATTTCCCCTTTTGAGGCACTATTTGGGAGACCTCCACCCCTCATCACTAAGATATCTGAGGAAAACCTTGCTGATCTTGCCAACCAGGACTTTATTAAGTCCCTACAGGCACTTCAGCTCATCCTGACTTCAATTCATGGCTTATTCAGACAACAGCACCCAGCACCTGTGGCTGCTTCAAGGGATGACCAACCTGCTGCTGACCCCAGAACGTTAGTCCTCATCAAATGGCACCACCAGGAATCCCTCAAGCCTCACTAGGAGGGACCCTATATCATGGTCCTCAGCACCCCAACTGCAGTCAAGGTTGCTGGAAAGCCTGCCTGGATTCACTATATGCACATCAAGCTGGTCCTGATGTCCAGCAATGACCACCCTCCAGATAAGTGGCATGGTACTGGAATTAAAACCAACTTGAAGATCAATGGAATAGATCAGAAGATACAACGACAACTACAAACACAATCAATCACCTTATCTTTGATAAAGGGGCCAAACATGTATACTGGAAGGATGATAGTCTTTTTAATAAATGGTGCTGGAAAAACTGACTGTCTATATGCCAAAAACTAAAATTAGACCCATGCCCATCACCATGCTTTAAAGTAAAATCTAAATGAATCAAAGATCTAAATATTAAAACAGAAACACTAAATCTGTTGGAAGGCAAAGTAGGTAAAAGCTGTGAAGACATAGAGGTAGGTATAGAATTCATGAATATGAACCAAACTGCATGAGAAATACTTCCCAGAATCAATAACTGGGATCACATCTTATTAAAGAGTTTCTGCATGTTGAAAGAAATCTCCAGCAGAGTGAACAGAAAACTAATAAACTGGGAAAAAATCTTAGTGAACTGTCCCTCAGACAAAGGACTTCTGTCTAGAACTTATAAAGAATTTTAAAAAATCATACACCTAAATTCAAAGACTCATTCCAAAAATGGGCATCTGAGATGAACACACAGTTTTCAGATGAAGAAATACAAATGGCAAATAAATACATGAAAAAATGTTCTTCATCATTGGTCATTGGAGAAATGCAAATTAAAACCACACTGTAATTCCATCTCACTCCAGAAAGAATGGCCAGGATCCAGAAAGCTACCAACAACAGATGCTGGAAGAGGCTGTGGGGAAAAAGGGACTTTTCTCCACTGTTGGTGGAAGTGTAGACTGATGCAAGCACTGTGGAGGTCAGTCTGGAGATTCCTCAAAAAGCTGGGATTGGAAGTCCCATTTGACCCAGCTATTCCACTCCTAGGTATATTTCAGAAGAACTGAAAACACCATGCCACAGTGATGTATGCTCACCCCTGTTTATAGCAGCACAATTTGTAGTAGCCAGATTTTGGAAACAACCTAAATGTCCATCAACTGAGGAATGGCTAAAACAAAATTGTGGTACTTTTATACAATGGAGTAGTACTCAGCTATAAAGAATGATCACATTGAGATATTTTTAAATAAATAGATGTAATTTTAGTCCATACTCATAAGTGAAATAAATCAAAATCACACTTATAAATACCGTATAGCCTCACCATTGTAAGAAAGGGTAAGAATACCTAAGATTTTATGGTAATCATGGTTGCCCATTATATTGCTTTGAAGTCTTATGTTTTCATTCATTGGTTAGAATGGTTTTATTTTGTTTGTTTGATCTTATTATATGTGATCATATGAATAGTTACTTTGAAGAAAAACAATATGGCAGTCATTGCTGATTTAATATCATCTTGTTCTGAAATCCTACCATGCTTTTGTTTTTCTATTACCATTGGTTCTATAATGTCGTGGCTTATTGGATTTTAATATGTATGATAGTATAAACAATTTTTTATGGAAAATGTGATATTATAGTAGCCATTGTTCATCTTCTGTTATTTGGTTCAGAATGCCTTGTAATGCTGTCATTCTCTTGAGTGGTTTTATTCTATTTTATTATGTTTGATATTATTGTGTGTGAAGCTAAGCTCAACTATTTCAAAGAAAGAGACAGTATGATAGCTACTGTTAATATCCAATTGTCTTATTCTGAAGTTCTGTGTTGCTTACATTATTCTGTTCTGATCTGCTTTGTTGTGTCCTCTTTTATTTTATTCTCTTTTTTTAAAAAAGAGTAACCTACAGAGCTTTTAAAAATCTGTCCCATCTCTCAGAGATGTTGATACAACTGATCTGGAGTAGGGTCGGGATGCCAGTATTTTTAACGTTCTTCAGATTTTGATGGACTGTTGAGGTTGATAGCTACTATGCTAAAGAAAGCTGATAGGCTTAGTTGATAACTTGCGTGACAGGTCAAGTGACTAGCAGTCAGTAGAGATAAGAGGAACATGAAATATAGGAAAACATATACTATTCTACAATTCAGGAAAAATGAGTTAAGGCCATTTTTGCCATTGTTACTACATGGTATTGGTGAGGTCCATCTCTCTTTGAGCCTTCATGGCTCTACTAGTATAATTAAAGAGCTAAACTTGATGGCCTCTAAATGTCCTTCTGAAGTTGTCAGCATTCTAGGAAGGTGCCAGTCAGCAAACAGTTCTGGTGCCCCTGTTGCCACTGCTCAGGCACATCTTGGCCACTGGAAAAGGCCAGTTTCAGGGTCCTAACCAGAGTCCAATTTCAAAGACATGGAAGTGGTCTTGAGTATCTCCTCAGTTGTGAGCCTAGTAGGCAAGGTCAGTGCTTAAATACAGGATATTTACAACACTGGTAGCATTGGAGACATCACATATATTTAGTGAATAGTAGTAGTAGCAGAGTAGCAAAAGTAATGGTAGGAATGATGATGATGATCTTAATCTGAAATTGAGCCTTTCCATTTCATAATGACAGCTCAAATGTGTCTACAGCAGCCTCCCAAGTAACAGAAAGCACTTTCCCTAATCACTTTTATTCCTATTATGCCCCCTGGGGAGATTAAGGCCCAGGGAAATTAGGCAAAAATGCACATGATAATTTATACTTCAATTCACTATTGTCTAAACTGAAGCCTGGCTAAGATTCTTGGCCTACACATGGAGCTCTAAAGCTGTCTAACTGGGAAGGAGGAAACCTCTCTTCTTCAACCTTCAGTCGAACTCCTAACTTCTCTGTACTTTCCTCCCCAGTTAGTATCCTTATGCTACCTGGCAGTTTCATTATCTCTCCTTTTTCTCTCTCAACAGTTCTACTTATGGATTACACATTATTGCACTTAAATAACAATTTTGTCATGTAACAAAAACTCACACATAATCAGCTATAGTCAATTATCTAGACTAGAAGCTCTTTGGGAAAGACATCTTGCTCCTTCCTTTTCTTTAGTGCACTACAGTCTAACAGAATTTAGCAGACAGTCGGCATCTTTCAAACAGGTCATCTGGCTTATCTAATAAAGCTACCAGAGTTAATCAATCAAGGACTGTACAAGACCAATATAATAGCCAAAAAATTATAGAGTTTTAAAAAATGTATTTTGGAACACAGGTATAAAGCCTTGGCTTGTCACTGCAGACTCTTCTCTTTATTCTCCCACATAGCATGTTCCTATCCATATCAAAGTACTCCTGGCTGTTCTTCACATGCTTGCCTTGGTGTTTTCTCTTCAGGTTTCTTCTTCTGCCCTACATTCTCAATACTAAAAGTGAAATATAGAAGGATCCCACTTCAACTGTATCCATCACCCCACTTGAACCCCCATACTTGAAGTGGCCAGTCAAATCCCACTCCTTTCTTACTGTTTTCTCATCAATACAAACAAGCCTTCCTTATGCTCCCCACTCAGAATAGCTTCCAAATTTCTAGGAACTTTTTGCTTTTCTGTTTCATGGGCCTTGGTATTTTCTACTAGTAATACTCCAATTACCCTAAAATAGCTCATTTGATGTATGATCTTAGACAAGTCACTTAAATCCTCATTTTGTTCTCTTTAAGTGGTTTTATAGAGTGTATATTTTTTTTAAAAATGTAGATTGAATGCTGCTACTGAGTGCCATTCAATAGAAAGGCAGACTCATAAAAACATTATGTTGTGACCTCATTCACTCTATCCACTGGATCTGGCACTGTGCAACTTCTGGCTCTTCCCCAAAATCAAAAGACCATGAAAGATAAATGTTTTTAATTGATCCAGGACACTGGGACAGCTTTGATAGTGTAACTAAAGACACAAAAGAGGTTTTGCAGAACTCTTTCAGAAAGTGGAAAGAATGGTGGGATAATTATGTTCAAAGTGAGGGAGAGCATTTTAAAGGAGATTAATGTAAGAATGTTTTTTATTATAATAAATAGTTTTTAATTTAAATATTCATCATGTTGGGGGATTCAACATGACTGAACAGAGGAAGAGCCATATTGGAGTTATTCAGAAAAAATCAACTAAAAACACTGGAAATTGGAAGAAGGGACATAAATCTGAATGTCAAAATCAATCTGAAATAAGAGACTTGTAGATTAAACAAAATGTTAAAAAATGATGAAGTAGCCCACAGGCCTGCCTGTGGGACCTCCACCTGTGTGTGGAAGATGAACTGCCATTCTGAAAAGTTCCCAGAAAACTGATGGACTGCAATAGCATGGCAAATTAAAGCCACACAGGGTAGATTTGGGATATATGACCCTTCAATTGTTTTGCCTTCCTCTGAACAGAGGGCACTGAAGCCTGGCAGCAAATTTAAAACATCGGAGTGAGTGACCAGGGAGCTGCTCCATCCCCAATAGGCCACCAGTTTTTTAAAAATAATTTGCAGCATAGTGGTTACCTGGAACCTCTAGCAACAACAAGGTGAGAAACCATAGTGGCAGAGATGAAGGTAGTGAATGAATCAGCATCACTTCTCTTGCCATGCTCCCAGTAGGGTGAGAGAGGAGAACTAGGGACTTAAGTAGCTTTGACCAGTGTGAGAGCAATGAATGGAAGTCAGCACTCCCCTTGCTCTGCTTTTAATGGTGGAAGAAATAAAAGAGAAGTGGGACCCAAGCAGCATTTGGCTGGTTTTGCAGCAGTGGCAGGAGTAGTGAGTTGGCTGACAACACTCTCCCTACCATGTTCCCAGCACTGAGAAAGAGGAGAAAGACATTTCAGTGGAGTGGAACAGAAGAGATGTGTAAGGGCCAAGAGGGTCCAACCATACAGAAGACTGGGAGTAGGCTTGGCTTTTCTCTGAAAGTGCTATAGGAAATCTGGAGAATTATCATAAAGGCAAACAGGGTATGGAAATGTGTATGGGCCACTGAAGGACATCAGGAAAGTTGTTGGCTAACAACTGGCCCTAGTCCCCAAATATGGAGGCCAAGATGAGACCCACACATATCACTAATCTCACTGCAGACTTGGCAAGGCTACCCAAGACAGATTTGGTCTCTGACTTGGACACAACCACAAAACTATAGACAGCAGATAAATTTTTTTTTTACTTTTTCATTTCAAAAATTAATTTTATTGGCATAAGTTAGATACACATAATTAATGATCACATTCATCATAAGGAATTGTACCTGTACATGATACACCTTGATTGTTTTTTCCTCATTCCACTATTCTCCTTACAGCTCCTTTCCCCTTCTTATTTACAAAAGCTTTGAATCCATTTTTCCTTCTTTTTAATTTTTTCTTATCTCTTCCTTCCCTTCTCACTCCCTTTCCCCCTTCCTAGTACTTCTTCCTACTTGAAAAATTTCTTCCTATTTCATAATATCTATTATATATTTTGATCCTTATTTACACTTTCAGTTTCTCAATCCAGTGAGACAATGTGACATTTACACATGTGTGTCTGATTTATTTCACTGAAGAGCATGGTTCCAATGTGCATTCATTTACCCAGAAATGTCCCAAGTTTATCCTTTCCAAAATAGACCATATTCACCCAGAAATGTCCCAAGTTTATACCTTCCAAAATAGACCACATTGTATCTCATACAACATGACTAGGTACATGCAAAATAATTGAAATTATCCCATGCATGTTATCAGAATGTAGTGCAATGAAATTTGAAATCAATGGCAAAAGAATTCACAAGAACTTCATAAACACATGGAAATTAAATGACACCCTTCTGAACAACTAATTGGTCACAGATGAAATTGAAGATTTAGACAGTTATTACAATGAAATGATAAAGCCAATATAACATACCACAAGTTATGGAACACAATGAAAGAAGTCCTAGTGATATAGGGGAACAATATTCCCAACCTACTATATGTCCAGAACAAGTTCATGTTTTCTACTATTGAAGAATGAATTTTAGGAACAATAGAAGTTAAGAGTAGAAATATTTATTGAGAGAAAGAAATCTGTTTGAGAGAGAGACAGAAGTGGTCCCAAGTGGGTTTCCAGAAACTGTCTTTTCCAGGGGCTTTTGCAGAGTAAAATCAGGAGATGAGGTGGGTCTAAGGTGGGGAAAACTGGGAACTTGCAAAACAGACAGGCATGAGGTGGGACAGAACAATGGTCATCCAGTAAGTTTAATATTCAGGTAAAATTGACCAAATCTGGGAAAAATGGGGAAGAGAGTTACTTAGTAAGCAAACATTCTTTATGGATCAGTGACTCTTCCTGTAGGAAGTTGGGATAGTGACTCCTGTCTTCTCAAGGTGATCCATACCTAATTCCTAATGTTTATACTTAGGATGTGGTTGCTTCTGTGCTGGATTCCTTAAGGGCCTAGCCCTGTCTGACTGCATATAATAATTCTAACTAGCTCAGCTCCCTGTAATACTAGGAGGCAAATTTGTAGCAATGAATGTCCACATCAGGAAAACAGACCAAGCTCAAATAAACACCTATCATTGAACTTCAAACTTCTGGAAAAACAAGAGCAAGTCAAACCTAAAGCTCACATAAGGGTGGAAATTATAAAGATCAAGGCAAAAGTTAATGAAATAGAGACTAAGAAAACAATATGAAGAGTCAATGAAGTGAAGAGTTGGTTTTTTGAAAGACTAAATAACATTGACAAACCCTTAGCCAATCTTACAAAAAATAGGAGAAAAGACATAAATCCATATAATTAATAAGAAAAATAGTGAAACCACAACAGTTTATGCAGAAATCCAGAAGATCATTAATACCTGCTTTGAGAGCCTACACTCAAATGTGATGGAAAACACAGAAGAAATGGATTGATTTCTTCACACATCAATTATTAAAACTGAATCAAGAAGATAAAAAAATTCTACATAACTCAGTATCAGTCAATATAATTAAAAATTTACCAAAAAAAATCCAGGTCCTGATGGATTCACTGTTGAATTTTATAAGACATATGGAGAAGACAGAATGTCAGTACTGCTGAAATTCTTCAATGAAATTAAAAAGGAAGCAATATTTCAAAAATTATTCCTGGAAGCAAGTACTACCTTGATACCAAAACCAAAGGAGGATCTAACCAAAAAAGAGAACTACAGGCCAATTTACCTAATGAACACAGGTTTTAAAAAATCCTCAATAAGAAATTCACAAACAGAGTGCAGAAAATTATCAAGAGAATTATATATTATGCCCAAGTAGTAGTCATAGCAGGGATGCAGGGATGATAAAACATATGAAAAATAATAAACAAAACACACCTTATTAACAGAGCCACAGGTGAAAGTCACATGACCATCTCAATGGATGCATGAAAAGCATTTGACAAAGTCCAACACCCATATATGATAAAAACCTCAATACAAATTAGAATAGATGACATTTATCTCAAGCTGATAAAAACCATTTATGACAAACAAACACTTAACTGTGTGCGTGCAAAAACTGCAAATTTTCATTCTAAAATTAGGAAGAAGAGAAGGATGCTCACTATTACCACTCTTATTCAATATAGTTCTGGAAACATTAGCAAAAGCAAATAGACAAGAGAAAGAAATAAGAGGGATAAAGATAGGAAAAGCACTAGTTAAATTATCATTGTTTGTAGATGACATGATACTCTACACCAAGGATTCTAAAATGTCACCAAAGGATATATAGATTTAATAACCAAATTCAGTATTGTAGCTGGATACAAATTCAACACTCAAAAATCAATAGAATTCCCATATACAAAGAACAAACTCACTGAGAGAGAAATTAGGAAAACAATACCTTTCAAAATAGAAAGAAAAACTTAGGAATTAATCAAATGAAGGAAGTAAATGAGCTTTACATTTAAAACTATAGTACTCTGTCAAAGGACATCAAAGAGAATATTGGAAAATGGAAAAAATATCTCTTGCTGTTTGGTAGGGAGAACCAAAATACTGAAAATGGCCATACTTTCAAAATTGTTACACAGATTTAATACATATGCTGATACAAATATCAATTGCATACCTCACAGAATTAGAAAAAATATTCTTAAAATTCATTGGAAGCAAAAGAAACCTAGAAGAGCAGAAACAAGTTTGGGCAAAAAATGCAAGGCAAACATATCAAAATCACTGACTTGAAATTATACTAGAAGGCTAAAGTGACATCAACAGCATGGCACTTGCAAAACAAAACAACCACAACTACCACCACAACAATCCCCCCATACCCAAACCAGACTTGAGGATCAGTGGAACAGAATAGAAGATACAAAAACAACTCCACACACTCAGCTACCTTATTTTTGACAGTTTCCAAACACCTTCAATGGAAGAAAGCCTTTTAAATAAATAATGCTGGAAAAATTGGCTTTCCACATGCCAAAGACTGAAACTCGATCTGTATCTCTCACCATGCTTTAAATTAAAATTAAAGTAGATCAAAGATCTAAATAGTAAAACAGAAAGACTAAATCTGCTGGAAGAGAAAATAGATATGACCCTGAAGACACTGGTGTAAGCAAAGACTTTATGAACAAAACCCTGATATCACAGAGAATCAACAATTGGGATCTAATTATATTAAAAAGCTTTTAAACAGCAAGAAAAATCACAAGCACTGTGAAAAGACAACCCAGAGAATGGGGAAAAAAAATTTGTCAGTGGAGCCTCAGAAAAAATCTAATATCTAGAATATATAAAGTCACATCTCCCAGATTTAAAGAGCTAACCCAAAGATGGGCATCTGAAATGAAAGTACACTTCTCAGATGAAGAAATACAAATGACAAATAAATATATGAAAAAATGTTCAACATCATCAGTCATTTGAGAGATTCAAATCAAAACAACACAGAAATTCCATCTCACTCCAGAAAGAATGCTATTATCAAGAATTCAACTAATATCAAATGCTAGATGGGCTGTGAGGAAAAAAGAACCTTTCTCCACTGTTCATGGGAGGATAGACTGGTGCAACCACTGTGGAAATCAATGAGGGAGATTCTTAAAAAAACTAAAATTATAGGTTCCCTTTGACTCAGCCATTCCCCTTCTTGGTATCTTTCCAAAAGTATTAAAAGAATCATACCACAGTGAGTGATATATGCACAATCACATTTATAGCAGCACAGTTTTTAATAGTTAAATCTTGGAAACAAATGCCCATTAATCCATGAACAGATAAAGAAGTTGTGATTTTTTTTCAAACAATAGGGTACTACTCAGTCATACAGAAAGATGAACTCGAGACATTTTTAGATAAATGAATGCACCTTGAGACCATACTGTAAAGTGAAATAATTCAGACATGTGTATAAATATAACATTGCTTCTCTGAAAGTGTAATAAGGATCAAGATGTATAATAGATATTGTTAAATAGGAAAAAATTGTTCAAATAGGAAGGGGGACAAGAGAGTGGGAAGCATGAAAGGAAGGGAGGGAAAAGAAAAAATGAGAACAGAAGGAAGAAATGGAAACAAAGTTTTTATAAATAAGGAGGGGAAGAAGTCTTGAAGGGAGGATAGAGGAATGGGAAAAAACTTGAATCAAGATATATCATGTACAAATACAAATTCCCTATAATCAATATGATTATTATGTATATCCAAAATGTACCAATAAACTTAATTAACAAGATTCATCTTAGTTTTTATCACTTTACATATTTATTGGATGTTTATATGTCCCAGGTACTGTTTTGTGCAACAATCCTATGCAACAATAATACTATTACTATCTTCATGTATGAGGAAACTGAGACATATAAGTAGATTAAATAATTTGAACAAACATGGAACTACTAAATTAGAGAAATATAGAATTGATTTTGAAAGAAGGCTTTCTGGCTTTGAAGCATCCACTTGTATGATCCAGTCATACACCTCCAATGCATACAATGGTGCATATGTGTGTGTGTGTGTGTGTGTGTAAACTTTGCTTGCATTTATTTATTTATTTATTTATTTTGCAGTTTTGGAGATTGAGTTCTCACTTTTTTGTGTGATTTTGCTTGCTAAGTTGCCCACATTAGACTCAAACTTCTGATCCTCCTGCCTCAGTTTCCCAGAGTGCTAGGATTACAGGTGTATGTCACTTCACCTGGAGATATATTAAGAATGCATTAAAAATTTAAACAATCAGAAGTTAGCTTAGTATGATTTAGAGCTATCTAATAAAATATCATGGAGGGTGCAGTGACTTAAACTGAGCCATGAAAAAATGTATTAAAGCAAGGAGGGTATCATAAGTGAGGACTTAACATGTTCTCCCTAATACATGTTGGATCTCCCTAATACATGAGACAAAAAAGTAGAAGAGGGGGCTATTATTAGATGAAGGAGAAGGGAATAATAGGGAAGGGAGTAAAACTGAGTAATAGCAGAGAGAAATACAATCAAAATAATCTCCAAAAATAGTGAAACATGAGGGGGTCACTTATATTGGGATTGTAGATGATCAATGTAGCCATCATGATGTGCATGTATGAATCTGCCGACATAAAGCACTTTAATCTGCCTAACCATCATGCACTAATAAAAAATATGACAAAAAAGAACTGCAAGCATACAAAGTTAGACACAAAACTTGGAGAAATATTTGAGGGCTTAGTGTTGTCAAAATTCCAGAGGTGAAAGTATGTCCAGAATATAAGCAGGAAAACAGTGATAACACTGGCTTAACTGGAGTGGTGGTACCATGATAGTCAGACAGAGAAAGGTTAGATGAATGGTCTGGAAAAAAAATAAACATGGCCTGGGTAGCAAGAGCTCTATTGGTTTAAATTTAGCTCTGGGCCAATGAAACCAAATTTAAATATACATGAAAGTGGTCATTGATGGGAGAAATAAATGGATTTAAAAATGGGTGAGTCAGGTGAAAGGTAGGCTGTAACCAAGATAAATAATAGTTTCTATGTTATCATTAAAAGGCAACTTTCACTTTCACAGTGGTGGGATAAGGGACCCAGGGGTTAGAGACATAAGGATTTTAGGCAACTCTAAGTTCAGAAAGTTTCTACTTGCAATATGCTGCCTTTTTGAAAATTTTGAATCAATTTGTTCAAAATGTATTGGTCAGAACAAAGGAAGAGATAGCTATGTTTTCATCTCTTCGGGCAGACTACACCTGCAAAGTTGCTTGGTTCTAGGGCTCCATACTTCAGAATAAACTCGAGAATACCCAGAGGAGAGTGGACTATAGACTGAGGACACGTAAAACATTGTCAATGAGTATTAATGAAGGAAGACCTGTTATTTATATGAGCAACAATGTGTAACACATATTACACACATATGTGTATGTCATATATGACATGATGTAAAATGTATACTTATATCTATATAATTGATATATGTAATAATGTATGTGATTTATATATGTATGTAATTTAAAGGAATTTCATGAAACAGTAATTTTTCCTACTCTGTGTGACAAACTGCAACTAAAATTATGCATTTTACTTTTTCTTTTAAAATTTTTTTTATTTTAAAGAGAATAAAACAAAACAGAACAAACCAGATCAGAGCAAAACAATGCAAATAACACAAGATTTCAAATCAAGACAATAAGAAATCAACAGTGGCTACCACAATGTCTCTTATTTTCTTCAAAATAGTTGTCCATACCTTCACACACAATAAGTTTATACAAATCAAAATAGTATAAAAGCAATAAAAACAAAAGAAAGAGTCTTAAGGACCTTCAAAACCAGACACTAGGAAAGCAATAATGACTACCATAATGTCTCTTGTTTCTTCAAAATAGCTGTCCATCCCATCATACATACTGAAATAAAATAATTGAAAACAGACTAAAACAAATCAAAACCAAGAATAAAATCATTATTAAACTTCAAAAAAATGATAAGCAATCATCAGTGGCTAGCATGATGTCTTGTTTTCTTCAATGTAGTTGTTCATACCATCACACATAATAAAATCAATTCTTGTAAACTCTTTAGCATTTTACTTTTTCAAATGCAAATTATAACCTTCTAAATTAATTTCATGACCCTATAATGTGCTATAAAGCATGTTTTGTAAAACATTTTACTAGGTCGACTTTGGCCTGTACCCTTCAGTGCTTCTTATTGATTGTACCCTAATTCAAACTGGTGCCTTAGGAATGGGCTAGTCCCTTCACACTTTCTTAGAATGGCAGCTGAAAGGACTAGTTTAAACAAGATAAGAGGAAAGGCCTACAAATTCCTAAATCTATCCTGCTGAGTGCTACATGATGGTGCTGTTCCAGGGAGAAAGCACACTGGCAGTTGGAAGGGTGATGGGAACTAGCTAGCCCAGTCATAAGGCAGGTCTTATCTGGAGGGCCTCATGGAGTTTTCCAACACTTCTGGTCATTTCACTATGACTTAACATAATCAAGGATCAATCTGCTGCTGATCAGTTAGCTCATACTGTGCTCTGATAGTGAATAAGGTCATTCAATTTTGCTCTTCTTCAGAGGGCCTCCTTTGGTTCTTCCTCCAATTTTGGCATCCTCCAAGGCCCTTAATAGAAACAAACCCCTTTCCTTTCTGACAGCATGACATATTTGAGTCCAGGCTCATTCCCTCTTATTTATAATACCAGGAAGGCTAAGTATACCAAAAGCATTTGAACAGTGTGGCACATTTACTGTCATATTCTCCTGACATTTTTTCTGATGTCAGGTGTGAAGGAGTCCCAAGGGATGACATTTCAATGCAAATAGGCACATCCCTATAAAAATTATCTCTCATACACTTCCACACACTTCCTTTGTGATTCATCTCCTAGGCACTGAGGACAAAAGAGTTCCCTCTCTCTCATAGTTCATGCCCTATTACTATCAACAATTTACTTTATGGCAAAGGTTGCCAAAGTCTAGCCAATTTTCAATCATTTTTCCTTGCTTGAAATCAAACATTGAAAATAATCCTAGGAGAGTCACATGAAAAACTGGAGAGTCACATTGCAAAACTGAATAATCTCACAGAGTCAGTTGAAGACTACCACAACAGGAACAAACTTCAAAAATTATCTAACCTAAATTTGATGCTTGATCATGGAGCCTAATTGTGAGAAAAGGAGGGAGATATAGATGGTTTGCCTGCCAAATTATTGAATACACATTTTAGGCTGCATAATTTTTTTGTCTGATAAACAAATATGCATTACCTTTCCTCAAGTAGCAGCCTCTACCTACCCTCTGAAACTTAGCACATAGTCATTACCCAACTCCAGCTACAGTCTGACTCACTAAACTAGAAAAACATAACAAAAAACAAAGTATTTTTCTACTGGTTACATGTTTGGAATCAGAAAATCACATATCTCCTGGATTGGAAAGTCTCATCCTTAATAAAAAATAAAAAATAAAGTCCATGTGTTTTATCTACAGAACCCCAAGGAAACCTGCCAAAAAATCCAACTAAAAAACAATGTATCTTTTCTGGTTTTCTACCTATTTCCCTTTAATCTCAGGCAGAATGGTTTGCAATACTTTTATGGATTAGACTTTCCACCTCAAGAACTTTGTGCTTGCAATAGAAAATGAGGGTTTTGTTCTGTCACAATCAGGACTCCAAGATCTCCAGAAGGCTACCCAATTCAAACACTAACAGAGCCCAGAAACATTGCTCAACACACTTTTCATGGGACATCAAAGACAGAGTAAAGGTGGTCAAAGGGATCTTTGAATTGTGTGCTTTTTCTAAACCATGAAAGTGAAACCCAATGAGCAATCTTATTGGCATGATAGGAGAGACTGGCTTTTCTGAAATTGGCTTGGTCTCAAAATTCAAAATTTTATCCATTTTTCCCACCGGTGTGAGCCCCAAATTATCTGATGACTAGATGAAGGTTTCCTTTACTTCTTTGAGGAAGGAAGAAGGAAGTGAAATGCTATTTGACATAGGATTGCAGAGTGCACAGTCATGAACTGTCAGAGATGCAACAGACCTTAAGGGATCATTGAGTTTAGTATGAAATTATAGAGAGCAAGACTCACTCAGACAGAGAGAGAAAAAAGGACATGCTAAATGTTACAAGATACATAAGTGGTTGACCCAGGGCTCTTGTCTCCACTAGCATTATTTTCTTTAGTCTTTAGGGTTTTTTACTCTTTATTTGTTCAGTTATCATTCATTTAAAAATATTTATTGTGTGTCTATTTTGGCCAGCCAGACTTTATGCTAGACCTGGGTGCATATAATGAGAGGGTCTACAGTTTCAAAATAGGTAGAGCATAGGGAAAGCAATTTGGTTGGAAGAAAGTAACTAGGGAATTTGTCTCAATGCTTTCTGACACAGCATGTATATGGAATAGAAAATTTAGATTATCTATTTATTAGTCATTGCTTTGTTGGATGCTAAAGTTCCTCAAGTTAACCTGTGATGCTATCATTAGTTATGGAAACTGATAGACCTTTCTCCTAGTCCACAGTGCCATGTTTCAAAACAAAAACTATCCATACATTTCTGAGGGTTTGAGGAGTGTGAGACATGAAGGAGGGAATTTGGGAAGAAAAGGATTAGGCAGAGAAGAAATCACCAAAGCAAAACAACTGTCAAACTGAAGAGTTCCCCACAACAGGATGAATCAAGAACTTTGCAGTCAGATAAACCACAGGCTGCTGACACTAACTCAGTGCCAGCAGGTGACCTAGTTACCGGAGTTTCTTGGTTACTTTTCTCTCATTGAGACAAAATACCGGATGCCCAAAATGAAGGAAGGAAAGGTTTATTTAGCTTACTTTTATTGGCGATTTCAGTGGATATTCAGCTGGCTCCAAGGCAGGGTGGCATTCCTAAGGGGCAGCCATTCATGGCAGCCACAAGCGACAAGAGTGAAAAGGTCAAAAAGGGAAAAGTATGTCTACTTTCTTCCCTTATATTATATGCTGGCTCCCCACCTCTGGTCAGGTACATCACTCACATCACCAATCCCAGCACTAGATAATGAACCAATAGCAAATGCTAGATTCAGTCATCTCTATGACTGTATGATGCTTGGGGGGGCCATCCAAACACAAACCATAACTCCATCCCTGGCCCCACAAACACTCATTCACATCCTTTATGAAAAAGACACTTAGTTCATCTCCAAGAGTTGTCAATGTGCTAACAGTTTCAGCATTGCTGAAAAGTTCAAGTCCCAAGTTTTGAAGAAGCTGTAATGCCCCATACCAATGAAAACCAAGTTAAACACTTCCAACCTACAATGATACAAAACAAACATTACCATGTAAAAAGGTACAAATAGGGGGATACAAAGGAATGGGACCAGAGGAGTCCAAAATCCAGCAGGGCAATCATTAAGTCCTGGAGTTCCTCACTCAGCATCTCAAAATCTGGTTGTGAGCTCCAAAAGGTTTGAGTGATTCCACACCCATGGCACTTCCAGAGGTTTTAGCTCCCACAGCTTCTCTCTTAGGCTCACTCTGCTCAGCCCTTGCTGCTTTTCCTAGATGATCTACATTCATGGCTTATCCAAACTTCTGAGTTCTCCATTGCACCTTTGCCTTCATACTCACAGTTTCACACACTGCCATCTGAGGGGCACATTGCCTGGCCTCCCATGCCTTCTGAAATCAGGGTGGAAGCTGCCTTAACCCCAGAACTTGTGCATTCTCCATGTACCTAAATCCAGCACCATGTGAATGATGTCAAGGTGTGCCATCAGCTGGAGCAATAGCCAGGCTTTCCTCTCTGTTGGCTGTAGGGGTTGAGTGCCTGGATGGCTGAGCATTTTGAACCTGCTTGTGAGGAACAAATTTTTCTATGCAGCCACCATTCTGGAGCATGGCACTCTGCAGCTTCCTTCTCTAAGCAAAATCTTCCACTTTTGCAGTTTTGGGGTTGCAAAGCATGGGGACCCACTGCTTCTTCTGATGCCCCCCAGCCATGTTTTTTATTTATCTGTTCTTTCTCAGCAATTGAGCTCTCAGCTCTGTCTTTACAGTCCACAGCTTTACTGGAGTTTTCTTTCTGGAAAAACTCACAGTGTTTTAAATCACCTTGCTGGGCTCTTTGCTCTTCATTCACAACATAAGTCTGGCTAAAATCCCCCAACCATAGCTATGCCACTACTTCAACATTTAACTGCCCTGAAATTTCTTCTGCCAGATTAATTAATTCACTGCCTTAATCTCAGCCTCAGGCAAAGTCTCTGGACATGAGAAAAATGTAGACAAGCTTTCTGCTAAACCATAACATAAATCATCTGGAGTCTAACAACCAGTTTATCCCTTCTTCCTGGCAGAAACCTCCTGAGCCTGATATTTACTGGCTTTTTGTTCTTCAGAGCTCTGACCAGAATTTCCCATTCAGAACAGCCTAACATGTTGCAGGGCTACTCTTTCTGATGACACCTCTGAATCTTTCCAAACTTCCCAGAAGCCATTCCCAAAGGATCTTGAACCACATGGTCAGGTATAGCCACAGCAAAGACCTCACTCACTCCACTGGTACCAAATTTTCTTGTATTCAGGTGTTGTAATTACATACAGAACACAGAATTTATATTATTTTATGATGATCACCCAGAATTAAATATAACAAAGTGCAAGAAACCTGCCCACAACACTAAAGACCTAGAAAATCCAGCCAAGGGCCTGGATCCCACACTAATATGCCACATGAGTCCAGCTGAATATCTAAAGCCCATGCCTCCCATGGATTCAACTGGAGGCCTAGAGACCATGACAATGACTTATGCAAGTTTGTTTTATCAACCTGTGCTGTGAAGATCCAAAGGTCAATGGTGGAAGTTAAAAAGACTATGCCAGTGAGATGCAGGATCTGTACTAGTAGGTTGAGGGTTCTACACTGGAGCCAAGAAGTAATGCTCAAAATAAGGACCAGAGCTCTCTTGACATCCACAGCCATTCTCAGTGACAATGAGGTTCCAAGCTCCTCAAGTGATGACAACAGTGGAGTACCTAGCAGGAAGTCAGCATGACAGCTTTTCCTGGAGATCAAACAGCACATATTTTCCCCCTGTGGATCCAGGAAGTGATGCTCACTGTAAGGACCAGAGCTCCTCTCAAGTGAAATGCATCCAATGTAAGGTCCCAAGCTCTTCCAATAAGAATGGCTGAATTCATATTGTGGAAGCCAGCATGACAAGCTTCTCCAGGAGAACAAATAGCTCCAAACAACAGTACTTAGGAGAACTCACAACACCATGCTCTTCCTCTCTACATCTTCTTTTATGCTGGTAACTTTCCTCAGGTGGGTCATCTACATTCAGCACCATGCTGATTTAATTCATGTGGTATTAAATTGACCACCTGCTTTTAATCCATAACAATATAACTCTGGTCAACTTGATAACCACACCTATTTCCTTAAACTATAGTCTCTAGTGGTGTATTGGTGAAAGTTAACATGTCTTCATCTATATATTAATATAACAATTACATATATGCAATTCTTATTATACTCATTCCCATACCAAAAGCAAAATATGCAAAAGGTGAACAAAATTCAAGGTTAAAACACAATACTTTGATTAATTAACCTGGTTACCAACACATGAACATTTAATTAAAATCAAATTAAAAGAACAATTACAATCACAGTCCTTGCTTTCCATTAACTTTTAACATGATATGGCATGACTGAAAAACAAGGATCTCCTGCAATTCAAATATACTCTTCCCTTCAGGTGAAAGACTTCAGTTCACTTTTTAATTGTCCTATTCTTCTAAACAATGATGTTCTCCTGTTTCATCTTTGCAATTCACAGTTGCACTGGACACTTCCATATGGCCAAATGTTTCAAATTACTCTATTGGCTCTTTGCTCTAAATTTCCAACATAGATCTCATCAAAAGTTATCAGAAGTAACCATGCTACCATCCCAACAGTAGACTGCACTGAAATCTTTCTGTTATCCAGGTAATATCTCTAAACACAAGCAAAATGCAGAACAACTTTGAGTCAAAGCACAATATACTACCTGGGGTCCAGGAGCCAATACAATCTTTCATAATAGAAGCCTCCTGAGTTTCATCTTAACTGCCAGCATTTCCATTAGTACTCTGATTTTCCAGGCTCTGACCAGAGTCTCCAATATCATTTACATTACACAGGGGCTGTCTTTTTGGCCAGTCTTTCAGAATCATTCCAAAGTATCTCCCATGGCTTTGAAGCCATATGGCCAGGCAACATAACAGAAATGATCACACACTCTCTACCAAATTCTGTCTTGCTTACTTTTCTTTCATTGTTGAGACAAAATACTGGATGCCCAAAATAAATTAAGGAAAGCTTTAATTAGCTTGTAGTTTTTAGAGATTTCAGTCCATATTCAACTGGCTCCAAGGCAGGGTGATATGGCTGCCATCCATGGTGACTGAAAATGACAAGAACAAAAAAGGCAAAAAAAAAAAAAAAAGAGGAGAAGCAAGCGGCTTTCCCTCCCTTATATTATATGCTGCCTCCCCACTCCTAGGTGGATGCAGTATTCACATCACCAATCCCAGTGCTAAACAATGAACCAATCACAAATGCTAGGTTCTGCAACCTCCATGACTGCCTGAGGACTGAGGGATCATACAAACACAAACCATAGCAAGGGGTATATTGCTAAAAGAATTAATGTGCAAAAAGGACCACAAATGTTGCAGCATGGGGCAAGAGAGAACCACAGAAGGGAGCTTAGAAATGTACTTACATTCTCAGGATTCCATATCTGATAAGAGAAGCAGGTTTCAGTTGCTTTTGTTTGCCCCTGAGAAGCTGTAATATCCCAAGTGCAGTGGAACCAGTCTGTACTAAAACACTGATCACTAAAATCAGTACAGCAGGGCATGCTTCGGAGATCATATATTGAGCCTTTAAAGGTAATAACATATCTTCTTCAAGAATGGGCTCAGGATATGAGACAAATAGAGGACCATGAGGGCAGGGCATGCGTCGGAGATCATATATTGAGGTTTTAAAGGTAATAACATACCTTCTTCAAGAATGGGCTCAGGATATGAGACAAATAGAGGACCATGAGGGCAGGGAATGAGCATCACCCATCAGATGTCCACTCCTGACCCTAAAACTTGAGTAATTAACACAATTCTAAACTGAAAGGTTTTGAGTTCAGTCCATTCGTTGCACAGTTGGGGAAACAGGATTAGAGATTTAGAGGCCTAATCTAGTTGCAAATGCAATTAAACATGACAATGTCAATGCTAGAACCCAAGTTTAATGTCAGTGCTTCTTCCATAAGCCCTCCTTCTACTTGGCATTAATCTCATCTTTATGAACAAAAATGCAAAGTATCAAGAAGGTAGCCCTACCTTGCTTTCCATCAGTCATCTTTCATTTCTATTTTCTATCAGGGTCCTGAAGATTAGCAGTCTGAAGATCTGGACAGCTCTGTAAACTTAAGCAGTATGAAACACAGTGCTGCAAGAGTGATAAGTACAGATAAAGATATGAACACGAGGAAACAACTCCAAGGAAATATCTCAATGCCAGATAATTGATGTTTGAGACATTTTTCCAAATATGTTATTAGCCTTCTACTTTTGGGTGCTGCTGGAAATAGTGTAAATGGGAATGGAGCCAAATTTCCCAGAGATAAACAGACACTGAGCTCTAGCCTGAGCTTCATGTAACCTGCTGCCACTAGATATTTCAGTTGCCTCAGCACAAAAACTAAGCTCACAGCTTCCACACAGCTCTGGACAGATATCTATCAGCAGACACTTTTGAAAATTTTCAGCTTGTCCTACTTTAGGAAAGAAGAGAGGAATTATAACTCTTCCCTAAACCTTTTGTTCCTGGAAAATTGGAAGTATAGAATATAAGAATGTGCACCTTCCCAGTTAAAAGTCTCACTTTGGACTGTGAATACAACTCAGTGGTAGTGTATTTGTCTAACATACACAAAGTCTGAGACTGAATCCCCAGAACCATAAAACAAGGCAGTTTGACTTCAAGAATTAAGCTCATGATTTTAGAGTCCTTAGATATAAGTCTTATATAGTCGTACTACAAAAGTAGTGACAATTCTTAAGGCATGGAAAGAGAAGCAATTGCTCAGGCAGGATGAGAAAATGTAATATGGGTAATCTGTGTAAAGAAGGGATGGTGAGAACCAAGGTACAGTTGTGCTGCCCTTATCTTTCTGTCTGGCCACTTTGCTATGGCTACTGCTTAATTGAGTCTTACTTTCCTCATCTAAGGGGAAAAAGAGTCAGTCCTACAAACAATTCCCTGGTTCAATGGTCACTGGGTGCTGTCCACTCAAGCCTGCAGAAACTCTGGAGGGTAGAAGATACAATATCAACCACATTATCTTTGATAAAGGGGCCAAGCATGTTCACTGGAAGAATGACAGTCTCTTTAATAAATGGTGCTGGAAAAAAATGGATATCCATATGCCAAAAACTAAAATTAGATGCATGCCTACCACCATGTTCTAAACTAAAATCCTAATGGATCAAAGATCTAAATATTAAGACAGAAACACTAAATATGTTGGAAGACAATGTAGGTAAAAATCTTGAAGACATAGGGGTAGGTAAAGAATTCATGAACAAGAAACAAACTGCACGGGAAATACTTCCCAGAATCAATAACTGGGATCACACCTTATTAAAGAGTTTCTGCACATCCAAAGAAATCTCCATCAGAGTCAAAAGAAAACATACAAACTGGGAAAAAAATCTTAGTGAACTGTCCCTCGGACAAAGGACTTCTGTCTAGAAGTTATAAAGAATTTTAAAAAATCAGACCCCAGAAATTCAAAGACCCAATCCAAAAACGGGCATCTGAGATGAACACACATTTCTCAGATGAAGAAACATGAATGGCAAATAAATACATGAAAAATGTTCATCATCATTGGTCATTAGAGAAATTCAAATTAAAACCACACTGAGATTCCATCTCACTCCAGAAAGAATGTCCCGGATCAAGAAAACTACCAACAACAAATGCTGGAGAGGCTATGGGGTAAAAGGAACCCTTCTGCACTGCTGGTGGGAATGTAGACTGCTGCAACCACTGTGGAGGTCAATCTGGAGATTCCTCAAAAAACTGTTGTTGGAGGTCCCATTTGACACAGCTATTCAACACTTAGGCATACTCACAGAAGATCTGAAAACATCTTACCACAGTAATATATGCAAACCCATGTTTATAGTGGCACAATTTGTAATAGCCAGAACTTGGAAACAACCTAAGTGCCCATCAACTGAGGAATGGATTAAAAAAAATTGTGGTACTTTTATACAATGGAGTACTACTCAGATATAAAGAATGATAACATTGAGATATTTATAAATAAATGGATGCAACTTGAATCTATACTCATAAGGGAAATAGATCAATCTCACATGTATAAATACCATATAGTATCCCTAGTGTAAGAAATGGTAAGAGTACATAAGATTTTATGGAAATCATGGTTCACCATTATACTGCTTTGACATCTTATGTTTTCATTCACTGGTTGGAATGGTTTTATTCTATTTTGTTTGATCTTAATATATGTGATCATATGAATAGTTACTTTGAAGACAAGACAATATGGCAGCCAGTGTTGATTTAAAATCATCTTGCTCTGAAGTCCTACCATGCTTTAGTTTTTCTATTACCATTGGTTCTATCACATTGTGTCTTATTGGATTTTAATATGTGTGATAGTAAAAACAAAATCTTTATGGAAAATGAGATAATATAGCAGCCATTGTTCATCTTTGGTTATTTGGTTCAGAATGCCTTGCAATACTTCCATTCTCTTGAGTTGTTTTATTCTACTTTGTTATGTTTGACATTATTGTGTGCAAAATAACCACAACTATTTCAAAGAAAGACATTATGATAGCTACTGTTAATATCCAATTGTCTTGTTGTGAAGTGCTGTGTTGCTTACATTGTTCTGTTCTGATCTGCTTAGATCTGTTCTCTTTTGTTTTATTCTCTTTAAAATAAAAAAATGAAAAATAAAAAAGTAACTATTCATACAATCACATATATTAAGATCAAACAAAACAGAATAAAACCATTCCACCCAATGAATGAAAACATAAGACTTCAAACCAGTATAATGGTGAACCAAGATTACCATACAATCTTCTGTATTCATATCATTTCTTACACTAGGGAGACTATATGGTATTTAAACATGTGAGTATGATTTATTTCACTAATGAGTAGAGATTCAAGTTGCATCCATTTATTTATAAATATCTCAATGTGATCATTCTTTATAGCTGAGTAGTACTACATTGTATAAAAGTACTGCAATTTTTTTATCCATTCCTCAGTTGATGGGCACTTAGATTGTTTCCAATGTCTGGCTATTACAAATTGTGCCTCGATAAACTTGGGTTTGCATATATCATTGTGGTAAGAAGTTTTCAGATCTTTTGTGAATATGCCTAAGAGTGGAATAGATGTGTCAAATGGGACCTCCAACAACAGTTTTTTGAGGAATCGCCAGACTGACCGCCACAGTGGTTGCACCAGTCTACACTCCCACCAACAGTGCAGAAGAGTTCCTTTTTCCCCACAGCCTCTCCAGAATTTGTTGTTGGTAGTTTTCTTAAACCTGGACATTCTTTCTGGAGTGAGATGGTATCTCAGTGTGGCTTTAATTTGCATTTCTCTAATGACCAATGATGATGAACATTTTTCATGTATTTATTTGCCATTCATATTTCTTCATCTGAGAACTGTGTGTTCACCTTGGATGCCCATTTTTGGACTGAGTCTTTGAATTCTGGGGGTCTGATTTTTTTAATGTTTTTAAAAAGAGAAACAAAAGCATGTAAAGGGTAGAGGTAATACAGAATTCCAAAAAAAAGATAAACAATAAGAAATCACTAGTTAAAATTACATATTGTCCTCTTAGAAATAGTTGTTCAAGTTACAAAATTAAAGCATACAAAGTAGATAGTCAAACAGTGAGAGTGTAAACAACTATGCATGCATGTGTCTCTACATGTATTTCTATCCTTTCTGTATTAGAGGGAAAAACAAAACTTAGCAAGACAAAACAAATTCCTGAAGCTGCCCAGAACCTCCACCATGGGCATTCTCGGCCACCAGGAACTCAGCTGAAGCCAGTATCAGGGGTGGGCTGCCCAGAACCTCCACAGTGGGCCCACCCTGCCACCGGGAACTTAGCAGAAGCCTGCATCAGGGGTAAGCTGACCGGAACCTCCACCGTGGGCCTGCCCTGCCACCGGGAACTTAGCAGAAGCCTGCATCAGGGGTAAGCTGCACAAAATCTCCACCATGGGCCCACCCTGCCAGCAGAACCTCAGCAGAAGCCTGCATCAGGGGGAACCTGCCCGGAAGTTTCACTGAGGGCGTGCCCTGCTACCAGGAACTTAGCAGAAGCCTGCATCGGGCTTAGGCTGCCCAGAACCTCCACTGTAGGCCTGCCCTGCCACCAGGAACTTAGTGGAAGCCTGCATCAGGTGTAGGCTTCCCACAACCTACCCCATGGCCCCACCCTGCCACTGGGAACTTAGCAGAAGCCTGCATCAGGGGTAGGCTGCCCAAAACCTCCACCATGGGCCCTCCTTGCCAGCCAGAACTCAGAGAAAGCCTGCATCAGGGGTAGGCTGCCTGGAAGCTTCACGCAGGGCCCACTCTGCCACCTGGAACTCAGGGCAATCCCGCCACAGGGGTAGGCTACCCAGAACCTCCCCTGTGGGCCTGCCCTGTCACTGGGAATATCAGAAGATCTCAGCGGGATATAGTTAGTGTGAGAAAATTTGGAACTTTGCTCCCAGGTGGTGAACTTTGGACTACACCAGATTGACTATATCAATGTGGTGAGTATACCCCTAAAATAGAGGTGTACAGGGGATAAATAGGGCCAGTAGTAAAACCCCTTCCAACTAACTGTAAGACTTTGGTGTGTCTAAAAAGAGTGTGTGTCATCCCCTCCTACACATAGAAAACACCAGGCAGAGTAAAAATGACAAAACAAAAAAGCAAAATGCAGTCTCAAACATATAATTCACCTGAAGCAAGTAGAGGAGACATTGAAATAGAGGACCCCAAAAGTAACACACCAGGAATCTCTGAAAAGATATCCAGTGAAATTAAAAAACAACTGCATCAGGCTATAGAGGAAATCAAATTAGAAGTAGTCTCCCATGTAAAGATATAAATAACAGCTTTAGTAAAGGAGTTGTTGAATGCAGCTAAAGAAAAACTAGAGAAAAAAGTACATGAGCATGGGAAACTGATTGAAACTTTGAATGAAAAACATAGAAAACAAGCAGAATTCATGAAACAAACTCTAAGAGACATCCAAGAAACAAAAAATTCTGTTTAAAGCATGCAAAACTGCCTAAAGGAACCTGAGGATAGGATTTTGGACCTTGAGGACAAGGTCAAAGTTAATGATCAGGAAAGGATACAACTTTTAAAAATAACAAAGTGGCATGAAATGACAATCCAGAAGCTGCATGATGATGCCAAAGGGCAACAATATAAGAATAATGGTCATTAGCGACGATACAGGAATGCAGGCAAATGATATACATAAAGTATTTACAGAAATAATAGCAGAAAATTTCCCAAACATGAGGAAAATATTCTGATATGCACGTAAGTGAGGCATATAGAACACCAAACAGTCACAAGCAACATAAATCCACACCCTGACACATAATAATTAAGATCTCAGACATACAGCATAAAAACAGAATATTAAAAGCTGTCAGAGAAAGGACACAACTCACCTTTCATGGAAAGTCCATTAGAATCATGGCAGACTTTTCAGCACAAACCCTCAAGTCAAGAAGAGCTTGGAGTGAGGTATTTCAAGCCCTGAAAGAAAACAACTTTCAACCCAGACTGATGTACCCAGCAAAACTTTCATTCAAATTTAATGGAGAAACAAGATACTTCCATGACAAAGAACAACTGAAGAAATTCATTTCCATGAAACCAACCCTGGAAATAGTACTGAAGGACATACTAGACACACACAAAAATGAACACCATCCCCAAAATGACAACAGAAAGAAACTTTCAGGTACCATAAGCAATTAAATAAGTGGAAAAGCAGAAAGAAACAACTGGAACATAACATGGCAAAGTCGAGCCAGTACATATCAGTGCTATCCATAAAAATAAATGGCCTCAATTCACCTATAAAAAGAAATAGATTGACAGCATTGATCAAGAAACAGGACCCCCACAATATGCTGTATACAAGAAACAAATCTGACCCAAAAGGAAACTCATAGATTAAAAGTCAAAGGATGGAAAACAGTATTCCATGCAGCAGGAACCCTGAAAAAAGCAGTGGTAGCTATTCGAATTACAGACAATGTGAACTTCAAACCTAAAATGATTAAAGGGATAGAGAAGGTCACCACATATTTGTTAGTGGTAAAATTGAAGAGCAAGAACTAACAATTATAAATATATAGGGGCCAAATACAGGAGCACCAAAATGTATAAGACAGATACTAATGAACATGAAAAACCAAATACACAAGAACAAAATTATAACAGATCTTAACAACCCATTGTCACAAAGAGATAGATCAACTAGACAAAAAGTCAGCAAAGAAATAACAGCACTGAATTATACCTGTGAGCAATTGGACTTAGTAGATGTTTAAAGAGTGTTCCACCCAACCACATCAGAATACACATTCTTCTCAGCTGCATATGGGACATTCTCCAAAATAGACCATATATTATCCCATAAAATATTCTTAACTAAATGCAAAGCTATTGAAATTATACCCTGCATAATATCTGACCATAGTGCACTCAAATTGGAAATTAATGGCAAAAGAAATGGTAAAACCTGCATAAATACATGGAAATTAAATAACAGCCTTTTGAACAACCAGTGGGCTACAGATGAAATTAAAGAACAAATAAAACAATACCTATAACTCAATGAAAATATAGAAACAAAAAAATGTAATCTGTGGGATGCAATGAAAGCAGCCTTAAGACGGAAATATATAGCAATAAATTGTCATATCAAGAAAACAGAACAAGCACAAATGAACAACCTAATGCTCCATCTCAAGCTTCTAGAAAAAGAAGAGCAAGCTAAACCCAAAGCTCATAGAAGAGAGGAAATTGTAAAGATTAGAGCAGAAATCAATGCAATTGAAACTAAAAAAAAGAATACAAAGAATTAATGAATCAAAAAGCTGGTTTTTTGAGAGAATAAACAAAATTGACAAACCGCTAGATAACCTTATCAAGAGAAAGAAAGAAAAACCCAAATTCATGCAATAAGAACTCAAAAGGGAGAAATTACTACAGATCCCATGGAAATTCAAAGGATCATGAAAACCTACATTGAATATCTCTACTCATATAGAGTGGAAAACACAGAGGAAATGGACAGATTTCTAGAAACATATGAACTACCAAAGCTCAACCAAGAAGATATAGCATGTTTGAACAACCCAATATCAGCTATTGGAATTGAAAATATAATTAAAAACTTACCAACAAAGAAAAGTCCAGGTCCTGATGGATTCACACTGAATTCTACAAGAAATTTAGAGATTTGATGCCAGTACTCCTTAAACTCTTCAAGGAATTTGAGAAAAAAGCAATGCTCCCTAAATCATTCCTGGATGCAAGTATTACTCTGATACTAAAACCAGAGAAAGATGCAACCAAAAAAGAGAACTATAGGCCAATCTCACTAATGAACATTGATGCCAAGATTCTCAACAAAATACTGGCAAATAGAATGCAGCAAATCATCGAGAAGATTATACATCATGACCAAGTGGGGTTCATTCCAGGAATGCAGGGATGGTTTAACATACACAAATCAATAAATGTAATACACCACATCAACAGAGCCAAAAACAAAAACCACATGGTCATCTCAATAGATGCAGAAAAAGATTTTGACAAAGTCCAACACATGTTCATGATAAAAACCGTTCAGAAACTCGGAATACAAGGCGTCTACCTCAACCTTATAAAGGCCATCTATGACAAACCAACAGCCAACATTATACTAAACGGACAAAAACTGAAAGCTTTCACTTTAAAATCAGGGGCAAGACTAGCATGTCCACTCTGACCAGTCCTTTCCAACATAGTTCTGGAAACACTAGCCAGGGCAATATGACAAGAGAGAAAAATAAAATGAATATGATAGGAAAGGAAGAAGTTAAATAATCACTATTTGCACATGACATGATTCTCTATATAGAAGACACAATATACTCCATTAAAAGACTGCTAGAGTTAATAAACAAGTTCAGTAGTGTAGCTGGATACAAAGTCAATGCTCAAAAATTGATAGCATTCCTGTACACAAACAAAAAACTCACTGAGAGAAATTATGGAAATATCACCCTTTACAATAACATCTAAAAAAATGAAATACTTAGGAATCAACCTAACTAAAAATGTAAAAGACCTATATGCTGCAAATTAGGCTATGCTAAAAAAGGAGATTCAAGAGGATATTAGAAATTGGAAGGACATTCCTTGCTCTTGCTTAGGAAGAACCAACATTCTGAAAATGGCTATAATCCCAAAACTGTTATACAGATTTAATGCAATCCCAACCAAAATACCATTAACATACATCACAGATCTAAAGAAGACACGACTAAAATTCATTTGGAAACAGAAGAAACCTAGAATAGCAAAGGCAATTTTAGGCAACAAAAGCAAAGCAGGAGGCATCTCAATTCCTGACTTGAAACAGTACTATAAAGACACAGTGATAAAATCAGCTTGGTACTGGCAAATAAATAGACCTGAGGATCAATGGAACAGATTAGAAGATGCAAGTACGATTACAAAGACACTCAGCCACCTGATATTTGACAAAGGGCTAAATATGTCCACTAGAAGAAAGATAGCCTAGTTAATAAATGGTGTTGGAAAAATTGCCTTTCCACATGCCAAAGACTGAGAATATACCCATGCTTATCACCATACACTATACTAAAATCAGACAAAGAATATATAAATAATTAAAAAAATCAAGCCCCCTAAATTCAAAGACCCTCTCCAAAAATGGGCATCTGAGATGAACAGGTAGTTCTCAGAGAAAGATATACAAATGGCAAATAAATACATGAAGAATTTTTTGCCATCATTGGTCATTAGAGAAATGCAAATTAAAACAGCATTGAGATTCCACCTTACTCCGGAAAGAATAGCTGACATCAAGAAATCAACTGATAACAAAAGTTGGCGAGGCTGCAGGGAAAACGGAACACTGCTCCACTGTTGGTGGGAATGTAGACTGTTGCAACCATTATGGAAATCCATATGGAGAATTCTCAGAAGACTAGGTTTGCAAGTTCCATTCAATCCAGCTATTCACCTCCTGGGTATTTCCCCTGAAGAACTGAAAACTTCATATCACAGTGATACAAGTGCAAACATGTTCATAGCTGCACAATTTGTTATAGCTAAATCCTGGAAACAACCAAAATGCCCATCAACTGCAGAGTGGATGAAAAAGATGTGGCATTTTTATACAATGGAATATTATTCAGCAAAAAAGGATGATTTTGAGGCCTTCATCAGCAAATGGAGACAACTTGAGACTATCCTCATTAGTGAAATAAATAAGAATCATATTTATATATATATATATCATATTGTGTCTGTATTGTAAAAAGTAAATAAGAAATACAAGTGTAATAAAACCAAAATGTGTAAGTGGCATTGTAAAAAAGAAAGGAAAAGAAAGTGCTCTAAGGGATATAACTGCATGTATGTTTGAGTGTGTAAAATAGATGACCATATTGCTGAATCTTTGTTGGATCTTTGAGCAGAACTGTTTGTAATCTGACTGTTTGAATATTTACTATGTACCCTTTAACTTTGTAACTTGAACAACTACATCCAGGATGACAGTACGTAATTTACAAATTACTGATTTCTTATTGGGGATTTTTCTCATTCTCCTTTTTCTTTCCTTGTTTTAGAATTCTGTATTGTTGCTACCCTTTTTTTGATTTTGTGTTTTTTCTTCTCTTTAAATAAAATTTTAAAAATGTATAATTACTATTGTTAAAAAGGGGAAATAGGAAGCGCTATAAAAGATATAGCTGCATGTATGTTTAGATGTGTGGGATTGATGACCATCTTTCTAGGTTCTTGTTGGATTCTTGAAAAGATCTGTTTGCACTGTCACTGTTTTAGTGTCCACTTTGCTCTAATTCGGTAACTTAAATAACTATTTCTAAAAGAAGTATATGTAATTTATCAACTAGTGATTTCTTATTATTTATCTGCTTTTCTTAAAATTCTGTAATATTTTTACATTTTTCCCATTTTTTTCTCTTCAAATAAAATAAATGAAAAAATAACAAATTTCTATAAAACATGAAACGAAAAATCATATAAAACCACAATACAAGGTGATCTTCAGTGATTACTGTGTTGTTCCTTATTATGTTCAATATAATGTCTTTATCAACTGGCATAATTGAATACAGCAGTATGATAGAGTATAGCAGTAAATAACAAAATTTGGAAAAATGAAATATTGTAGACAGTATAAAATTTCAAAGGCAGTTAATAATCAAACCACAGTGGATATTCTAGTGGATCTTGTCATCTTAGATACAGTTGCCTATAATCTCAGACTTGATATTATTAATCATAACTGCTTTGAATAAAATCTATCAGTACAAAACAGCAATACAACAAACTAGATTCAATTATGATCAGTCACGGTAAAACAGTGTAGGTTTTACAGAGTTTTAGATTAAGTTAATAGGAAATTAAGGATGATTGCCATACTGTATTCTGTTATTTTTGGGATTACTGTCTGTGCCCTTAAATCTAGTACAAGTAAAAATGGATCTATGCAGAGTAGTGTGGGTAATGTGGGTTTTAAATCCTGGTGCACTATTTACTATATAGCTTATCAAGACCATCTATATTATAGTTTCTAGTTATCCTGGTGCACTATTTACTATATAGCTTATCAAGACCATCTATATTATAGTTTCTAGTTATCCTTCTCTACCTCATTTCTGCTATGCTATTTTTCTGCCTTTGTCTAGTTTTCTTCTTCCTTCTTCTGCCTGCCCCACTCATTGAGGCCTTTCTGCCACTGTTCCTAAAATCCTGGTATGTTTTCCCTCTCTCTCTAGTGTCCTTCAGTATTCTCTGTAGGGTTGGATTGGTGGTCACCAACTCCCCCAGTTCCTCTTTTTCATGGAAGCATCTTGTTGCTCCATTAATGTCTAGTGACAGTTTTGCAGGGTTCATCAATCTGGGCTGGAGGTCATTTTCTTTCAGGGCTTGTAACACTTTGCCCCAACTTCTTCTTGATCTGATGGTCTGTCTTGAAAAGTCAGCTGTGATTCTGATGGGCTTACCTTTGTAGATAATCTGTTTCTTTTCTCTGATCACTTTTAATATTGTTTTTTATATTGAATTTCTGGCATCTTGATTATTATACTTCTGGGTGTAGATCTGCTTTGATTGTAGGTGGCTGGAGTTCTGTATGCCTCACACAATTGAATGTCATTTTCTTTTCCCATGCTTGGGCTCTTTTCCTTAATTATTTCCATGAATAGCCTTTGTAATTCACCTGTATGTATCCCTGATTCTTCTTTCACGTTTCCTATTCTTAAATTGTAGATTCTCTTGTCATCCTCTAGCCTTTGTATTGTTACTGCCGGTTTCCTTGTTATTTTGAAGAGATCTTTCCTTTCATGATCACACACCGCCAACTTGTCTTCAAGTTTTGATAGTCTATCCTTAGTTTCTTTTAAGGAGTTTTGCCCGCTTTTAATGGAATTTTTAATTTCCTGGTAGTCTCTTTGAATATGTTTCATGTATTCTATGTTTTCTTTGTATTCTTTATCAAATGTTTCGCTCCTTTTTTGTGTTCCTCCCTTCTTCTGTCTGTATCTTCCTGAGAGATGCTCCCTGAGAGCATTTCTTTTATTACTCTACTCATATCTTGCTTTACCTGATTTAATATTTCAGATTTGAGCTCATCTACAAGGTCCCAAAGACACCTCTTAATGTCCATTGAAGCCATGTCTGATGTTGCATGTTTGCCGACTTCAGTCTCCCTTGTTTTTCCTTATCCTGGATCAGGGCTCTCAGGGTTCTGTGCTGGGGCCTCCTCCTGCCTCTCTCTCCTGTCATGGCCCTGGCTTCCTCCACACGGGTTTCAGTGTAGGTACCAGCCCCCTTCCCAGTTGGCCTCATTTCCTACTAAGCACTCTGGCATGGGAATTCCACCCTCTCTTGCCTACTCTTGTCACTGAGGTGTAAGCAGTGTTTGCCTATTCATGCCCCTCCCAATCAGGCCAACCAAACTTCAGATGCCTTCACCAAGTTAGTATTTACTAGGCGCAGGGAATCAATTTGGGATGGCTCATTGGGTTCCAGCCAGGGGCATGGCCCAGTCCAAGCAAATCCCATGAATCTGCTCTGGGGAGGGAGCAATCAACTGAAGTAACTGTCACTCCTAGTTCAAGCTCCTCCTGCCCAATTCCAACATGTCACCCATTTGGTCGTGAACCTTCCCGTGTGGGGGGGTCCCATTCCCAGCTCTGACTGTGGATTAATTATGGCTCCTTTGCCAGCTCTGCTCTCTGTTGGGCTCACCAAGTCCTGACTTCAGCACTGCTCCACTTCCTGTGAGTGGCAGCAAGAACAATTTTGGGTGGCTCTGCTGGCCATGCAGATTCAAGCTGGTGCAGACTTGGTGAGTTATCATGAAAACGCTGTGTCCCTTAATTTTTAGCTGTTTCAGTTGTACTCCTGAAATATTTGATGAGCTTTTTTACATTTTAACTTCTTCCTGTGTCAAGAGGATCCATCTCACTCTGTCTGGGTCTCTCCAGGGTGTTTTATTCTGGCATATGAATTGTTTTTCCCTGGAGGCTTTGTATTTGTTTGCTCACTGATTGGCCATCTTATCTTCTTGGTCTGATTTTTTTTTATTATTTCTTTATAAGTTCTAGACAGAAGTCCTTTGTCTGAGGAACAGTTCACTAAGATTTTTTCTCCAGTTTGTAGGTTTTCTTTTGACTCTGCTGGAGATTTCATTGGACATGCAAAAACTCATAAAGAAGATATAATCCCAGTTATTGATTCTGGGAAGTATTTCCCATGCAGTTTGTTTCTTGTTCATGAATTCTCTACCTACCCCTATGTCTTCCAGATTTTTACCTACCTTGTTTTCCAACAGATTTAGTGTTTCTGTTTTAATATTTAGATCTTTGATCCATTCGGATTTTAGTTTAGTACATTGTGATAGGCATGGGTCTAATTTTAGTTTTTGGCATATGGATAGCCAATTATTCCAGCACCATTTATTAAAGAGACTGTCATTCTTCCAGTGAACATGCTTGGCCCCTTTATCAAAGATAAGGTGGTTGAGTGTGTTCGTAGTTGTATTTTCTAGTCTGTTCCATTGATCTTCAGATTTTTTTATTTCAGTACCATGTTGATTTTATTACATTAGCTTTGTTATATAACTTCAAGTCAGGGATTTTGATGCTTCCTGCCTTGGCTTTACTGCTTAGCATTACCTTTGATATTTTAGGTCTCTTCTGGTTCCAGATGAATTTCAGGAGTGATTTCTCTAGATCTGTGAGGTATGTTAGTGCTATTTTTATTGGCATTGCATTGAATTGTATAACAATTTTGGGAGAATGGCCATTTTTACAATGTTTATTCTTCCTATCCATGAAGAAGGGATGTCTTTCCTTTTTCTGAGGTCCTCTCAGATTTCTTTTTTTCAGGGTATTATGATTTTCCCTGTACAACTCTTTTATATATTTTGTTAGATTAATTCCTAAGTATTTCATTTTCTTGGAGGCTAGTGTGAAGGTTCTGGCTTCTCTTATTTCTCTCTCACTGATTTTGCTGTTAGTGTATAAGAATGCTATTGATTTTTGAGTATTGACATTTTATCCAGCTACATTGGTGAATTTATTTATATATCTAGGAGTCTTTCAATGGAGGTTTGGTGGTCTTCTATGAAGAGTACCAAGTCATCTGCAAATAATGATAATTTTACTTCTTTTCCTATCTTTACTCCTTTTATTTCTCTCTCTTATCTAATTGCTCTGGCTAGTATTTCCAGTACTATATTGAATAGGAGCAGTGAAAAGGGACGTCCTTGTCTTGTGCCTGATTTCAAGGTAAAGGTTTTCAGTTTTTGGCCATTTAATATGACACTGGCTGTTGGTTTGTCAGCGATGGCCTTTATTATATTGAGGTAAAGACCACCTATTCCAGTTCTCTGTAAGGTTCTTATCATGAATGCCTGTTGGATCTTATCAAAAACTCTTTCTGCATTTATAGAAATGATCATGTGATTCTTGCTTTTGGCTGTATTTATATGGTGGATTATATTTATTGATTTACGTATGTTGAACCATCCCTGCATTCCTGGGATGAATCCCACTTGGTCATAGTGTATAATCTTCTTGATAATTTGCCGCATCCGGCTTGCCAATATTTTATTGAGAATTTTTGCATCCATGTTCATTAGGGAGATTGGCCTGTAGTTCTCTTTTTTAGTTGAGTCTTTCTCAGGTCTTGGTACTAGAGTGATATTTGCTTCCAGGAATTACTTAGGGAGAATTATTTTCCTTTCAATTTCATTTAAAAGTTTGAAGAGTGTCAGCATTATGTCTTCTTTGTATTTCTTGTAGAATTCCGAGGTGAATCTGTCTGGGCCTGGGCTTTCGTTGGTAGGGACTTGATTACATTTTCAATTTCATTAATAGAAATTGGGTTATTCAGCAGTTTTACATCTTCTTGATCCAGCTTTGGTGGTTTGTGTGTTTCTAGGAATCTCTCCATTTCTTCTGTGTTATCGAACCTATGAGAGTAGAGGTTTTCAAAATAGTTGTTGATGAACTTCCCTATTTCCATATTTCCACAGGGTCAGTAGTGATTTCTCCTTTTTCATTTGTATTACATGAATTTGAGTCTTTTCTTTCCTTTTTTACTTAGGTTGGCTAGGGGCTTGTTAATTTTATTTATTCTACCAAAGTACCAACTCTTTGATCCATTGATTCTTTGAATTGTTTTCCTTAGTCTCTAATGCATTGATTTCTACTCTGATCTTTATCATTTTCTCCCTTCTTTTGGCTTTGGGCTTGGCTTGCTCTTCTTTTTCTAGATATTTCAGGTGTAATATAAGATTGCTTATTTCTGTTCATTCTGTTTTCCTAATATGGTAACTAAGTGCAATAAATTTTCCTCTGAGGACTGCTTTCATTGCATCCCACAGGTTCCAGTAATTGTATTTGTATTTTTGTTTCTTTGTAGATATTGTTTAATTTCTTCTTTAATTTCCTCTGTGACCCACTGATGGGTGAAGAGTGTATTATTTAATTTCATATGTTTGTGTGATTTTTACAGTTACTTTTATCATTAATTTCCAGTTTTATGTTGCTATGATCTGATAACATGCATGGGATAGTTTTAATTCTTTTGCATTTACTTAAATATTTTCTGTGGGTTAGTGTATGGTCTATTGTAGAGAATGTCCCATGTACTGCTGAGAAGAATGTGTATTCTGATGTTGTTGGATGGAACACTCTGTATACGTCTACCAAATCCATTTTTTCACAGTTGTGACTCAATTCTATTATTTATCTGGTGATTTTCTGTCTAGCTGATCTGTTACTTTGTGCAATGGTGAGTTAAGTTCTCCTTTTATAATTGTGTTATTGCTGATTTGATTTTTCATTTCTGTTAATGCTTGCTTTGTATAGTTTGGTGCTCTGGAATTTGGTGCATATATATTTAAGATTGTTACCTCTTCCTCTTGCAGTTTTCCCATAACTAGTATGTAGTGACCTTCTTTATCTCTTTGGACCATTCTTGGTTTGAATTTCACAAGGTCTGCAAACAGAATAGCTACCCCCACTTTTATTTGAGTTCCTGTTGCATGGAATATTGTTTTCCCTCTTTTGACTTTCAGTCTATGAGTTTCTTTTGGGTTAGATGGGTTTCTTGTAGACAGAATGTTTGGTCGTTTTTTCTTGATCCATTCTGCCAGTCTGTTTCTTTTAATTGGTGAATTGAGGCCATTTACATTAATGGTTATAACTGTCATATATTGGTTTATTGTTTACATGTTATCTTTCTGATGTTGTATCTTAACCTTCCATTATGTTTAATTGTCTGTCTTGCTTAGTCATTTTTTCTTATTTGTATCTAGACTGTCTTTCAGTATTTGTTGTAGGTTTGGTTTGGTGATCATGAAGTTCTTCAGTTGTTCTTTTTCTTAGAAGTATCTTATTTCGCCATCCATTTTGAAAGAAAGTTTTGCAGGGTACATCATTCTGGGTTGGAAGTCATTTTCTTTAAGTATCTGAAACACTTCACTCCATGCTCTTCTTGACTTCATTGTTTGTGTTCAGAAGTCTGCTGTGATTCTGATAGGTTTTCTTTTATAGGTGACCTGTCTTTTCTCTCTAACAGCTTTTAATATTCTGTTCTTATGTTGGATTTCTGGTATGGTGATTATTATATGTCTGGGTGTAGTTTTTTTTGGTTATGGCTATTTGTTGTTCTATATGCCTCATTAAACTTTATGTCAGTTTCCATACTCATGTTTGAGAATTTTTCAGCTATTACTTGTGTAAATAGTCTCTTGATATCATTTGTGCTGTCCCCTTGTTTTTCATTTATCCCTATTAATCCTATGCTGTTTTTCTTTGCTTTTTCTTCCTGTTTTTTCTATGTTGTCTTTTTAATTTTCTCTTCTTTCTCTCTTAAAATAAAAAAATGATGAGATTATTTAAAATACAGAATTTGGCAGCTGATAAATACATGGAAAAATGCTCAACATCACTGGCTGAGAAATGCAAATTAAAACAATACTGATACTATATCTAACTCCAGAAAGAATGTCTATATTCAAGAAATCAAATATTAACAAATGCTGGAGAAGTTGCAGAGAAAAAGGAGTCCTTCTTCATTACTGGAGGGTATATAAACTGATAAAGCCACTGTAGAAATCAGTATGGAGATTCCTTACAACACTAAAATAAACTCAATTTGACCCACCCATTCCTTTAGTAGGCATTTTCCCGAAAGATTCAAAGATATCATATCACAGCAATACATGCATATTCATGTTTATAGCAGCACAGTTCAAAATAGCTAAACCTTGGGAACAGCCTAAACATCCTTCAAAAGAAGAATGGATAAAGACAATGTGGAATTTATACACAATGGACCACTATTCTACCATAAAGGATAAACCTGAGTGATTTGTAGGGAAATGGATATACTTTGATAATATAATGTTAAGTGAAGTAAATCAGACTCACAAGCTTAAATATCATATGGTTTTCCTTGTGAGAAAACCAATATATAAATAGAGTAAAAATTATATAATAGTAAAAAAATAGTGAGATTGATCTTTGGCATACGGGAAGGGGAGCAAAATACAGAGGAAGGGGAGAAGGAGGGAAGAATCAAAAGATATTAATAAGAAAGGAGAATGGTAAAGCATGTGTACCAAATCCATATGAGAAATTTGAGCATCATTTACTATGAAATATATATATATATATATATATATATATATATATATATATGTGTGTGTGTGTGTGTGTCCGTGTTTGTTGGTATGTATTTATAGTACACTATGATGGCATTTATCATGAGGAGGGGAGAAAGAAGAGGGGAGAATTAAAAGATATTGGTAAGAAAGGAGGATTTTAAAGCATGTGTACCAAGTCCATATGAGAAATGCGATCAGCATTTACTACGAAAAAAAAAATATATATATATATGTGTCCATGTTTATTGGTATGTATTTATAGTACACTATGATGGCATTTATCATGGGGAGTTGGTGAATGTATATGAATTTTGTCAATTCCTTTTATTATTCTCTCCTGCCCTTCTCCTTCCTGTACTTCTTTTTTATTTTTAAAGAGGATAAAGTTAAAAAAAACATAATGTAACAGATCATGAGATAACAATGTAAGAGAAAGAGATTTCAAAGCAAGACAACTGGAAATCTTCAATATCTATCATATTTTCTCTTGTTTTCTTCCAAATAGTTGTCCATATCTTCACATACAATGAATTCATACAAAACAATATAGTATAGAACTGATCAGAACAGGATGATGAAGGGATTTTAGATCTTCAAGATGAGACAATAAAGAAGTCAACAATGGCTTCCATAATGTCTCTCATTTTCTTCCAAATAGCTGTCCATACCTTCATCTATGTTGAAATTAAACAAAACAAAACAGACTAAAATCACTCTGGACAAAGAATAATAGTATTGCTAGATTTCACACCATGATGCTACAGAATCAGCACTGGGTATCTCAGTGTCTCTTTATATTCATAGTATCTGTTCATTTCATCGTGCATTATATTATTGATTCTCATAAACCTTTAGGAAGTTCTACATATTCTTGAGTCACTACCTGTATACCTATCCTTTCTGTATTAGAGGGAAAAAAACTAAGAAAAAACAAAAAAATTCCTTGAAAAACATGAAATGAAAAAGACATATAAACAACAACAAAGAGCCAAGAACACAAACAATATAGGCCTTCAAAACAAGGTGATATGCACATAACTAGGGTTGTTATTTTACATGATGATCTTCAAGAGTTCCTCCAATTACTATACAATAATATGCCCAATTGTTCCAACCCTATGAATGTTAACTATTTTGTTCCAAGAACTTAGAGTTTATAGTGCAATCATCTTAGCAATCCTAAGTGTGTTTATACAACAGATATTTTTTCTTTTCCCTTCCTTTTTCTTTTTCCTCATTTTCCCTGAGATATTATTTTTTCTCTTTTAAGCAGACTCTTATCCTTTCTTTGTAATTATTGAGTTTTTTGTACTTTATGTACTCTTACCATTTCTTACACTAGGGAGACTGTACAGTATGTACAGATGTGAGTTTGATTTATTTCACTTATGAGTATGGTCTCAAGTTGCATCCATTTATTTATAAATATTTCAATGTGATCATTCTTTATAGCAAAGTAGTACTCCATTGTATAAAAAGACCATATCATTTTTATCCATTTCTCAGTTGATGGACATTTAGGCTGTTTCCAAGATCTGGCTATAACAAATTGTGCTGCTATAAATATGGGTGAACATATATCACTATGGTATGATGTTTTCAGTTCTGAAATATGCCCAGAAGTGGAATAGCTGGGTAAAATGGGACCTCCAAACCAAGGTTTTTGAGGAATCTCCAAATTGAACTCCATAGTGGTTGCACTAGTCTACACTTCCATCAACAGTGCAGAAAAGTTCCTTTTTCCCTGCAGCATCTCCATCATTTGTTGTTGGTAGTTTTCTTTATCCTGGCCATTGTTTCTGAAGAGAGATAGAACCTCAGTATTGTTTTAATTTGCTTTTCTCTAATGACTAATGATGCTGAACATTTTTTCATTATTTATTTGCCATTTGTATTTCTTCATCTGAAAACTGTGTATTCATCTCAGATGCCCATTTTTGGAATGGGTATTTGAATTTTGGGGATATAATTTTTAAAAATTCTTTAGATATTCTAGACAGAAGTTCTTTGTCTTAGTAACTGTTCCCTAAGATTTTTTCCCAATTTTGGGTTTTCTTTTGGCTATACTGGAGATTTCTTTTGATATACAAAAACTCTTTAATAGAATGTGATCCCAGTTATTGATTTTGTGAATATTTCGCATGTGGTTTGATTCTTGTTAATGAATTCTGTACCTACCTACCTCTATGTATTCAAGATCTCTACCTATTTTGTCTTCCAACAAATTTAGTATTTCTGTTTTAACATTTAGATCTTTGATCGATTTAGACTTTAGTTTAGTACATGGTGATAGGTATGGATCTAGTTTTACTTTTTGGCATATGGAAAGCCAAATTTTCCAGCACCATTTATTGAAGAGACTATCTTTCTTTCACTGAATGTGTTTGGCCCCTTTATCAAAGATAAAATGGCTGAGTGTCTTTGTAATTGTAGTTGTATCTTCTAATCTATTCCATTGATCTTTAGGTCTGTTTTTATTCCAGTACCATGCTGATTTTATTACCATAGCATTGTAGTATAACTTCAAGTCAGGGATTGTGATGCCTCTTGCCTTGCCTTTGTTGCTTAGAATTGCCTTTGCTATTCTGGGTGTCTTCTGGGTCCAGATGAATTTTAAGACTGATTTTTCTAGATCTGTGAGGTATGTTAGTGGGATTTTGATTGGGGTTGCAGTAAATCTGTATACAAATTTTTGGGAGAATGGCCATTTTCACAAAGTTTGTTCTTCTTATCCATGAACAAGAGATATCTTTCCATTTTCTGAGGTCCTATTTGATTTCTTTTTCAGGGTATTATAATTTTCCCTGAATAGATCTTTTGCTTCTTTTGTTGAGATTAATTCCTAAATATTTGATATGTTTGGATGATGTTGTAAAGGGTGTGACTTCTCTTATTTCTCTCAGTTTTTTTTTGTTATTGTATAGGAATGCTATTGATTTTTGAGTGTTGACTTTGTATCCAGCTACATTACTGAATTTATTTATTATACCCAAGAGTCTTTCAATGGAGTTTCAGGGGCCTTCTATGTAGAGTATCATGTCATCTGCAAATAATGATGCTTTAATTCCTTCTTTTCCTATTCTTCCTCATTTATTTCTCTCTTTTGTCTAATTGATCTGGTTAGTATTTCCAGCACTATATTGAACAGGAGTGGTGATAATGGACATCCTTGTCTTGTTCCTGATTTTAGGGTAAAAGCTTTCAGCTTTTGGCCATTTAATATGATGCTGGCTGTTGGGTTGTCATAGATGGATTTTATCATATTGAGGTAAAGACTATTCCAAATTTCTGCAAGTTTTGTGTCATGAATAAGTGTTGGAGTTTATCAAAAGCTTTTCTGGATCCATAGTAATGATCATGTGGTTCTTATTTTTGGCTCTATTAATATGGTGGATTACATTTACTGATTTGCATATGTTGAACTATCCCTACATTCCTGGGATGAATCCCACTTGGTAGTGGTATATAAACTTCTTTATGATTTGCTGCATTCTGTTTGCCAGAATTTTATTGAGAATTTTTGCTTCTCTTTTTATTAGGGAGATTGGCCTGTAGTTCTCTTTTTGGTTGGGTCTTTCTCAGGTTTTGATATTAGAGTAATGTTTGCTTCCAGGAATGAGTTAGGGAGAAGTGTTTCCCTTTCAATTTCATTAAAAGTTTGAGTAGTATTGGCATTAAATCTTCTTTGAATTTCTTGTAGAATTCAGCAGTGAATCCATCTGGACCTGAGCTTTTCTCTACTGGTAGGGATTTAGTTACATTTTCAATTTCTTTAATTGAAATTGGGATATTCTGCAGTTTTACATCTTCTTGACCCAGCTTTGATAATTCATATGTATCTAAGAATCTGTGCATTTCTTCTGTGTTATCAAGCCTATGAGAGTAGAGGTTTTCAAAATAGGTATTGATGATCTTCTGTATTTCCATAAGCTCTGTATAGATTTCACCTTTTTCATTCCTTATTCCATGAATTTGAGTTTTTTCTTTCCTTTTTTTAATAAGGTTGGCTTAAGGCCTGTCAATTTTATTTATTCTTTCAAAGAACAAACTTTTTGATTCATTGATTCTTTTTAATGCTTTCTTAGTCTCTATTGCATTGATTTCTTCTCTGACCTTTATAATTTCCTCCCTTCTTTTGGCTTTGGGCTTGACTTGCTCTTCTTTTTCTATATGTTTGAGGTGTAGCATCAGGTTGTTTATTTGTGTTTGTTCTGTTTTCCTGATGTGGGAGTTCATCACAATAAATTTTCCTCTGAAGACTTCTTTCATTGCATCCCACAGGATGCAGTAAGATGTATTTGTGTTTTCATTTGCCTACAAATATTGTTTATATTCTTCTTTAATTTTCTCTGTGACCCAAAGATTGCTCATGAGTGTATTATTCAATTTCCATATGTTTGTGGGGTTTTTGCAGTTTCCTTTATCATTAATTTCTAGTTCTATAGTGCTAAAATCTGATAACATACTGGGACAATTTCAATTCTTTTGCATTTACTTGAGCATGTTCTATGGGCTAGTATGCAGTAAATTTTAGACAGCATTCCATGTGCTTCTGACCAGAATGTAAATCTGATGTTGTTGGATGGAACACTCTGTATATGTCTACTAAGTTATTTTGTTCACAGTTGTGATTCAATTCTGTTATTTCTTTGCTGATTTTCTGTCTAGTTGATCCGTCCCTTTGTGTCAATGGTGTGTTAAGGTCTCCTGTTATAATTTTTTTATTGCATATTTGATTTTTCATTTCTGTTAATACTTGCTTTGTATAGCTGGGTACTCTGGAATTTGGTGCATATATGTTTAAGATTGTTATCTCTTCCTCTTTCAGTTTTCCCCTAACTAGTATATAGTGACCTTCTTTATCTCTTTAGATCATTCTTGTTTGAAGTTTACATTGTCTGCAAACAGAATAGCTACCCCAGATTTTTTGGTGGATCCTGTTGCATGGAGTATTGTTTCTTTCCTTTGACTTTCAGTCTATGATCTTCCTTATGGGTTAGATGAGTTTCCTCTATACAGCATATGGTTGGATTTTGTTTCTTGATCCATTTTGCCAGTTTGTTTCTTTTAATTGGTGAATTGAAGCCATTTACATTAATGGTTATAAGTGATATATATTGGTTTATTTTTGACATGTTATCTTTCTGCTGTTGCTTCTTTATCTTTCAATTTTGTTTAATTGTTTGCCTTGCTTAGTGGTTTTTTCCTATGTCTGTCTAGAATGTCTTTCAGTGTTCTTTGCAGATTTGGTTTGGTTGTCACAAAGTTCTTCAGCTGTTCTTTGTCATGGAAGTATCTTATTTCTCCATCCACTTTGAAGGACAGTTTTGCAGGGTACATCAATCTGGGTTGGAAGTTGTTTTCCTTTAGGATCTGAAATACTTCATGCTCTTCTTGACTTCATTGTTTGTGTTGAGAAGTCTGCTGTGATTCTGATAAGCTTTCTTTTATACATGATCTGCCTTTTATCTCTAGCAGCTTTTTAATATTGCATTCTTATGTTGGATTTCTGGAATGGTGATTATTATATGTCTGGGTGTATTTTTGTTTTGGTTATGGTTATTTGGAGTTCTCTGTGCTTCACTGGTCTCTATGTCAGTTCCTATTCTCATGTTTGGGAAATATTCAGCTATTACTTCTGTAGAATAGCCTCTTGATATCATCTGTGTTGTCACCTTTTTTGTTCTTTACCTATCAATCTTACATTTTTTTTCTTTGCATCATCATACAGTTGTTGAATTGTTATATTGGTTTTCCTTGTTGTTTTTAAGAGATCTTTCCTTTCTTTTTCACTAGCTGCAATCTTGTCTTCAAGATCTGAAATTCTATCTTCACTTTCATTGAGGTGGTTTTTCCAAATTTCAATGGAATTTTTGATTTCCTGTAAATCTCTTTGGATCAGCTTCATGCATTCTGTTTGTTTCTTATATTCTTCATTCAGAGTTTCCCTCTTTTTGCATCATTCCTCTAATTTTTTAATTATGTATTCTTTAGATGTGTTCTACATTTCTTTCATTACACTTATCATTTCTTCTTTTACCTGTGAGACTATTTCTGTCCATGTCTCTTGGGCTTGCTTGGGTTGGGCTGGAATTTTGAGATTGCATTTTGGTCTTTCCTTTTGTCATTTTCCTATGTTTCTGGGTTTTGAGCTATGTTTCAAGGCTTCCCCCATACACTGAGAATCACCTGGCCCATTTTGGGCTCCTGAGGCAAACAGCAGGCAACAGCTAGCTGCTTGGATTTCACTAAGTGTGGACCATTTAGGCCCACAGGGACTCCTGTGCAACCTCCTGTGATTTCTGATGTGCAGTGTTGTCTTACCACCTGGGAGCGATGTTCCAAGGCTTTCCTGTGTGCTGGGTTTCAACCCGTGCATGCCCTGAGCCTGGGACTCAATTCAGACCCCCGCCAGCTGCTTGGAGTTCACTGGGCACGGCCCAGTTAAGCCCGCTTGGACCTCTGGTGGGTCCTCCTGTGATTTCAGATATGGGATGTGGTCTTACCCTGTGGGAGCAACGTTCCAAGACTTCCCTGTGTACTGGGTTTCAACCCACACATTCTCTGGGTCCAGGACTCATTTCAGACCCCCACCAGCTGCTTGGAGTTCACTGGGTGTGACCCAGTTAGGCCCGCTTGGACCTCCCGTGCATCTTTGGGTGATTTCAGACCAGTGGTGTGTTCTTATCACCTGGGAGCAACGTTCCAGGGCTTCCCTGTGTGCTGGGTTTCAAACCACGCACATTCTGGGCCGGGACTCAATTCAGGCCTCCACCAGTTGCTTCCTCCCTGTACGTCATTTTTTTTGCATTTTATGGAAAAAAGTAAAACAAAATTTCTTAACAAAATAATACAAGACTAACAGTAGTCAATACACTGCACACTGTTATCTTTAAGGTGACTACTCAGAGTAAAAGATTTAGGCATAAAAGATTTTCCAAATGATATTAACACAAACCGTTCTTTTCAATGAACTAAAAGAAACTAGTAGTATAACTATCTTGTGTCTCATGGGGGAGTTTTGCCTTTCTTCGTTTCCCTCTTCCTTTACCCTAGCTCCTCTTTCTTTTTGAACAGTTTCTTCTCATTTCACAATATTTATTGTACATTTTAGTCCTCATTTACTCTTTCAGTTTCTCATCCAGGGAGACAATGTAATGTTTACACATGTGAGTCTGATTTATTTCTCTTATCAATATGATCTCAAGTTGCATCCATTTACCTATAAAAGTTTCAAGTAGTACTCCATTATGTAAAAAGACCACATCTTTTTTATCCATTCCTCAGTTGATGCATATTTGGGTTGTTTCCAAGATTATCTATTACAAATTGTGATGCTGTAAACATTAGTGCACCTGTATCTCTGGTATGATATTTTTAATTCTTCTGGGAAAATACTTAGAAGGAGAATAGCTGAATCAAATGGGACCTCTAATCCTTGTTTTTTAGGGGAATCACCATACTGATTTTCATAGTAATTGCACAAGTCTACACTCTCAGCAACAGGGAAGAAGTGTTCCTTTTCCTCACAGCCTCACCAGCATTTGTTATTGGTGGATTTCTTGAAGATAGCCATTCTTTCTGGAGTGAAATGGAATCTCCATGATGTTTGCATTTGCATCTCTTGAGTGACCAATGATGCTGAACCTTTTTTTCATATATTTCTTTGCCATTTATATTTCTTTATCTGAGAAGGGCATATTCATCTCACATGCCCATTTTTGGGCTGGGTCTTTGAATTTAGGAGGTCTAATTTTTTCAATTCTTTATATAATTAAACGTAAGTCCTTTGTCTGAGGGAAAACTGGTTAAATTTTTTCCCTCTCTGGGAGTTGCCTTTTCACTGTGTTGGTGATTTATTTTGCTGTGAAAAAGCTTTTTAAGAGGGAGGGATCTTAGTTATTGATTCTTTTTGTATTATTTCTTGTATGATCACCTCCCTGTACTTCCTGATCCCCTTCTCTCTTGAACTTGTGCTTCTTTTAATTCAGCCTTCCAGACTGCAGGGATTACAGGCATATGATACCTTTCTAGATGATTCTGATGGTCAACTAGTTTTGGAAACCATTGAACTAGATGACCACTGAGGACTCTGCAGCCCAAAACTTGTATAAACCCGAGGCAAATTTAGATGAAGTAACATGTTGTAATTATTAATGTCACCATTCAAACTGTTTATTTCAAGTAACTACTTGTACATGACTGAGGTCTCAGCATTTCACACAGAGAGCTAACAGGCCTCTCTGAAAACTCGTGAAGATTTAAACTGACCATTTGTTCAGATTCAAAGGACATACTTTAAGGTCTCTTGAATATATAACTGTATTTTATTTGAATAAGTAAGTTAGTAACATCTTTATTTAGGAAAAGAAGAGAAAAACTGTTTAAGGGGTGGCAGAAGGAGAGGTATTCAGTTACATGTTTGGGCAAGATCAGGTGGGGAGGAATGCATTCTCTATTGCAAACAGTTACATAGCTGTAATCCTCATCCTCATCCAGGTGTTTGTCCAAAATCTGCACTATTAACAGTAAGAAAATAGATAGAAGCTCTCCTCTTTCTGGTATGACTGGAAGCAGGAGGCTGAACCCAAAAGTATATAGAGAACAGTATCTGTCAGTATCTTTGAATTCTAAGTTGAGGAGTTCTTTATACTATCTTAATTTTCTTCTGCTCTATGTTTACCTCACTAGTACCTTGGTCTTTGTATAAGAGATAAGCAATTTTAGTCACCAATACCACCATAACTATGTGGCAGAATCCATTCAGGATGCTATCTTCCAACTTCAAGTGTCACTGGTTAGGAAAGGGAGAAGACTCACACCTGCCAACTTATCTACTAAAAAGGAATAATGCAAATAATTGACTTAAGTTGGGTATGGAATTGGGGATGCAGAGGTCAGACTGCCAAAGGAAAGAAAGAGTAGATGTGTGAGAAATTTAGCCTGTTCAGCTGCACTTGGAGTGCAGATGTGACAGACAAGGCTTTAGGAATTCCAGAATTGGCCAGTGGATGGGTGTGTAGCTCTACTTGAATTCAGAAACTCGATTGGTCCCAGGGGAAGGACAAAAATGTTGGCACTCACAATTTAAATGAGAGTCCATATACAGGTCAAAGAAGTGGAAGACTCACTTGTCAGCTCTCCAGAGACAAAATGAAGCTGGGGGCTTCCTATGGGACTTCATAGACAGAGGAGTACAGTCAGCAGTCAAAAGAATAGTCAGAAATCTGGACCTTGGTTAGAACAAACAATGATTGGAAAACAAGTCTAAACACTCATATTTTTAAAAGCAACCTTACAAATAAGTGCTAAAAAGTCAGCAATAGATTCTGGTTTTAGATCGCATGTGTAGAGTGAGGGGCATGAAGCAGTTGGGGTGTGTGTGTGTGTGTGTGTGTGTGTGAGTGTGTGTGTGTGCGTGCGTATGTGTGTGTGTCCATGTGTGTGTGTGTGTGTTAGCACATACATGTGTATTAAGTTCACAAAATATTGAATTTCACTGTAACATTTTCACATATGTGTATAGCATTCTTTGATCATGTCTATCCCTCCATTACTCTTCCCACTCCCCACTTACTCCTTCCTTCTTGTCTAATAGTCTCACCACTTGAGCCTTCTTACCCTCAATGCACGAACTTTTCCCTAAATATTTTTTTTCCTATATCTGGTCTCCAATTAACTTCAATACACATTTATACAGTGCTTACAAAGTACAAGCATACAGGGCATTGTGTTAGGTGCTAGAATCACTATATGCTTCTCTATAAAGAATTACACTCAATTGTTATGTCTTATTGTCATCTTTCATAGTCTATCTTGATTAATATATAATGTGTCCATGTGTTAATGATACTTGAGATATGAGACTTAGTTTTCTATTTCTCCTTGACTCTCTCATAACACCTAGCAAAATGTGTTGCATTTAGTGAAATACAATGAGTATTTGGGCAGGAACACAAGTCAGATAGTGAAGGAAACAGAAAGGTAGTGCATAGTTAATTGTCTTTTTGGTCTACTGCCTAATTTTTATTAGGCTTACTGAATGGTTTTATTTGATTCCTAGAGACTGATGGTTATCTTAATAGAAAATCCAGATTCCTCACATTTCATATCCTTTCCTACTCAATTCAACATGCACACATTATACACACAACTTAGAACCAGTCACTTATTATCTATGTGCCCCTTTACTTCACTTCTTTGAGCTCAGTTTCCTGGCATGCAAATATGGGCTAATAACATCCTGAGGCAGACTGTATCTTTCCAAATAGAGATCTGTCCTATTGGCTTGCACTGACTTAGATTTATCATTGTTCTTGTGAGTGAGACGTGAGGTTATTTTTGTACAGAAAAGCCCAGCTAAGTTTGTCTTGGGAGAGGAAATGGGACCCTGTAGGAGGCCTGTCAGTCTTTGCCCTAGACATAGAGTTTGCAGAAGCAGATGTTCATCTAGTCTTGAGAAAAAAAGTGTAGGGAGACAGGACATTAGCAAGGAGGGGCAAATTTGAATTTTGTGTGTTGCTGGAAGGGCAGCAAAAAATCAAAACTGTTAAAAACTCTGTGGACAGAACTTCCAGGTCATTCTCTCTTTTGATCCTCAAAACAAGCAACAGATATTTGATACAATTATCTTCATTTACACTCTCTGTCAACTCTCAAAATACAGGCCAGTTTTTACAAATGAGGGAACTAAATAAGGTTCAGAGTAATAAAGGATTTTGCACAAAGTAACAGAAAATATAGTGATGACATTTTTAAATAGGATAGAACTCATGTTTTCTGATTCTTTGTAGTATACTCCTTCCCTTGAAGCAAACCAGCGTGAAGTTAAGAGAAGGATATAGTGTTAAGACAGCAAAGAATGAACAAGGAGGCCATGTAGTGGGGAGAGACAAAGTGTGTGCAGACAAGGGAAGCTGAAAAGGAAGTGAGTTTGGTCTCAAACACAGTCCCTGCCTCCATCATAATTTTCCAAGTGCTTGCTTAGAGCGCTCCCGGGGAGCTTTTCTTCTCCAGATGTCATCAAACAATTTGGCTTACATCAGACCCTGGCCACTGTGTACATCTGGGTAGCACTCTACTGAGGCCTGCCAAAGCCACCACTTCACTGTGCTCCTAGCTGCAGACACATGCATGCACAGGTATACATACACACACACACACACACACACACACACACAAACACACACACACATCTACATTGCATGCAAGAATATCACTCTGTGAACAAAACTGTTTTCTTTTGCTGTTTGAGGTCCAGAAAGAGATGAAAATTCATCAGCAGTGTCCAAGAAGAAAAGGTTGGGTGAGATATATAGGAAAAGAAATATTCATCTTCATCTCAGTCCACAAAGGAGGGTTGTAAAAATTGTAAAATCAAGGTTCACTTATGTTTATATTTCTCCCTGACAATACCATGCATCCAGAAAAGCACAGACATAGACAGAGGTGCAGGCACAATCCTGGAAAGCATGGAGATAACTTCCCTGGGGGCACTTTTGCAGGATTTTCTCATTTGTCAATTTAAGGAGATGTCTCCTGTTTTTCCAAGAAGGTGTTACAAGTCCCAGCCTAGAACCTAGACAAGTTTCTAAATGTCTTACAGGAATTACCTCTCCTGGGGTCTGTGGCCAGGAGTAATAGAATTGAGTCAGAGTTCCTGGCCAACTTTGAAGGAGTGGACTGGCAACCACTCACCAACCTTACTTCTGCACTATATATGAGGATACCCTTTAAGAGAGGAGTGAATGACAGAATACTACAGCCACATGAACAAAGGCAGCTTGCATTCATGGAGAAGGATGACCACAGTGTTGATGATCTCCAGAATATCAGAGCTAGAAGGGGCTTTGGAAATCATCTAGAGTGGAATTTGATATGCATAGAGAAGTAAGGAAGAGAAAACTCTAGGTTTGAGAGCATTTGGGAATTGACAGGCCTGTATTTGAATCCTCATTCTACTGTGAGTACTAGCATTTGCCCTTGAATGAGTTATTTAAGATTTTTGTTCCCAACTCCCTTATGTAAAAAAAAAATGGTGTGGTTCAAGCCTGTAATCCCAGCACTGGGGAGACTGAGGCAGAAGGAATGGTTTGAGTGTGAGGCCAGCCTGAGTGACACAGTGAGACCTTGTCTCAAAACATCAAAAAAGAAAAGAAAGACACAGAGACAGAGATAGAGAGAGAGAGAATAAACATAAAAGGAAGAAGTGTCCCTCTGTAGAGGTATTTTGTGGGTTAAGTGAGAAAATAATCCATGGAAAAATGTAGTATAATGCCTGGTATACCATAGGTTTTCAGTAGTTTCTTTTGGTCAAGTAGAATGGTATTTGAATTCTCACTCCCTCATTACTGTTTTAATTCAAGCAAGCCACTTTACCTCATGGAGTGTCTTAATGGGACTAATTCTACTTCACAAGTTTGTTGTGAAAATTCAGTGAAATTATTAATACATATAAAAGTCAAGCATGGTGCTAGGCACACAGTAAATGCTCAATAAATATTGGCAGAGTCTAAACTGGCATATCACTAGGACATGAGACCTAGATCATTTTCCCAGAGCTGTGCTACAGCACCCCACATACTCCTGCTTAATCATTCATGTGACTGATCAGATAAATGGGTATAGCCTAAGGAGAAAATCAGGCAAGGTGAATTTGTTCAGATGAATTCACAGCCATGGCTTTGGGTTTTGCTAACCTCATTTACATGACCAATTCCTCAGCTATAGATTAAACAAGTCAAGTCTAATGATATAGGAATGTACCCTTCTCCTGAGGACAAACATTCCTATTCCAACAGTGAATTCTAATAGTCCTGGAGCCTCTAGCCACTTCCCTCGTCTCCAGACCCAAGATGAGAGGGAAGGAGCAAAGAGATTGGGGTCTAGGGGAGAAAGACATTTTATCTCTTGTTTCCCATTCTGGCAACACTGTTACCTTATGTCTGGCCTTATCCTGTGATGTCTTCTAGTGAATCTCTAATGGACATCTAGGTTTGGGGAAGACACTGAACAATATTCAAAGCATAGAAACCTTCCATTGCTTGACAGGCTCATTTAGAGAGACAGGTTATGGAGAATTGATCATCTGTTAAATCTCCTTACACTCAAATCTAAGTCTTTCAGGCACCTCAAAGTGACTTTAAAGCAACTGCTTCTTCGCTTAAGTACCCACTGTTTGTAACAACCTTTAAAAATAGGTGGGCTTTTACTCCAATGCATGAAATGGCTTCCAATTAGGATTATTGTGACTATTGATAGTCTATACTTTACTACTATCAAGCAAATTGTAAAATCATATAGGTCTTATTATGCATGCCTGTTTCTTCACATGTAAAATGAAGTGATGGTCTATATGATTGCTTTCTAGAAATTGAATCCACAACTCAAACCTGGCTATTTTGCATGTTCACACACACACACACACAATCACATTTATCACCAGCACAACCACATTCACACCCACATATATCCATATACACACAAATACTTTTACAAATTTGACACAAACATGCATACAATGCACAAACCACACACAGAGTATTTCCCCTTCTCTTCTAAATATGACCAGGAAATAAATGCACAGAGGGAAGAGGTCCATTACAAATTTATGGGCAGTAACAAGAAAACAAATTCATATTCAAAATAAATGATACCCAGCCCCAAGGATAAAAAGGCTGAATTTCTCTTTCCTCTCTCCACACCCCAATCCCAAGAAAAGTGGAGAGAGACAAAGAGAGAGGGAAAGACAGAGAGAAAGAGAGAGGTGGGATATTGAAGGCATCTTGTGAGGAACCCTTACAGTCCACCTTCTCCCCAAAAGTTGGAGCATTATGTTCTAAACTTAGAACAGACAACTTGGTTTGCCTGGAACAATCTTATATTATTCCTGTTATCACAGCAAAATATTAATGTTGTTTCCCCCTCAAAAGCATTCTAGCTTGGATAAGTAAGACAATATTTAAACACTTCTTTGAGATAGGTCTTTTGCAAATGGGAAGGGGACCAAGAGTCAGCGGGAAGGGGGAGGAGGAGGGGAAGTAGAAAGAATTAAGATGTACTATCTACATGTATCAAATATCACAAATATGTACTAATAAAAATAAGTAAATCCCTCCTCACTCTGAGTCATGGCTGGGCTACCTGGAATGGATCCTTTCTCATCAGGTTCATATCTACTTTCTTGCTAAGAAACCATCTTGTTCTTTAATCGTGCTTACTTCTTCAATTCCATCATTAGGGATTCTATTAAGTGATCCAACTTTTCAAATAAGCAAAACAATTTATTGATCTACATCCTAGGGATTGAGGAGAAACAAGTATTGAGCCATTTGATTTGAGAATTTATTTTGCCAACCAAAGTTCCAGTTGGCCTCAAAGTGGTCATTACTCTTCCTCCTTTTAGTCTCACCTCACTTACATCTCCAGCTATGCTCCTGCTGCTTATAATTCTTAATACTCTCATTTCCCCTCTCCTTTTTCTCCCCTTTCTACCTTGCAAAACATCAGACTTTGATGATCCCAGGCTCTCTATGAAGCAAATATAGTCCATAGTGTCACACTCTCACACTGTAGACACAGAAATGCTTGGAATAAAGAGGAGTGGCAAAAGAAAAACAGAGAGAGGGAGAGGGAAAGATTCAATTTAATCTAAACTTTGTGATTAATTTTCATTAGGCCTTTTGTCTAATTTCTTTTAACCACAAGGAATGTGGGCCAGTGATTATTTTTGTGGCTAGATTAACTCTGTTTTGAAAAATAAATCTGAAAATCCTATCTGCTTTTTACAAATATGGATGTAAATACATTGTGTAAGATAGAGTCATAGTGCCATTCACAGAGCAACTGGACAGGGATTCATGTTTTCCAGGCATGTGAACACCACATACTCAAGCTTGACTTCGAGCAGCAGCTGTATGAATGTGCAAACAAGATGGAGGCAGGGAAGAAGCCCCAGCAAGAGTAAAAAGGGACATTATTAGTATGAAGTTGGGGAATTTAAAGACAGAACCTTTCTTAGACCCTTGGAAGACTAGTCTGAGTAGAAAATAAGTGCTCACTTTACAGTCTTGAAATTACACATGCACACACATATCCATGCACATACATATGCAGGTACATATATATCTGCCTGTGTGTGAATATGTGGGTGAAAAGAGCAAAAGTATATCTGTCCATATGGATAAATATGTATATGTGTGCCTGTGTGTGTGCATTTTTAATTGTCTGTGCCATGAGTTCAACCTTAAAGTCAGAAATATTATGTATAAGTTTACACATATGATGGGTTGCTTATACATGTGTGCATTATAAGTAATGTCTCAATCCAACTTTACATGCATAAGTACATATACAAGCCTATAGATCAACGTATAATGTGATGTTTATGGTGATAATTAATATGAAAGTTTCAAAGCAGTTTTCAAAGGATTATATATATCCTTTCTGTCATGTGAACTTCATCACAAGGCTATAAGGTAGGGATTATGATCCTACTACTGTCCTTTTCATACAAATAGGGAAAGTGAGGCTCAGACTTCGCCCAAATCACAGATCAGGAACACTAACTGCAAAGCCTATATACTTGAAGTCATATTTTGTGCTTTACCCTACACCAGTGATGGTGAAACTTTTAGAGCTTTCAGTGACACAGACAGCCTGGTGCAGCATATACGCCATAGGTTTACCACCACTGCCCTATATCAAATAACTTTTGAGTCTTTCTTGTTATCTCACATCCCCAAAGCCATCTTTGAGTGATGAATCAGATCCCATACAAAGGAAGCAGATGCTAGGGCCAGTGCTGTTCTCTGTTGAGCCATGGCCTAGAAAGCAGTTTTCAGGTTGTTGGTCTTGCCTGGAGATACTGGCCAAGTCCACTCATAAGACATAGATGAGCCCTGGTCTCCTTGAACAAGTGTTAATTGGTGATACCTTGGAGCCCATGGGTTTTTTTTAAGGGGTTAGAAGGTGTAACAAAAGATTTGTTATGACCCTATGCTGTCTTCTGGTTGGCTGTAGACTTATCTCCTCCTAAAAGCTTCAGGCTCCCAATATCTGGTCTCACAAGTTCCACTCAAGCCTTCCATATTTGAGGTATTCTATCAAGAGGGCAAGCAAGGCCTGAATATGAGTGATGCCATCCCTGGATAAGATAGTAAATGAATCCATCTGGGATCCTGCTGACCTCCTTTACCTAAGCCACTAGATTGCTTGAGTTGTTTGGCCAGCAAATCTACAAAAATAGTTTGGACTCTTCAACCATAAAGCAATCATGATCTTCACCATTTGCATGATTAGAGTCATGTTGTTTAAAGTAATAGAGGTATTGATAGTGACTAAAAGGTTTCCAGGGTCACTGATTAGAAGTTTTTCTAAGAGTTAAGGTTCAGCCCAGGGTTTAGCTCAGTGGCAAAAGCATCTGCCTGGCAAGTGCAGTCGTGAGTTCGATCCCCAGTACCAAAAAAAAAAAGGGGAGGGTTGAAGGTTCAGGAAGGAGCTTTGTCTCTTATCTAGAGGCAGAAATTCCTCACCATTCTTTTATCTACCATAACTATGCTCAGTCTTCCCAACTTGTCACCAAATCTTTAACCTGCTAATGTATTAGATTCCTGCCACGGGCTCTATTGGGACCTCTAGATCTTGTCTTACCCTATCCTCAGAAGACAAACCATTCCTCCAAGTAAAAGATGGGAGGTCCCAACTGGTAAGGTTTCATAGCGTTTGGCAGGATAAGAGCTCATAGTGTTTGGCACTTAAGAGCTGGGACACAGAGCACTCTGTTGTGGAAGTTGTTGCTTGAGTGTAGATCTGTTGCTTGTGAATATGTAGACCATTTGTCATGGTTTATGTCAGTGGCCCCCAAGCCTCAAGCAATCATGTGTTTTTGATTGGTTCATTGTCTAGTGCTCTGATTGGTGGTGTGAGTGCTACATCTGCCTAGGGGCAGAACCAGGATATGACATAAGGGAGGAAAGAAGATGTGTCTCTCTCTCTTGCTGGTTCACACCTTGCTGTTTGCAGCCAGCCATGAATGGTGGCCCACCATGCCACTCTGCCACTCGGAACCAATGGAGTATGGACAGAAACCTCCAAGAACTGTAAACAATAATTTTTCTTTCCTTCATTTTGGGTGTCAGATATTTTGTCCCAGCAATGAGTAAGAAGTAACTAAGGCAAAATTTGGTACTGAGAGTGGGGTCATTGCTGTGACTATACCTGACCATGTGGTTCAACAGCCTTTGGAAATGGCTTGTAGGAAGAGTTTGGAAAGGTTTGGAGATGTCAGCTGAAAAAGTGGCACTGGAACAGCCTAGGCTGTTCTGAACAGAGGAGATTCTGTTCACAACTCAGGAGACCAGAAGTTGGATAAAGAGCCTGCCAGTAAAGACCAGGTTTAGGAGATTTCTGCTGGAAAGAAGGACTGCATTGGTTGTTGGACTCCAGTGGATGTATGTTATGGCTTGGCAGAAAGTTTATCTGCATTTTTCTCATGTACAGAGACTTTTCCTGAGTCTAAGATTAAGGACAGTGGACTGATTAATCTAGAAGAAGTAATTTCAAGGTAGTTGAATGTTGAGGTTGTGGCATGGCTAATGTTGGGTAATTTTAGCCAGATTTATGTTGCAAATCAAGAACAAAAAGCCCAGCAGGATAATTTGAAATGCTGTGAATTTGGCTAGAAGGAAAACTCCAGTAAAGCTGTGGATTATAAAGATAGAGCTGATACTTTGATTGCTGAGAAAGAACAGAGAAATAAAAAATATGGCCAGGGGCATCCCAGAGAGAAGTGGGTCTCCATCCTTTGCAACCTAAATTAGTCTACTGATTGATTTGGCACCTATTTGAAGCCAGGTAGCCTAGTTAGAATATAAAATCAACATAATATAAAATCAACATAAAGAAAATCCTATTTTTGCTTGCTGGTTGCTACCTCATTGCTGGATACCTTCTACCTGCCTGCTTGTGGTGGACTATTTCTTCTCTGGGATGTCCCTCTTCCATGCCAGCCTACTTTTCAGCCAGTGACTATGGACTGAAACTTCTGCAAACTGTGAGCCAAATAAATCTTTCACCTTTTAAGTTTGGGTGTGGGTATTTTGTTTCATCAATGATAAAAGTAGCTAAGACAGTGCTATATACAACAATTCTTACCTACATACTTAAACTTTAGGTTGCTATCAAGTTTAGGGAAAATTGTTTTTTAGCTTTCAAGAAGCCCCTACTGCTTCTATGGGATATGAAATTGAGAGATCTAGGTTCCATTTTCTGATCTACCAAATACTACATGCAAAAACTTGGGCCAATCACTTTTCCCTCAGTCTACTATCCATTTTCTATACTGTAAATGGGAACATGATTCTCTACAGAGCTCTTCCCCACAGTAAATTTTCCTCTGATTAATACCAACCACAATGACTCTTCATTTTCCAGATACTCTCAACATGGCACTTGATGTGAATAAAAATGTTGGCATAGGATGAGATTCATGTGACTATTTTATTTCATAACTGTCCTTGTTTCAAGGTCAACAAAAATCAAAATGCAAAATAAAATGTGTTACCCATAGTGAGGATTATCATCACTCAGTAGACTTCTCTTTTCTGAAACTAATAGGATCTGAGGGCCCATTAGGGACCCAGGATGAAGGGTTATGAATTGCAGCTAGTTTCACTCTTTTTACCTGGGCTACCGACATGAAACAGCAGATGGTGCAAGAGTGGGCTATTCCACAAGTCAATTGCAGGCATCTTATTCTTTGACCCAATGCCCAGACATCCCCCATTATAATGTTCCTTCTCTTCAAATGTCCTCAATATTTTTCTGTCTGGAGGACTTCAACTCACCTCACTTGCTGAATGGGGCATAATGCAGAACAGTGACTCACTGGATTCCAAGAGGGCACAGATGAAGAATATGAACAACTGTAAAACTGTTTAGTTCTCAACTCCTTGTATATCATTGCCCAGTTCTTTACTTATCTAACTCCGTTTCAAATCGCAACTCCACTAGCAAATCTTTGATGATTCCTCTGGTCCTCACATCCATCTATGCTTATCCACATCATAATATGAAAACTGCAATATTTAGTTTAATACACAATTTATACTACTTAGCAGTGATCTGTAGTTTCTTTTTGAATGTTATGTATTCTCAAAAATTATAAAATTATTGAGGGACTCTTCTACTTCTCTGGCTAACCCAAGGTCAGCCTAACACATAATAAAAAGTTGATGAGGTAAGCCAACCGATTTATTCAATTGGAGGTAGAAGCTATGGAGACGGCTTGTAAGCAAAGAAAGTTAACCTGTTTTGAATACTTAATGGGTGCCAAACTTTATGTTAGATGTTTCACAAGTGTCAACTCATTAAATCTCCACATCAATAATGATAGATGTTATTATTATCCTCATTTTCCACAGAAGAAAACCCAGACTTCAAGAAGTTAAATCTTTGTCAAGGATAGAAGCATGATAAGGCATCTGAATCTAGTGTTGTTCTATTCTAAAGCCCATAGTCAAAGACTGATAATAGCGTCAAAGTCCATTAGTAAGGTGTTACTTAAATAAATTATGATATACCAATGTAATAAAATATGGAGTCACTTTAAAAAAGGAATAAGGGCATTATTTTAATATTTAGCAATGTGCAAGATTATTCTGTAGTATAAAATGCAAGATAAACCAGGTGTGGTGGTGCATACCTGTTATTCCTACACTAGGGAGGCTGAGGTAGGAGGATTACTGTGAGATCAAGGTCAGCTTGAGCTATATAGTAAGTTCAAGGCCAACTGAACTACATAGTGAGTCACTGTCTCAAAGAAAAAGCAAGATGGAAGACAATGTAGATTATAGTCCAACAATTGTACTTTAAAAGTAGAGTATACACACATAGTTGTTAGTACAACTTGTACAATATACCGAATATTTTGGGAAGAACACATCAGATAACATTGATAGCCTCTGAAGTAGACAGACTTCATCATTTTTAAATTTTGTCTTCAATTCTTTCTGCAAAGTTGTGCCTGGGAATAAATCTTGGAAAAGTTAGGGGTGAGAGGAAGGGAGGTAGTATGCCATTGATTAAGTCAGGGTATGTTTGCTGTATCAGCAACCCCACCCCTTGCACCCATTTCCCAACCCTCTTAGAAGCCAACCTCTGCCACAAGCAGCTACAATGTTGACCAAGGTCATACCTTTCTAGAGCTCAGAACTGAAAGGAGTAGGTAATCTCTAAAATCTCTAAAATGTCTTCCAGTTCAGACATTTAAATAACAAATTCAAGACAGTGATTCTAGTACAGTATATTTGAAATCTTAGTCTCAAAGAATGGCTTGGAGATTTTGTTTTGTTTTTTGTAACCAAACACACAACCACACACACACACATACACACCATTTCCATTCAATTTGCCAACTAGCTGGTCTTTATGGAAGCTCCCTAAGTGGCCATTGAAATGCTTACTCAAAACTGCTACTGCAATTCTCTGTGAAGGCCACAAATCCTTGTGTGGCCTCCATTCTCTGGGGCTATCCCATCCTGTTTAGAACACTGAGGACACTGGCTCACTCCAAAGCTGAATACAAAGGAGCAAGGCTCCTTCTATGCTTAATGTCCCCTGACCCAGACCTTCTGACCCTAAATATCCCTTTCCTTCTTCCTTACTACCTTCAGGAGGACAGAGGCTCTGTAAGAGACCTTAGGGAAGAAGTGACACCCTAACTTCACTCTTCCACCCCACCCCCAGAAAATCCTACTTACAAAAGAAAAACTCAGTCCTTGACTCAGAGGTTTGTAAGCTTCTGCCAAGTGCTGTATTTCAACATGCCCTGTTTCCTTGAATGTATATGACCTGAGCTCTTGCCCCTCCTCTCTCTGAGCTCTAGGAGAGCTGAGGAACAAAGAAAATACAGCCAGATCTTAGCTACAGGACACTCAGGTCAAACTGTTGAAGAATTCAGAGGGAAGATGGAGAAGAAATGGAGTGAGAAGGTGAGAAATGGGTGGAAACATTCAGAGAAAATGATAATTATTACATTTGTAGAGGATGGAATAGGATAATAGTAACAATATCAATCACTTCACAGTTTACAACAATTTTTCATATGCACATAATCTCACTTGACCCTTCACAGACCTACTAAAGTGGATATTTTTGTCTCATTTTGCAGATGAAAATACAGTCCAGAAAGACCAAGTGGCTTGTTCATGGATAAAACAAATAAGAAGAAACAACTTCTCTGTTCCTTTTTTTATTTAAAGATTGAGCCTTTTGTACACAGACTGGATAGAATGAGATGGATAATTAGAAAATTATGTCGTATTATCATGAGACTGCACATCTTTTGTTTACTAGACCTCTTCTCATTCACCTCTTTATCCCTTAATCATAAAGATACTTCTAGGCTACAAGAATGAAAAACTGCAGCACTTTCCCTTGGTAGTTGCCCCTACATCTGTGCTACGCATTGTGTGATATCTAAAAGCAGAAACTCTAGACTCAGACTGTCTGAGCCCGAATTCTGGCTCTGGGCCTATCTGCCATACGAACTTGAAAAAATTCTTAACTTCTGTGCTTCTATTCCCCTATGGAATGTAGGAAGTAATGGCGCCTACCTCATATGGTTGTTGAGAATTAAACTTAATTGGTACATGGAAAGTGTTTTGTAGAATGTCTTACACAGAGTTAATCTCTAAGTGTTAAATGTTAGTGATTATTATTACTATTAATATCACTACTATTATTATTAGGGTGCTTGGCACAAGACAGAAACTAAATGTCAAAGAAATCTCACAGAATGGAGAATGCAGCAGAGGTATCCATCTTTAAGCAGTGTGCTTGATGTTTTCCCCAGTACCAAGGAGGACTTACAGGAAGTCATTTCCATTCTTCTACACAGTTCCCCAGAAATTAGTGACAACCCCACACACAAGGGGCATGGGTCCTGAATAGAAAGAGTTATTTTGTTTGTGAGAAGCTCAGTGACCCAAACAAATGATTGAACAAGTAACCTCAGTCTCCTAGGCACCATATTTTAAGAAGCTGTGCTAATTGATCCAGACAGACATCACACACCCAGTTTTACACACAGATACAGGCCTCTGCTACTTTAAGCCTGACTCCATAGTCAGATGGGAAGACTTCTTTCAGATAAAATATTCACAATCTATGGATTTAGGAAATGTGTTTATGTATGTGTGTGTGTGTGTGTGTGTGTGTGTGTATCTCCATGTGTATCTGTGTGCCTATATGTCTTAAGAACAAAGCCTTTTATCTAGGATTTATTCACTAAATTCCAGGTGAGACAGTTCTTTTAAGATTTGAAATGTTATTTTATTGTTCACACAATCTGAAATAATTCTGCTTTTTAAATGCAATGAAACAAAAAGGTACTGCAGGAAAATCTCTGCAGTCTCCTGGGAAATTGGTCTGCTCAAAGGTTGAAATGACATCCTTTATGTATATATGGAAATAGTGACAGCTCAGTTGTTTATTCTTCAAGAAACTGAAGTAAATCTTGCCAATGACAATAAAATATACATCCAAGAAAAAGGAGAGAGAGCTTTATGTCTGCTATTTAATTAGTGTACTCTCAGCTAAGCCTTAAGTGAAGCTGAAGTTGATCAGGGATTGTGGGCATCCAACAGGTCCTTTTCCAAGATCACGAGCAACAGTCCTTCTCACTCCTACCACAGTGAGCAACAGTCCTTCTCACTCCTACCACAGTGCAATTCAAGCAGCAGCCCTGAATTATCTATAAAAACGCCCTGCTTCAAGCCCCCTAAAGGAAACCTTTGTATCATATTTAGTAATCTTGGTTTACTCATACTGACCATTCATTTCTGAGAAATGAGAACAAGCTGTAGGAAATTAAATTTCAGGAGAAGAGTCCAAATGCAGGCCTGAGGAAACACTTGCTTAATGCTTTTGAGGATCAGATTCAAGTATTAAGAAACAGCAGTATATAGACCCACCTTGCTAGGTTGCAGCAAGCCAAGTTGAGGGTATTCTTTTAAGAGGTCCAGCTCTCTGCTGAGCAGAACACTGTAGGAGAAGTAACTGTGTAATCTGAGTTGTCCTTATATACTGGGTAAAATTTTTTAGTTTGTTTTTTTAACTATATATTTGTGTATAGTCCCATTGTCTTTAAATACAAATGAACATGAGGAAATTAGTTTCTGTAGGACTTTCCTAATTTTCTAATTTACTTTCTTAATTTTCTAACTCTTCCTCACTCCCATTCAAGCAACTTTAGAATATTTTTTTTGTACCAGAGATTGAACTCACTATCTCATGCTTGCCAGGCAGGCACTTAAGCCACTGAGCCAAATCCCCGACCAACTTTACAAATTTTCATTTGTCAGAATGAGTCAAAACTTAGGCTAGGAGAATAGTGAAGAAAAAGATGTCACACAGTTCTGGAAAGATAAGATGGCAGAACTAGAAATTTTACTTAGTCAAACCCTCTCATCTTACAGATAAACTGAGGGACCAAGAAGTGAAATGTCTGCTCAGAGTCACAGAACAAGTTAGTGCCACAAATTTTCTAACTCTTAGGCACTGCCTAGCTGGTATCACTGAGATTACCAGCTTGGCTGTTCAAATCTGGAGTGAGGTCTTACTTTTTTAGATTAAATGAGCATTTGAAGCCACTGGAGAGTGAGCTAGGATTTCAGCTTTAACAGCTACCCCAGTTCAAAAAAGCATTTTCCTGTCCCAATCTCTCATTTTCTCCCTTCCAGCATGAATAAACTTAATGTGAATCAAAGTCACAGTTTGGGGCCATGTTTGATTGAGGAGGAGGCAGGGGAATGACTTGAAAGATATCTAGCCAATGATCCTGTGGCCTGAAACTTCACATTAAACTCTAAGCCAACATGATCTAGCTATGCTAGATAACACACAAAAGCCTTCAGTTAGTCAGGAGATTGGCAGCTTTGCTCAAAAGATACCTTAATCCCTGAGCCAGCAATTTAATGGTAAATCCAGAGAGACACACTGACCCAAAATGGGGAGGAAAAGATAATCTACTTTGCTTCTGCCCCACCCATCTTTGGAACTTTTATTGTACCCAAAGGTAGAGTGAACCATTCTTCACCATGCCTAGAAAACTCTGTCACCAACAGAGTGTTCCATCAGCCTGAATAATCCTATAAAAGTAATGAACCTTCCCTCCACTATCCCATTCACTGGTAAGAACCATCCTACTCTTATCTTACCTCTGGAGCTTGCAAAGCTCATGCTTATAAAATAAACAATGAAAAATGCCTCTCATCATATTTTATGATTCAGTGTTAGACTGGTGGTTCAGGTGGAAAGTGTTGGGTCATGGATTTACTCTGGAGTACTTTCAAAGACTTAAATTTGGATCCAATGGTGACTGTTTCCTGTTCTGCCTTATCTTCTGAGCCTCCAACCCTAATATTATCCCCCATCTAGGATTTCAGTATAGATATGGGGGCTTGCAACCAATACCACTTTTCTTGTCTTTCATCTAAAAGGCTTCACAGTCATCCCAGGAAACCATACTACACCTAAATTTTCCACAAAATTGAGTAAACTGCAGTGTAGGCAGGCAGAAACATTTGGAAACTCATGATCTAAAGGGTGACTTGGGAAAGCTGAGTGACTCAAGAAAGGTAGTACTGAGCATGAAATTTTCTGGGAATTCCAGAATATGGTAAGGTGTTCCTGACTTTTCCAAAATGAAAAACCAAGATTTTCTTGAGAAATTCCAATATCAAAATTAACTTTAGTGAATTCAAGATATGCCACAGTAAGGGCCCAAGCCAAAGTATTCTGAGACCCTGAAGGCATACCAAATTCCTTCTATTCCTTTCTGACCTATATTCTCCATATATAAGCCAATAATCTCAACTATTCAGTGAAATTGGTCTGTGTCAGAGTACATACTAGCCACACCATTGCATAGACCACTGCTCCCTTCCAGCTGCACTGTGAGGTCTTGACCGGAAAGTCTTAGTCAGCCCACCTCCTGAGTCCCCTATGATCATCCACTTTGAAGTTTGCTCCTCAGCAGTAAATCTCTTCCTGGTAAAATAGCGGTTATTTCCAAATTTTATTACACACCCTTTAAGGCCCTAGCTCTGGGCCCTCTTGAAACACATAAACACCAGGGGCCATAACTTCAGCCCAGCCTCTATTTCTTACATTTAAGTTTCATCCAGATTTTCCACTGACTCCAAAGACCAACAGCCTCCTTTCAACCACAGAGCAAGGCTCAGCATGTATCCTACCTCTCCAAGTAGTAACCCAGACTGCAGTCTGAGGCCCTACCCTGGCTATCTTCCCCAGGGCCCCTGAACTGCATCAAAGCAGGGAAAAGGTGGTCTCAAAGATGAGTATGGCAGCAATCTTCACCCCAGAAGCTGTTCCACACAGTCTAGGGATCTCTCCACTTCTCAGGAGCCCTGGGTAGTTGTGAGGTTGCCTAGACAGTCACTGCACACTAGAACTTCCTTCAAGTGAAACTCTGGCTATACCAGGCCCCAAGAGCCCCAAATCCCCTTTTAGCAGGATAATACAGGGAAGCTGCAAACTAAAAACCCATGTCCATGGTTGAGGACAGTGCAAGAGACTCTCCAGGAATAATCTACAGATGCATGTCTCACAATGCAAGTATTCTATGTTCACTTAACTTCTAAGCCTCCTCAGATGCAGACATAAGTGTTGAAGGTTGGCAAGAGAAAAGCACCCTTGAGCTCAAGGGCAACACAGAGAAAAGCCAAGTTTTCAAGCTTGGGACAGTGGAGTGCTAGAGCCATCCTGAGGAGCCACCAGTGGAAGCCAGACACAGAGTATCCTAATGCCTCAACTTGGTCATAAGACCTCTCACTACAATTGCTAAGGGACTTCTCTGGAAAAGCCAGATGACTCCTCCAACTTTTCCTAGCTCACAGGCCTTCTGAATGCGAGGAGTGTGCATGCTCAGGGTCTTGCAGCCACTGACCTGGAGAGTGAGAGCTATGCCCCCAACCTTGCTAGTTTTAGCGAAGCAGATCAAGTCAGCCCCAAGCCAAGGTGGGCGTGGCGGGGGCGGGCATTCAGACTGCATCAGATACATAGAGGCACGGGGTGCCTGGGAGGCCACAGCAGAGGTTGGGGGTGGCGCTGTGAGAGCTGCTGAGCCCAATCGGCCTGCCGCCTCCGCCCCTTTGGCAGGAGACCTCAAGACCGCCTCCCAGCCGGCTTTGGGGCTTGGCTCAGAGGGCACCAAGATCTGCTCATTCCCCCAAGGCAACGGAGGACAGGCGGGCCTGGCTGGGCCTTAACCACTGCAGTGAAAGAGACACGCTCACATCCCAACTCACACACTCTCATTCCTGCAGACATACATGCCTCCCTTGTATTTCACTCTGAGAAAAGAATCCCCAATATTTCTAATGTGTTTTTGACAGAAAACACCTCCGCTCCACGAGAGGAACTGGGGCTGCTGCGAAGATACGCAGAGATCCGCAGTACAGTGCTTCTCTCAGAGCCCGCCCACCTCCCAACTCTTTCTAGTCATTAACCCCTCCAATTGTGCAAATATTTTTCTCCATACACATACAGGCAAAGTACTTTAAACAAATCCAAAAGCTGAGTCTGAGTTTCTCCCAGAGCAAAAAAGTTCACTGCTTTCTTGTGATCAATACATATCCTGGTTCCCACCCCAAGACATCTTGACCCTAGTCTCTACAGCACAGGCTGCCCAGCGCCAGACAACCCACTCCCTAGAAGGGCCATGGACAGAGAGCAAGGGAAAAAGTAGCAGGGGTGCTCTGGTGAGGCACTTAGGACCACAAAGTATGGGGGCAGCAGCAAGAGCAGGCAACCTTGCCCAGAACGCAAAGTGGGTTGCTTGGGGCCACTCACCTGCTTGGAACTCCACTTGGCGATTTTTCTCTTTTTCTTCCTCTAGCAGCATGGAGTAGAGAATCCCAACAGAGTTATGGATACCGAAGATGGAGCCGTTGCACCAGGTGGCTGCGAACACGACCATCCAGCCGAAGCCACCTTCGGGAGGCTCGAAGCCACGCACGGTGCCATGGGTCTCTACTATGGGCGTGGGGTCGGGTTCATGCACCGACTCTGGCTCAAACTCTAGCTCCCGCAGAGGTGCAGGATCCGGTAGGGGCTGGGGCTCTGATGGGGGCACTGGTACAGGCACTGGTTCAGGCTGAGGCTCGAGCTCGGGCCCTGACTCCTGACTACCCTCTGGCTTTTCTTGCTCGTGGTCTGCCTTCTGCCAGGGCCCCTTGGCTTCCTTGCTCGCTAGGCTTTGCAGCGCCATCGTGGCCAGGGACTGTGGCTGCTTGCGCCAGAGGAGCTGCTGTTTGGCTGGTACTTGTTTCTGCTCCTGCTGCTACTGCTCCGAACGTTGCTGCTGCTGCGGCCTCTGCCCCTGCCGCTGCCTTCTCTTCTGGGTTCCGCGCCCCAGTTGGCCAGCCCGTCCCGAGACAGACAGTCCCACGAGCCTTCTCCTCCTCCACCACCCGTTTCCAACCCCCCTCCTCCTCTCTCCATGTCATCTCTCTCCTCCCCCTCCTCCTCCCCCCACTTCTTCCTCTCTCCACCAGCAGCCGCTACAGCCTCTGCTCTTCTCCCTGGCCCTCCCTCCTTCTCTTACTCGTTCATCTACTCAAGCAGCCGCTGCCTCCCCTAAACTCTTCCCAACTACTGAATCCTATTGTCCAGACGCCCAGTACAGGAAGAATTAAAATAGAAATAGAAGCACAGACTGTCCTGTTGTCCTGCCTTCTCCTCTACACAGGCTTTAGAACCGGCATTGATCAACCCTGAGACTCCAAATTACACCCTACTTGTTTTCGCTCCCATTCCCTTCTTTCTCACAAGCAGCTTGCAACCGAGGTGGCTCTAGGGACCTCAAGAGAAGAGCAAACCCAATGAAGGACCCCACCCTGCCTTCAGGAAACCCTATGAAGCTTAATCACTTAGGCTTGAGGGGGGTGACCTGGAGGGGACAGCCAAGGCTTCGGACAGAGGGTGGACACAATTCTCTGGAGCCCCTGGCTGGGCCCCTCACTGACCTGCGCACCCTCCAGTCTCCCCTTACCCCCCACCCCGCCCTTCCCGGCAAATCCTGGCTGGGCGGGGAGGGGAGGAGGCGACTTCTCAGGGAGGCCCGCCCCACCGGGCAGTCAATCAGGGCTTTGTTTGCGCCAACCTGAGGCCCAGAGCAGCCGCAGAGGGCTGGTTCTGGGTCCTGCCTGGGGACAGTCTGCCGGGCCAGAAAGAGGGTACAATGGCACCCGAGGGGCCAGGCTGGGGCGGGAGCCAGAGTTCAGTTCTGTCCTTTCTTGGCTTTCTCACCAACTGGGGAGAGTGAAACAGGGATCGGATCGAGCTGCCAGGTTTGGCAAGTGCTGCCCCTCCCCCGACATCTTAGCTAAGCTGGTCCCTCGGGTGCTGGGAACTCCAGGGAGCCTTAAGTGGAAGGATGTCTTCCCATCACTCATAGGGTCCCCTTCCTCCCACCTTGTCAAATACAGAGATGTGGGAGCCCCACCAAATAAATGTCCCAGACCCAGGGCCTACCTCTAGGGTAAGGGAGAGTTTCTCCCCCAGATAGCATGTCCAGAGGAGAGGAGGATGGGGGTTCTGTCCTGCAGGCAGAGTGCCAGGTGTTGCTGGTGTCCAGCTTCACCCCTCATCTTCCAGTAATTACAGAGAGCTCTGCTTCCTTTAAGGAGCTGCACGTTTAATGCACTAAACATGAGGCCACAATGTTAGTTACTCAGCTCCCCTGGTCCCCTCCCCATGTCAGGAAGGCACCTATCTTCCTACTAGGTGAAAGACTGCATGCCCAGTGGAAATGCCTCTCAGAGTTACCTGGCCTCTGTCAAAGCCAATGAACAGTCATTAAACACCTGAAGGCCCAAAAGCTGAGTGGGAGAATACAGTTAAGGCACACTGAAGGGTTTAATTCAGACAAATTCACAAGTCAATGGATGGTGCTTGTTAGCAGAGCAGGCATTGTGCAAATGCATAAGGCATGTTCCTTATTACCCCCAGCTAAGTATTATTGCCAGCTTTTTGCAGACACAGAATTCAAGCAAAACTGAGGTCAAGGCATTTATTAGTCCAAGATCATGAGCTTTGATTTCAAAGATAAACTAGAATTCAAGGTACTCCACACAGCAAAGACCTCATGCTCCTCCCTGTCTTAGACATAGGAGCCTAGAACTTAATGCTGGAGGAAGGAGACAGAGAAGAAAAGGCAGGATCTGGTTGAGATATTCAGTAGTGGTTTTCAGGAGGAGGTGATATCCAAGTTGGGCCTGGAATAGTGGGTAGGATTCTAACAGGTTGGGTAGGAGGAGATCCTTGCTTGGGAGCATGCTCTGAGCTCAAAGCACAGAGACATAGGACTCCACTCATAGAAAGAGGGAAGAGAAAACTAATCAGGCCAAAAAGTTCATATGCATGCTGCCTTTCCAAGGGAACATTTGCATTTTAATAAATATCCACAATGTTTCAACCATATGGAATGACAAAAAATTGTGGACATAATGGGCACTGGAGCTTAAGGTTTGAATTTTAACCAAGAATCTCACCACATATTTGGTGGATTGTTGCTCCAAAGGAGTACTAACCTTAGTATCCACTTGTAGGGAACCTAATTGAGACCCTAAAAAGTTATTTTCAACACTAGAACTAGGAATAAACCATGGAGTTCTGAATCCCTTCTGAATTTTTACTGTGTAGATTCTACTTCCCTCAATGTTTAAATGGGTTTGGGGAATCACTGAAATAGGGACAACTGTTGCTGGTGACACCCACTGAGAATGTCCAGTGAGCACAGCACTATGGTAGGTCTTCTACATATATTATCTGATGTAATTTTCATAATAACATTGGATTGAAATGACTTGTTCCTATTTTATAAATGAGGGAACAGACATTACAAGATGCTAACACAGTTAATTCTATAAGGCTAGTAAGAATTAGAACAGGTATCTTTGCTCATTTGTCTGAGTTTCAAAGTATGTGCCCGACCCAGGAAACATGATTATGTAACCATCATCCCATAATTCTAGCAACACATGCAGTACCTATCATTTCTACCCTTTTTGGAAAGTACAGGTGCTATATAGTGGTTAGAGAACAGGCATCAGGAGACCTAGGATCTAATTGTAGTTCTACCATTGTGTGCCTGTGTGTGTCCTTAAGCAATTTGTTTTTCCTTTCTGAGTCACAGTTTCTTTATCTGCAAAATAGAGTTCATGCTTACTTTGTAGAATTACTAAATGTTATGCTGAGAAGTACAGGCTTTATTTTGTATATACAAGTGCTACAGTTTGATTAATTGTCCTCAAAGGCCCATGTGTTAAAGCCTTGGTCCAAGGCTATTGGGAAGTAGTGGAATCTCTGAGAAGTGGGGCCTACTGGAGGTAGTTAAGTTTCTGGGGTATCCCCATGAATGGAGATATTTATACCCTGAACTTTTCCTCCTCCCTCTCTGTCTCTCTGTCTCTGTCTGTCTCTGTTTCTGTCTCTGTGTCTGTGTCTGTCTGTCTGCCTGTTTCTCTCTCTTTCTCGCTCTCTCTCTCTCTCTGCTTCTTGATTTCCACATAGTGACAGCTCCACTGCACACTCTCTGATCATGACGGACTTTGTAACCACAGGCCTAAAAGCAATAGGATCAAGCAAACACAGACTGAAATGGTAAGCCAAAATAAGAACTTTTTTCCTTATAAGTAGATTATGTCAGATATTATGTCACAATGACAGAAAACTGACTAACACAAGTAAGATCACCTCAAAAGACTTTTGAAGAGTGACTTCCGATCTGCGCCTTAGAGAGAAACCTGGGATGAAAGTGAAGAGCATGGCTTGTAAAGATTAGAGGTAAGGACAATAGACATAAAATGTCTTCAAATATCTAAATTAGAGTTGCTCAATAAGCATCATCAACAGCAACACATCTTTAGAGAACACCTTTTATGTATAGACTCATCATCATGCTTTCAGCAAGTAAGTGACATGTGACTCCTGTAGCCCTTTATTTCACTTGTTTATCTGTGAATCTTGAAAAACCCAAGGGGAGATAATGCAGTCTATACTGAAAAGGGGAGATTTTGCTTTCATCCTGTCTCTAACAGAAATGAACCCACAATGGAATTATTACTTATGCTATTGATTATTCAAATAAGGGGGCAAAGCAGAACAGTAGTTTCCTAAACTAGTTGCGTATCAGAATCACTTAGAAAGTATAAAAATATTGACTCATTTTGCAGTGCTGGATGTTGAACCCATGGCCTTAACACTGGGTTACATTCTCCAGCCTTTTTTATTTTTATTTTTTATTTTGAGACATGATCTCCCTAAATTGTTAAATGGTGGGCCTAAACTTGAGATCCCTGTGCCTTAACCTCTGAGAATGTGCTAGGATAATTGTTATGTGCCATCACACCCAGTTTAAGTACCAGCTCTTGAGTTCCACTCCACACTTGAATCAGAATATCTGGAGGTGGGACAAAAGAGTACATAGTTAAACAAGATCCCTAATAATATTTAGGTACAACCAGGTCTGGAAAAATCTAGACTGGGGCCAGCTATAGCTCAGTGGCACAGCACTTGCCTGGCCAGTACAAGGCCCTGAATTCAACTCCTGGTACCAAAAAAAACCCAAAACAAAAAACAATGATTCCCCAAAATTTTGATCTCAAAGACTAGTAAAAGTTCTCTAAAAGTTTCTCCCAAAATTTTAGGATTCTAACATGATGATGCCAACTTTAAATGCTGTCATGTAAGGCCCTCTACCATTACTATCATACCTTTATTAAAATTATATTTTAACAGCAAAGTATGCAAAATGTACAAAGAACACAATCTTTCACTGAGGAAAGTATTTCTTGAGAGAAGTAAATTGGTAGCAATTTTTCTCATATGCCAGCAGGCTGATGAAGATGTCACAGGCAGTCATGAATATACAGATTAGTGCTTGGGAGTTCTTGGGCCAGATGACCCTTGAAAACCCCACTGTTGCTAAAGCTCTCTATTTTAGGCCAAATGCACTCCCTGTTTTGGGCTTTTCCTGTTTTCCAAAAGACTTCTGTAGCTTGAATGGGATTCAGTAGGTCATTCATCATCCCCTTACTCTTTGTCTAAATTATTTTAATAAGTACCTGAGGATGGATATCATATTAAGATTTTTCTCTAAAAGGTAAGTATATTTTATCTCCTTGCTTACTTTTATTCATTTTATTCGGAAGAGTTTAAAAGAATGAACATAGGAAAATAAATACACTCTCCAGGGTGAAAGCAGACCACTATGAAAGACAGTGGCCATGAGAAAAACAGCCACCATTTTTTAGTATTCTCCACTTCTTAGGCTGATATCAGATCTGGGCTGTCCTATGAAAAACTTGCTTGAGTTCTTACTAGAAGAACTGAAAACATACTTTCTGATTGGTTACAGGTGCAAGACTTGAGCATGTCTTCTGGACTCTGTGATGGATGAGCCATAACCACTGCCTAGCTACCTGGTCAGGCCCTAATTGCCTACTTCAGGCATTCTTTTATTTTTGCCTGTGTTTTATTGTTACATTTCAGACATACATAATGAGCATATTCATCAGAGATAACTTGTATCAGTACATGATATATCTTGCTTCTTTTATTCCCATTGGCCTCCCCTCCCTTAAACCCCTCTTTCCCTCCTTATTTACAAAATTTCATTACCATTTTTTCTTTCTATTCTCTTTTTTCCCTTGTCCCATCCGTCATTGTCACTCACCTCTCCCTTGTTACACTTCTCATTTGATCATTTTCTTCCCATTTCACAATATCTGTTATATATTTTGGTTCTTATTTACACTTTCAGTTTCTCTCATTAGAAGAAAAATGAGGTATTTAAACATTGATGTCTAATTTTTTTCACTTAAAAGTATGGCCTCAAGGTGCACAGATTTATTTAGAAAGGTCTCCAGCTTATCTTTGTGTGTGTGTGTGTGTTTGAGACAGGGTCTCGCTGTGTGATTCAGGCTGGCCTTTGGCTCACTTTGTAGCCCAGGCTGGTCTCGAACTTGCAATGATCTCACTGCTTGAGTGTCCACTTTGTGTGCTTTAATTTTGTAACTTGAAAAACTATCTCTAAAAGAAAAATATATAATTTATCAACTAGTTACTTCTTGCTGTTTATCTTTTTTTGAAATTCTGTAATGTTTCTATCCTTTTTCTGTTCTTTTCTCTTTAAATAAAAAAATATAAAAAATGAAATACTTAAGAATCAATCTAATAAAGGAAGTAAGAGAACTTTACACTGAAAATGACAGTATTTTAAGGCCAGAGATTTAGCTCAGTGGCACAAGCATGTTCCTGGCAAATGTGAGGTTATGAGTTTAATCCCTGGTACAAAAAATAAAAACTGACAATACTCTAAAAAAAGATATCAAAGAAGATATCAGAAAATGGAAAGATATCTTTGCTCATGGATAGGAAAATCCACCATAGTGAAAATGGCAATAATCCCAAAATTGTTACATAGATTTAATGCAATCCCAACCATTATACCCCTAGTATACCTCACACAATTTGGGAAACATTCTTAAAATGCATTTGGAATCAGAGGAAACATTGAACAGCAAGCAAATTCTGTGCAACACATCAAGGCAGGGAGCATCACAATCTCTGATTTGAAATTATATTACAGAATTACTGTGACAAAACAGCATGACACTGTAAAAAACAGGTCTTGGTTCAATGGAACAAATAAGAAATTCAGGAACTCCAAAAAAACTCAGACACCTTATTTTTGACAGAAAAGCCAAACACATTCACTGAAAGATAGCCTCTTTAATAAATGGTGCTGGAAAACTGACCTTCCACATATCAATAACTAAAACTACACTCATCTTTCACCATGCACTAAATTAAAATTGAAATGGATCAAAGATATAAATATTAAAAGCAAACACTAAATCTGCTAGAAGAGAGAATAAGTAGAACTCTTAAAGACATTGTTATTGGTAAAAAATTATGAACAAACTCTGATCTCACAGAAAATTTCACAAAGAATCAGCAACTGAGATCTCATCTTACTAAAACATTTCTCACAGCAAAGATTGCACCAACAGAATAAAAAAACTACCCATAGTGTAGAAAAATGTTTTTTTTTCTGCAGTTTTCCTCAAAGAGTAATCTCTAGAATACATAAAGAACTAAAAAATTTCATACTTCCATTTTGAAGACCTATTCCAAATATGGACATCTGAAATGAATACACTGCTCCAATGAAGAAGCAGAAGCATTAAAAATTGTATGAAAAAAAGGTTCATCAATAGCCATTCAAAAGATGCAAATTCAAACAAAGCTGAGCTTTCATCTCCCTCCAGAAAGAATGGCTATTATCAAGAATCCAACTAATAACAAATGCTAGTGGGACTGTGAGGGAAAAGAAACTTCCACAGTTGATGGGAATGTAGACTGGTACAACCACTGTGGAAATCCGTGTGGATATTTCTTAAAATACTTAAAGTAGAGATTCCATTTGGCCAAGCTATTCCCCTTCTTGGTACCTTTTTTTCTACTTAAGAGAAAAAATGACACAGAAAAGAAAAACAAAAAGCAAAACAGACAAACAACAAAGCCAAAACAATAACAATATCGGCTTTAAAAACAAGATGATAGGAATTTAAAAATGGTTGTTATATTGCATATTGTTATCTTCAAAAGGTGTTTCTATATCTAGTCATGCAAAATTGATCTTATCATGAGTATTAACTATTCTTTTCCAAGAACTAATAGAATTAGTAGTATACTCATCTTAGCTATTTTATGTATGTGTGTGTGTTTGTGTGTGTATGTCTTTTTCTTTTTCCTTTCCCTGTTTTCACCTTTCTGTAATCCCAGTTACTTTTCCTCTTTGAGTAGTTTCTTACCCTTATACAATATTTATTAAAGATTTTGGATCGCATTTGTTCTTTCAAGTTTTTACACTAAGGAGACAATACATTGTTTACACATGTGAGTTTGATTTACTTCACTTATAACTATGATTTTAAGTCATGTCCATTTACCTATAAAAGTCTTTATGTGATCCTTTTTTATAGCTGAATGATACTCCACTGTATAAAAACACCATCTCTCTTTTTTTGTACTAGAGATTGAACTCATGATCTTTTTTAAAATTTTTTTATTTAAAGAAAAAAAACAAAAAAGGTAGAAATGTTACAGAATATCAAAAAAGTATAAATAGTAACAAATCACTGGTTGATAAATTATACATTGTCCTTTTAGAAATAGTTGTTCAAGTTACAAAATTGAAGCATACAATGTAGACATTCAAGCAGTGAGACTGCAAACAGATCTGTTTCACACTCCAACAAGAACTTAGAAATATGGTTATTAATCCTACACACTTAAATATTCATGCAGTTATATCTTTTGCTGCACTTCCTATTTACTCTTTTTTACAATAGCAATTATGCATTTTTAAAAAAATTTATTTAAAGAGGAAAAAAGCAAAGAAAAAGGGTACAAACAATACAAAATTCTTAAAAAAAGGAAAAAAGACAAAAAACATTAAGAAATCACTAGTTGATGAATTACATATTGTCATCTTGGATGTAGTTGTTCAAGTTACAAAATTAAAGGATACATAGTAGACATTCAAACAGTGAGACAGCAAATAGTTCTGCTCAAAGATCCAAGAGAGATTCAGCAATATGCTCATCTATTTTACACACTCAAACATACATGCAGTTATACCCCTTAGACCCCTTTCTTTTCATCTCTTTTTTACAATAGCAATTACACATTTTGGGTTTTATTACTCTTATAGTGCTTACCACTTTTTACACTAGAGACACAATGTGATATTTATAAATATAATTCTTATTTATTTCACTAATGAGGATAGTCTCAAGACGTCTCCATTTACCTATGAAGGAAGGCCTCAAGATCATCTTTTTTATAGCTGAGTAATATTCCATTGGGTAAAAATACCACATCTTTTTAATCCACTCTGCAGTTGATGGGCATCTTGGTTATTTCCAAGATTTAGCTGTTACAAATTGTGCTGCTATGAACATGAGTGCACATATATCATCATGATATGAACTTTTCAGGTCTTCAGGGAAAATACCCAGGAGGGGAATAGCTAGATTGAATGGAACTTCCAATGCTAGTCTTCTGTGAATTCTCCATATAGATTTCCATAGTGTTTGCACCAGTCCACATTCCCACCAACAGTGGAGCAGTGTTTCTTTTTCCCCACAGCCTTGCCAACATTTGTTATCAGTTGATTTCTTCATGGCAGTTATTCTTTCTGGAGTGAGGTGAAATCTAAATGTTATTTTAATTTTCATTTTGCAAACAACCAGGGATGGTGAACACTTCTTCGTGTATTTATTTGCCATTTTTATATCTTTCTCTGAGAACTGTGTGTTCATCTCAGAAGCCCATTTTTGAAGAGGGTCTTTGAATTTGGGGGGCTTGATGTTTTTCAATTCTTTATATGTTCTGGACATAAGTCCTTTGTCTGAGGAGTTGCTGGCTAAAATTCTTTCCCACTCTGTGGGTTTTCTTTTCACTCTGTTGGTGATTTCCTTTGAAGTGCAGAAATTTTTCAATAATATGAGATCCCAGTTATTGATTATTTGAAGTGTTTCCCATGCAGTTTGCATTTTGCTCATAAATTCTCTGCCTACCCTGTATCTCCAAAACTTCTACCTACCTTGTCTTCCAGTAGATTTCGTGTTTCTGTTTTAATATTTAGGTCTTTGATCCATTTAGACTTTAGTTTTGTGCATGGTGATAGGCTTGGATCTAGTTTCAGTCTTCAGCATGAGGAGAGCCAATTTATCCAACACCATTTATTAAAGAGGATGTACTTCTTCCACTGGACATATTTGGCTCCTTTTTCAAATATCAGGTGGCTGAGTGTCTTTGTAGTTGTGCTTGCATTTTCTAATCTGTTTCATTGATCCTCAGGTCTATTTCTTTGCCACTACCATGCTGATTTAATCACTGTGGCTTTGTAGTATAGTTTCAAATCAGGAAATGAGATGCCTCCTTCCTTGCTTTTGTTGCCCAGAATTGCCTTTGCTTTTCTAGGTTTCTTCTGTTTCCAAATGAATTTTAGGAGTGTTTTATTTAGATCTGTGAGGTATGTCAATGGTATTTTGATAGGGATTGCATTAAATGTATATGAAAGTTTTGGTAGTATGGCCATTTTCACAATGTTGGTTCTTCCTAGCCAAGAGCAAGGAATATCCTTCCATTTTCTAATATTTTCTTCAATCTCCTTTTTCAGTGTAGTATAAATTTCAGCATATAAGTCTTACACATTTTTAGTTAGGTTGATTCCTAAATATTTCATTTTTTTAGATGTTATTGTAAAGGACAATATTTCCATAATTTCTCTTTCAGTAAGTTTTTTGTTTGTGTACAGGAATGCTATTGATTTTTGAGCATTGACTTTGTATCCAGCTATACCGCTAAACTTGTTTATTACTTCTAGTAGTCTTTTCTTTTTATCAGTACCAGGGATCGAACTCATGACCATGTGCTTGCCAGGCAGGCACTTAAGCTGCTGAGCTAAATCCCCACCCCTCTAGTAGTCTTTTAATGGAGTTTTTTGTGTCTTCTCTATAGAGTATGATGTCATCTGCAAATAGTGATAATTTAATATCTTCCTTTCCTATCTTTATTCCTTTTATTTCTCTCTCGTCTGATTGCCCTGGCTAGTGTTTCCAGAACCATATTGAAAAGGAGTGGTGATAGTGGACATCCTTGTCTTGCTCCTGATTTAAAAGCTTTTGTCTATTTAGTATAATGTTGGCTGTTGATTTGTCATAGATGGCCATCATAAGGTTGAGGTAGATGCCAAATATTCCAAGTTTTTGAAGGGTTTTTTATCATGAACATGTGTTGGACTTTGACAAAAGCTTTTTCCACGTCTATTGAGATGACCACGTGGTTTTTGTTTTTGGCTCTGTTGATGTGGTGTATTACAGTTATTGATTTGCATATGTTAAACCATCCTTGCATTCCTGGAATGAACCCCACTTGGTCATGATGTATAATCTTCCAGATGATTTGCTGCATTCTATGTGCCAGTATTTTATTGAGAATCTTTGAATCAATGTTCATTAGTGAGATTGGTCTGTAATTCTCCTTTTTAGTTGGATCTTTCTCTGGTTTTGGTATCAGAATACTTGCTTCCAGGAATGATTTAGGGAGGATTGCTTTCTTCTCAATTTCATTAAAGATTTGAAGGAGGAATGGCATCAAATCTTCTCTAAATTTCTTGTAGAATTCAGCTGTGCATCCATCAGGACCTGGGCTTTTCTTTGTTTGTAAGTTTTTAATTACGTTTTCAATTTCAACAGCTGATATTTGGTTGTGCAAAATTGCTATATCTTCTTGGTTGAGCTTTGTAGTTCATGTTTCTAGAAATCTGTCCATGTCCTCTCTGTTTTCCACTCTATGTGAGTAGTAATTTTCAAAGTAGGTATTCATGATCTTTTGAATTTCCATGGGATCTGTAGCTATTTCCCTGTTTTCAGTTCTTATTGCATGAATTTGGGTTTTTTCTTTCTTTTTCTTGATAAGGTTAGCTAAGGGTTTGTCAATTTTGTTTACTCTCTAAAAGAACCAACTTTTTGATTCATTAATTCTTTGTATTTTTTTAGTTTCAATTGCACTGATTTCTGCTCTAATCTTTACAATTTTCTCTCTTCTATGAGTTTTGGGTTTAGTTGCTCTTCTTTTTCTATAAGCTTGAGATGGAGCATTAGGTTGTTTATTTGTGCTTGTTCTGTTTTCTTGATATGACAATTCATTGCTATATATTTCCCTCTTAAGACTGTTTTCATCACATCCCATAGATTACAGTATGTTGTTTCTGTGTTTTCACTGAATTTTAGGCATTGCTTTATTTCTCCTTTAATTTTATCTGAAGCCCACTGGTTGTTCAAAAGTTTATTATTTAATTTCCATGTATTTGTTCAGGTTTTGCAATTTATTTTGCCATTAATTTTGAATTTCAGTGCACTATGCTCAGATATTATGCATGGGATGATTTCAATACCTTTGCATTTACTTAAGAATGTTTTATGGGATAATATACGGTCTATTTTGGAGAATGTCCCATGTGCTGCTGATAAGAATGTGCATACTGATGTGGTTGGGTGGAACACTCTGTAAACATCTACTACGTCCAATTGCTCACTGGTATGATTCAGTTCTGTTATTTATTTGCTAACTTTTTGCCTAGTTGATCTATCTGTTTGTGACAATGGGCTGTTAAGATCCTCTATTATAATTGTTTTCTTGTTTATTTGGATTTTCATGTCCTTTAGTGTCTCTCTTACATAGTTTTGTGATCCTGTATTTGGGGCATATATATTTACAATTCTTAGTTCTTCCTCTTGAATTTTTCCACTAACGAGTATGTAGTGACCTTCTTTATCTCTTTTAATCACTTTAGGTTTGAAGTTCACATTCTCTGCAATTAGAATAGTTACCCCTCTTTTTTCTGGGTTCCTGTTGAATGGAATACTGTTTTCCACCCTTTGACTTTTAATCTATGTTTCCTTTTGGGTCAGATGTGTTTCTTGTATACAGCATTTTGTGGGATCCTGTTTCTTGATCAGTTCTGTCAGTCTATTTCTTTTTATAGGTGAATTGAGGCCATTTACATTTATGGATATCACTGATATGTACTGGCTTGACTTTGTCATGGTAATTATGTCCCAGTTGTTTTTTTCTGCTTTTACCTTTATTTAATTGCTTATCCTACCTGCTGGTTTCTTTCTGCTTTTGTTTTGTGGATTGTGGTCATTTTTTATCTCTGTGTAGTATGTCTTTCAATACTCTTTCTAGGTTTCAGAAGACATGCTCAAGTCTTGCACCTACAACCAATCAGAAAGTATTTTTTCAGTTCTTCTTGTAAGAATTCAAGGACATTTGTCATAGGACAGCTCAGATCTGATATCAGCCTAAGAAGTGGAGAATACTAAAAAATGGTGGCTGTTTTTCTCATGGCCACTGTCCTCTTTCTTTCATAGTGGTCTGCTTTCACCCTGAAGAGTGTATTTATTTTCCTATGTTCATTCTTTTAAACTCTTCAGAATATATTTGTTTTCCTACCTGTAATAAATATGAAACCTTGCTATTTTGAAAAAAATTCTCATAGCACTTTGGAGCTAAGGGTAATATTTCACTTACTGGGCATGTACTTTGACTTATTATTGGGTGAAACTGTTTGTTATAGCTACTCCAGTTTTGCATTATGTTGCCTTTCTCTGTTATTTCCTCTCTTACAAGGCTGGAAGCACTTCAGTGGACTGAAACTTTATCTAATTCTGTACATGCCTTTCTTTCCCTATCACCATACTTACAGAGTGATAAGCACACAGTAAGTACTATTTGTTGAATATATATATATATATATATATATATATATATATATATATAGTCTATTGAATGCTAAAACAGACTTTTGCAGAAAATATTAAATCAACTCACTAAAGGTCCTTCCATAGTCTTGAGGCTTGGAACTCAACCTCAGATTCTAGTTTTCTAGTATGGAAAAACAAGGATTGTTTCTCTTAGGGTCTTGTCATGCTCCTAGAAATTCTAATCCATGGGGTAGGTATTTTTATCCCCAGTAACTAAAAAAGCAACCAACACAAAGTAGATGTGTAATGATTGTTTGTCAAGTGAACAAGAAAGTTTAATTAAAAAAGTAGTCCAAGACCTGCACTTTATCTTATTCTTCCCCAGTGTTTAAAATGCTCTATTCATGTGATTGTTCCTTTCAAGTGATATTCTTTCAGAATCCCAGTCCTTAAGGAGGAGAAATTCACTCAACCTTGCTCATGTGTACAGTGATTGGCTCTCCATAGAACAGCTTTATGTTCAATATCTGTTTTTATTTACATAAAAATTTTCTGAAAAAGTAAGTAATTATCATGCTTATTTTGCAGAAGGGAAGTTGGGGTTCAGAGAGATAAAATTTTTTTGTTTGAAGCTGCTCAGCCAGCAAACAAAAAAAGCCTAGTCTTGAACTCAAATTTTCTTGTCTCCATTAAGAACTTTTTCTATTGCAAATACATTTGTTGCAAAGGCAAGGATGGGGTGAACTAGAAGCCCTGGGGTTGAGAATGGAGTAGAAAAGAATAAGAGATAAAATTAAAAACAAGAAGATTGATGCTAAAGGGAGAGATGGGGCAGATAGTTGAATATAGGTCTGATGTGATGGCTGATTAACCTCTTCTTCTGGCTATTACCTCCTGAGTCCACATTTCATCAAGAGGGCCAAATGTGATACCTGAATCAGTAAAATTCTCTGTGTGAACACTTACCTGGCCAAGGGAGGTAAAATACATCAGTTTTTTATTTTTGGAAAGAAGAAATCTTTCAGGTCCTTTTCCCATCAAGATTTAGTTTTAGAGAGTCGTGGGTATTTGTTTAGTGGGTAAGGGTTTGGGATGTTGGTAAAAGTAGCCCTCAGGGCCCTCTAAAGGCAATTAACTAATAAAGGCAATTAACTACAAAAAAATCTCTGTCTGGATTTTTGAGAAAGCACCATTTGGCTGAAGAGACTGAGGTGGATCCCCAGGTTCTCACTCAACTATGGAATGTGAAACAAATCTACCAAAACTGGATAATATTGACAAGTAAAAGAACCTATTTCTCATGCTTCCCTCTTGAAGTGCCTCAAGAAGTCTGGGGAGGAAAGAAGTTGAAAAGAGTTGCATTCTAGAGGAAAGTACTGTTGAAAATCTTTCTTGATCACATTCAAAATTTATCCATTCCCTTTTGTTTCCTTTTTATTAAGTGTATTGGTACAACTTACATATGCATGAGCATATTCATCATAGGTAATTTTATATGGTATATGTTGATACCTCTTTTTTTCCTAATACTCTTCCCTCCCCTCCCCTCAATTCCCTTTCCCCTCCTTGTTTACAAAACTTTGTTTCTGTTTCATCTTTATCATTTTTCCTTTCCAATGCTTCTTTTCTCCCCTCCCATCCCTAGTTCCTCTTTCCTTTTGAACAATATTTTCCCAATCCTTAATATCTGTTATTCATTTTTGTCTTTATTTACTCTTTAAGTTTATCAGGGAGACAATAAGGTACTTACACATGTATATCTGATTCATTTCGCTTAAGAGTATGGTCTCAAATTGCATTCATTTACCGAGGAATGTCTGAAGTTTATCCTTTTATATGAATGATTACCACTCATTTGTATTAAAAAATATATTTTTTTTATCCATTCATCAGTTTATAGGCACTTGGACTGCACACAAGATTTAGCTATTACAAATTGTGCCACTATAAACATGGATAAGCATATATTTCTGTGCTATTATGTTTTCTTAATTCTCCTGGGAAAATACCATGAAGGGGAATAGCTGAGTCAAGTGGGACCTCTTATCCTTGTCTTTTGAGGAATGTACACACTGATTTTTGACAGTGTTTGGACCAGTCTACACTCCCACCAACAGTGGAGAAGTGTTCCTTTTCCCCCACAGCCCCTCTAATATTTGCTATTGGTTGATTTCTTGATAACAGCCATTCTTTCTGGAATGAAATAGAATCTCAGTGTTCTTTTAATATCCATCAATAAATGCCCAGTGATGTTGAAAGTTTTTTCATATATTTATTTGCCATTTATATTTCTTTATCTGAGAACTGTGCATTCATCTCAGATGACCATTTTTGGATGGGGTCATTAGATTTGGGGGGCCTGATGTTTTACAATTATTCATATGTTCTATATATAATCACCTGAGGAAAAACTGGCTGAACTTTTTTCATACTCTGTGGGTTCTCTTTTCATTCTATTAGTGACTTATTTTGCTGTGCAGATTTTTCATAGGAACCACCAGGTTTTTCCTGTTTGGACCTGTAGTCTCACAATTAGTTTCCCAAACCCGAACTACATGACATTACAGTAGCATGGAAAGGGGCCTGGAGATATTTTAACTCCTCATTTCATAACTTCCATAAATACTCACATCTCTATAATATTGACAGCTTGTGTATTCTGAAATTTTGAAATACGCTTTGCATGCCACTTGAAAAAGAGTTCCCTGTACCCCTCTTTCATAAGGACCCCTCAGATACCACTGATTGGAAATATTAAAGCAACTTTAGCCTTCTTATTTCATGTGGCACTCATAACAGTTTGCTTTGTCCAGTATAGTATTTTAAAAATTAAAGTACAGACATCACTAAAGATAATGAGGTAAATATACAATCCATCAGAATAAACATCTATTAAGTTAGAAAAACTACCTGAATCAGTCTTGAACTGTAGGACCTGTGCAAAAACTTACAACAGTCAAGGAAAATCTTAGCAAAGAAAAGAAAATGTTCTTTGTGGTAAGAAAATACTGTGCTACTTTAAATCATATACCCCCATATCCCATGTCCCAGATCAACAGTGGTTGTGAGAATAGTATCTGGCATTCTTGGTAAAGTTGCTGTTGTCAGAGGACATAATACAAACCTTACTCATAAAGAACTGTGGTATGGGCTTCAACCTGCCTGGGGACTCTCAAGAACTGGCACAGAGGTTTTTCTTTGTTTTCCCTGACTAAGAGTGTCCTCAGAGCTCAAGTGGCTACCAAGGAGGCTATTGCTAAAAATATTTAAAGGCACATATATTGGCTGCAGCAACCTGTAGTGAGGAATTACACTTTAAATAAGTGATAGGCAGACCTAGAAACCTGGAAAACGAGGTTGGTATAGAAGATATGCATAGAAAGGATATTTAAAAGTTCTTATGTATTCCAGGGAATCAATAGAGCTATCTACATTCCCAAGACAGGATACAATTTTCAAAAGGCCTGAGAAGAACTTTTCACCTCTGATAGGCCTTCTGGTTTCATATATGTAAGGAAATGAAAGCTAAGGAAGCATTATCAACAACCTGCCTTTGATGATTGATTGTGTCAACTTGAATAAGAAAAACCTGACTATATTGACTCAGCATATCTATGGGTGTGGAAGACCCATTCTAGGGAGGACTATCACCAAAATAGTATAAAAAGGAAATGAAGATGGAAAAACTGTTTCTGTTTCCTCTGAAGGAGCTTGTCTTTGCTTTCACCTAGCATCCAGCATAGACTCTTCAGCCTTCCAGCACAGATTCTTCAGCCTCCAGTGCCAAATCTTCAGCCTTCTGGTGTAGAATATTCAGCCTTTTATTATAGATCTGTCAGCCTCCTGGTACAGACTTGCATGGGACACTCATGAAGCTCTATGCCTTTCACTGTATCCTACAGATCTCCAGTGCACAAAGAGTAATTTTGTACTCTTCCACAACTAACTCTGGGTGGCCACTGTAATCCAATCTTGTAAAATTTTATTTATCTGTACATCTTGTATTAAATCTGGTTCTCTAGTAAGCACTGACTGATACACTGCCCCAACATGGAACACATATACAGAGATTGAAAAAATATTCATTTTCTTTTTTTCTTCCTCCCCTTACTCCTCCTTTGCATTTGCCAGTAACAAAAGTCTATCAAAACACCAACTGAACACTAGGCTCTTACAAAACAGACTTCAGTTGGCTATGCAATGAACACAGACTTTGAAAATAGAGTTCAAAAAAGTTAGTAAACAAATACAAAATACCCAAAACAAGCAACATAAATAAGATTTGAAGAGGAACAAGAATCTGGTGTGCAGAGTTGTTACATTTTGGTGTTCAAAATGTCCATTTTTCAAAAACAACAACAAAATAATTAAGCATGCAAAAAAATCCCAGAAAATATGGTCCCTTCATAGTTTAAAAACATAATAATAAAAAGTATCCATAAAGCAGTAGTCATTCAACTTACTAGACAAAGACTTCATATATACAGTCTTAATATCCTCAGAAATATTAAGAGAATCATAAAGAACTGAAAAAAGCAGATAATGATATCTCAATTTGGGGGGAATTGAGATATTATTTTAAAATTATAAAAAGGTATAAAATAGAAACTTTGGATCTAAAAATCATAATCACTAAAGTGAAAAATTCACTATAAGTGTACAACTGCAGGTTTAAATAGCCAAAAAATCAGTGAACTTGATAAATCTAGTGTGGTGATTGTTTAATCGTCAACTTGAGTGAAAACACCCAGCTGACTGAATCAGTATGATTCTGGGAATGAAAGATCCACTTTAAGGAGGATTGTTGTTGGAACAGTATAAAAAGAGAATGGGAGGGAAGGATTTCAGCCAATTTTTCTTCGAAAAGCTTCATTTCAGGTGCTTTTCCTTTGGGGAGCTTCAGCTGTTTTCGTCAGAGGAGCACCATTATTTGCCTTTGTCGTAGTTGTCATTTCCAGCATTGGACTTTTGGCTTACCAGTGAAGACTTTTTGGCTTCTAATGCTTTGGCTTTCAATCTCTTGTTGCGGACCTCTTTGTCTTCCATTGTATATCCTTCAGCTTCCTGATGCATACTCATACTGGACATTGTCATGGCTTCTAAGTCTTTGGCTGAATCTTTCAGATATCTAAGGTGTTAACAGATTTTTGCACTCTTCTACATTTGATTCTGTTGGCAACCATTGTAGGGAAATCTAGTAAATTTCTATGTCCTGAATTAAATCTGATTCAGAGCATGCATAGTCTTTTGAGGAGTCTTTCCCTAGTCTTGCAAGCTCTTATTAGCACTGACACATACATATAGTCTGGAAAGTAGAAGGACAAAAAATTAAAAAAATGCATAAGGTCTCAAGAAACTGTGGAATACCATCAAATAAATAAATAAATTTTGTGTGTGGTCCATTTATTTATTTAAATAATGTTAATATATATAAATTTCAGGACAAGACAGTAAGAAAGGCGCAGAAATTACATATGAAGAAATAATGGACATAAACCTCCCAATTTGAGCAAAGATATAGATGTACATATCCAAGAACTTCACCTAAATTCAAGTAGGGTGAATTAAAAAAGGTTTACACTGAGACATGTTCTAACTGAATTGTTAAAAGACAAAGAGAAATTTAAAAGCCAGAGGAAACTGGCTCAAAATATAGAAGGGCTATTCTGTGACTGAGTGATTTGTACTCAGTCTAGAGCACTGCAGAATATTTTTTATTTAAAGAGAAAAAAGGAAAAGGGTAGAAATAATACAGAATTTTTAAAAACATAAACAGTAAGAAATCACTACTTGATAAATTACATATTGTCCTCTTAGAAATAGTAGTTCAAGTTACAAATTTAAAGCATAAAAAGTAGACATTCAAACGGTGAGACTGTAAACAGCTACACATGCATGAGTCCCTACATGTATTTCTATCCTTTCTGTATTAGAGGGAAAAACAAAACATAGCAAGACAAAACAAAACAAATTCCTATAAAAACATGAAAACAAAAAGTCATATAAAACCACAGTACAAGGTGATCTACAATGGTTACTGTGTTGTCTCTTGTTATCGGCAATAGAATTGTCCATATCATCAGGTGTAATTGAATATAGCAGTATAATTGAATGTAGCAGTACATAACAATATTAATAAAAATAAAACATTGTAGACAATGTAAAACTTCAAAGGCAGGTAATAATCAAACTAGAGTGGATATCCTAGTGAATCTTTTCATCTTCAGTGTGGTTGCCTATACTCTCAGACTTGATATTATCAAGCATGACAGCCTTGAATAAAATATGTCCATACAAAACAGCAGTCTAACAAACCAGATTCAATTAAGATCAGTCATGGTACAACAGTTTAAGTTATACAGGGCTTCATATTAAGTTAATTGGGAATTAAGGATGATTACTATACTATGTCCTGCTATTTTCAGGATAAGTGTCTATGCCCTCAACTCTAGTATAAGTAGACAAACTGGAGCAGAATATAATCCATCTAAACAGAGTGGTGTGAGTAATGTGGGTTTTAAATCCTGATACACTATTAACAACATCCTCTGCCTTCTTATTTTAAATTATTCCTCCCCTTTCACTCCCACAGGATGCTGCATATTTTGGGTCCCAACAACTCCCTCAGTTTTTAGATTGAGGGGGAAGCCTGCTATTTGCCTAAGTGGTTC
>PVLA01004145.1:0-186313 GCA_004027455.1 Hydrochoerus hydrochaeris | reverse complement strand
CACTTTCTCTTGCCCTTCTGTCTTCTGCCATGGATGTTACAGAAAAAAGATCTGCATCAGATATTAGTCCCTTGAATTTGAACTTCCTTCTTAGCTTCCGCAACTGTGAGAGGCATATTTCTATTTATTATAAATTACCCAGAGGCACAAAATGAACTAAGATAGGTTGTCTCTTATGTGAAAGTTCAGGACTGTGATGGAGCTCCTCAGTCTTCTACAACTGAGCTTCCAGATTTCTGGTCTATCATAGATGGTTAAAAAAAAAGTCCTGGGCACTCGGTGGCCCCCAGAGTTGTAACACATATCCCCAAGTGTAACCGTGTTGGGATCACCCTGAGACATGTAGGGTCATGGCTGTCCTCTGCACTTGCACCTTCTTTGCAGAGATGCCCTCATTCTTCTCAACAAAGTTTTGGATTTGTTTTAGTTTATTTGACTTCTTCAGGTTCAGATCATACTTATGAAAACTCCAGGTAGTCATGACTCTTTTTCCCTCAATAAGCTGTTTTTAATTTTTGTTGGCTTTTTCAATTACATGATAGTCTCAATTAATAAACAGGCAAGCAGTTTGGAGGAACACATTTGCTTTCCAAACACAATACACGATAGTAATAACAGACGTCATGACATCATGAGGAGGAGAAATCAGGTTTACTTTAGAACTTCCCAACATATCCCCTAGAGTAATTGTGTTGGGTGATCCCCGAGACACCCAGCAGTGTTTGTAAAGATTTTCTTTACCAGCCTACATTTTCAGGCTTCTATAAAAGTAAGGCAACCTTTGCTCATTAGGATGGACCCTGAAGCAAGGAACACATCACCAGTCTTACTGGAACACTCAATTCAATCAAATTAGATAGGCGTGCATCATCTCAATACCAGCTTTGCAAGACCATGGCCTCAAGCCAGAATAACTAGCACTAAGTGTTGACTGTGATTACTTCTGGAAGGCGATAGAGTTCTGGGAAGCTGGGTGCAGTATGAGAATTAGGGGATCCCAAAGGATGAAATTAGTGGGAGAAATGGTGACGTGTCAATGGAAAGCAGACAGGGCAGCCTCAATTTACTGGGTAGAAAAGAGTTAGATGCAGCATTGGTTATGATACAAGTCAGAAAAATCTGTTTATCATTTTTTAAATAGAAACTCCCAATTTAATTTTTTAAAAAATTAGATCTCTAAAGTTTACACATTCACTGGAGGTGTTTAAAATTAAAATAGAGAAAAGTCAATCACTAGAGTGCTTTATCATACTAGAGGCCATCTGGTTTTCAAGAAATGGCTGCTAAGCTGAGTGAGCTATTGTACAGTGGAACTTTGTAGAAGAATCAGAAATATCTCAGAGATCCTAAAGGTGGAAGGACAACTACAGGACCAAGACTAGGACTACGAATTATAAAGCCATAAGTACTGTGAACTTGGCCACTTTTTTTTTTTTGTACCAAGGATTAAGCTCATGACCTCACACTTTCCAGACATACACTTAAGCCTCTGAGCTAAATTCCTGGCCCTGGCCACTCCTTTCTGATTTCTGGTAGGAATGCTAGATCCCAGGTGACTATCACAAAATGGCCACCCTTGATATCTACATAATTCAACACTTTCACTTCAGCGTTAACTGATGCTGTTTCTTCAGGCTCCAGTTCAGAAATCTGAAAAAAAAAATGTAGTTCACTTAGTTTAGGTCAAGTGGTCATCCACTGTCCAAGCAGCTATAGTTGAGAGGCTGGACCACTGTGAGGTGAGAAGGACAGAGTTTCTGAGAAAATGAAAAGGACATTTCTCTCAGAAGGAAGGTGGAGGAGACAGAAATGATTGGCAGAGAAAATTATTTGTGCTCCCAATGTGTTTCCTGAAAAGGAGAAGGACAAGTGTTAAGCTCAGAGCCTAGATGGTGGGCTCTTGAGACATGTGCTCTGCTCTCCCTTCTTATGGTTTCACCATTTATTTCCCCACTACTTTTCTAATTACTATCAGCAGAGCAATCAATAAAAGGTTATATACAATAGGGACAAGTTAATTAAGATGAGCAAATTAATCAGGTAATTAAGTGGCTTTCTCTCTGAAGGTGAGGCTGTCAAATTGTTTGTAACATTAGATCACATCAAGTTGTCTTTATGCAACACGCAGGAGTCAAAAGTGGCTTATCGTCAATAGTGACCAAAAAGATTTCTCTGGACTTACCTAGCAAAAGTCCATTTTCCAACGCAAATTCTTTAGTTTCATTTTCACAGTATGATCTTGTTTCAGTATAGACATGGCAAGTTAGTAATACAATACCTATTATTTTGTTTTATCCAATAAGTAATCCCTCGATCTATTGCTGATATTTCATTTTAATGACTGCACTCCCCAGACTCCCTTGCAGCTAGCAAGTGGTCACAAGATTAAGTGAAAATCATTGAGTCAGCCTTCTGTGGTTCTTTGAAGAGACTGCCCTTGCCTGGAGACATGTCCTTTCTATTTCTGTTATATATTTTACTGTTTTATTGTTTCCATTTAGTTCTTCCTTTTTGATCTATTGCCAAGAGCTTCAATTTTTTCACAATAATGTGAAAAAAGAAGATAATTCATAACTGATTGTTGAAGCATTTTTAGGATGACTGCTCTAAAATCTGTCTCTGGAAATTCCAACATCTGATTTGTCTGACCTACAATATCTATTGACTATCTTTTCTCATTCCAATTGTGATTTTCCTGGCTCTTTGTACAATGGGATTACACCATATCTTGGACATTTTAGTTATTAGGCAAGTCTAAGTCTCATTTTAATCTTTTATTTTTTCAAGCAGTTACCCTCTTTAGATTTAGCACAGAGGACCTGGATTACTTTTGTGAATGGTGGTTCCGGTGACAGTTTAATTTTCAGAGCCTTTGTGGTGTTGTGCTGGTCTGCTTGAATACCTGATGCCACTGGGGTTCATACTGGTCTCTAGGGGAACTGACTGAAGGAAAGTAAGGGCTGCCTTAGGCCAGCAGAGGAGGACATGTTATGGAGGAAGGAAGACCTGTGCTCTGTGAAGAAAGAGCACTGACTTTTGCTTGCTTTAAAAAATTTTTAATATATTTTAATTGGCACATAAACATACATGTGTATGAGGCAGAGGGTAGCATTTCACTATGTGTCTACAATGTGCTATGATCAAGTCAGAGTAATTAGTATATCCATCACCTGAAACACTTCTTATATTTTGGTGTTGGGAACATTTAAAATCCTCTCACCAACCACACTTAGTCTACTGTGTTATAGAGCATTAAGGGTTATGCTTTATAGACAGCTATGCTCTTGTATCCACTGATCATTGTCTTTCCACCCAGCACTACCTGCCCTTCTCAGGGTCTGGTAACTACTATTCTCCACTTCAAAGAAGTCAACACTTTTAGCTTCCATCTATAACTGAGAACATGTAGTATTTGTCTTTCTATACCTGACTCATTTCACTTAATATAATACCCTCCAGTTCCAGGCATGTGGACACAATGGTGGAGTTTAATTTTTATGGCTGAGTAATATTCCACTGTGTGCGTGCATGACATTTTCTTATCCACTTATCTGTCAACAACAGTTCAGTTGAGGCTATATCTTGGCTAGTGTTAATTACAATTCCATATATTGGCTGCTTCTTTTATGTAAGCAAAGACTACAGAAATCTAGTCTTGTGGAATGGAATTCACCATACTAACTTTAGGCTAAATATCATTGCTGCTTTCTTATGAGAGAAAAAATTATTTCATCTTGTTTCAACCTCCATTATTTGTGTTTTCTCATAAATGCTACCGAAATTAATTGATGTGGGAGGGAGAGATGGAAGTGAGAGTCATCGAAGTCATTTGGGCCCTATTATTCCAGGCTAAACAACATGGCTGTCCTATGTCTGTATCTCTTCCACCTCTCATGGCCATAGGCATTCCCTCCTTTGAATCAGAGAAGACTTTCCAGTGGAAAGGGACAGAGTGACTCTGTCTAAAGCGTTTAGACCTGTGTCTCAATTCCAGCTTCATCACTTACTAGTTTTGTGCCCTCATAGTTTACTGATAGATAGAAATCTAGAATAATAATACCTGCAATTCAAAATCATTATTGATGAAAAAATATAAGGTGTCTCATTTGATTGTTATTTTATCATCATCACCACAGCCACCACCATCTTCTACCATCACAAACACTGAGTTATTCTATAAGAAACAAGTTACACAAAATACAATGCACAAATAATCAGAGCCAACATCTACTGAGAATTTACTATAATCCAGGCACCTGAACTAGTGTCATTTAATCCACACAAACCAATAAGGTGATCACGATCATTTTCCTTTAGAATGTTATGAGGCTCAAAAAATACTGAGTACTTCTAGTAGCATTGAGACCTTCAGGTAACCACTTGGTGGCCAGTGGCCATTCCAAGGTGAAGTCTTTTAATAAGTAGAGTATGGAATAGGAAGACACATCTCAGAGTTTGGGGTCTAAACAATTAATTCATTTCATCTATTTACTCATTAAGCCATTCAGACAGTGTCCACTGAGCTCTTACTCTGGATCAATTCTGTACAATCTCTATATAAACAAAGATGTGCAAAATATGGCCATGTCTTCCAGGGGCTTCTAGTGTCAGTGCAGAAGTTACATATGTGAAACCACATGCCCTCAAAATTTAAAGATATGCTGGGCTGTGTGCATATGGGGTTCAGCATGGGTGTATAGCAGACAACAGTTAATTTTAGAGGAATGGTGGAATATTTGGATCTGTAGCCCAGAAATACCAATTCTCCAACATAACCTAAAAGGTTTATTTTCTGGTATACTTGGAAGAGTCCCTGTTTTCCTATTTTATTTGGGGTAAAGAAGTATAATGTCACCTGGCAAAACAGTGGTTTCTTTGTATCAATTGAGGATTGATTTCAAGGCTCCCAAATCCTTGATTATCAAGTCTTTTATATAAAGCAATATTGTACTTGCATGAAAACTATGCCCATCCTCCTGTGGACTTTCAGTCTTCCCTAGATTTCTTATAACACCCAGTGCAGTATAAATGCTTTATAAATAGTACTTATGCTACATTGTTTAGGGAATAATGACAAGAAAAAATGTCTGTACATTTTCAGTACAGATGTAACTATCACAACCTCTGTGAACCTAACTGTGCAACACACCAACCATGATGTAACATTGCTTCCTCCCTTGACTATGTGGGAATTGGTCCCGGAAGTTTAATATCCCTAAATTTAAAAGATGGAGCAGAAGCAAATGTGGATGACTTCTGACTGTCTAAGTCATTTCACCCCAGGCTTAATCAACCAGTGTTCATCATGACATTAAACATATTTGCAAGCAAAGAAAGTTTCTAAGCCAAGTCTTTGGCTCAGTTACAGCCTCAGTCAGTAGGTAGGAACAATGCTTCAAGAATTATGGTCCAATTCAAGGCAGTTACCACTGAGGGAAAGTAAAATACTTTGTACTAAAGGGATAAGATGAGGCTAACATCCATCCTATTAGCATCTTCCTCAAAAATGCACATTTCTGTCTAAACTTTGATCCAGTTTCTGAGATCTTTTTTGTGGAATCATCAACAGCAATAAGAAGAACCACATTGATAATCAAGGACCACCACTATTGGTATATTCTCTTTATAAAGTATAGGAGATTGAAACTAATTAAACCCTTATTCGCAGTTACAGACAAGCAAAACACTTACTGCTAAAGGAAATTTTTTCTTTTCTACAGTATGCCAAGCACATGGCCCTGACTTTTCCTGGTTAGGGAAACATTTCCTGGTAAGGGAGAAAATCCATTCTTCCTTTAGTCTGAAAGAAAATCTTGGGACTGGATTTCTCCACACAAGCAGAGTTGTTGGTGCTGATAAATGAACAATGTTGTGTATTGTGAACATGAGAATTGATGAGGTCAGAACCACCCCAGGGACACAAAAACATATATTTATATAAGAGGCAGTAAAATTTGTCTGCAATTAAGTTTTTCAAAACTCTCAAATCTGTTGTTTGGTTTTAAGCAGATGTTGAAAAGGTTTATCCTGGATTCTGTCTTTATTGATAGGATGTCTTTTGATCTGCAGCCAAATAAGAAATCTGGATGTTATTTTGGATTTGGAAATTTCCTTTAAATAAACATATTAGTTAAGTATGTAAATCTCCTTATCATCACTTCAGGCATATTGCCAGAGTAGGAAACATCTGGGGTCTGGTGTCAGCCGACTTATTAATTCACACAGAGTATGTTTCACCTAGGTTATTGCTGAATATTGTTATCTTGATTGCCTAAGTCAGCTGTGTCGGAGAACAGTTAATTACAAGTTTTGGGTTTAAATTTTGACTCATGAGAAATTTCCTGAGCAAGACCTGTCTGGGCCTAGTGCTTTAGGCTTCCAGCCTCCTTGAGGATTGATTTCAGAAATTAATTGTTAACATTTTGGATTAGGAGTGGTGAAGATCTGTGTTATTTATCTGAACTGGCCAGCATGTAATTCCAGGAAAGGATTATATGACCTGCTTCTGATAAGCACTGAGGTGAGGTCAATTAACACAACTTTCTTCTATAAAGCTCTTGCCACTTTATGGAAGAGTCCCTCCTAAAATTAAAAATGTGCTCAATTGACTTCAACCTTTAAATCTAGGGTGAATCATTTTGTCTGGTGGGCTGCTAGACGATGAATAGAGGCAGTCCAGCATTCTCACTAACACAGGTAACAGGGCAAATACATCCAGAGAGCCCTCTGATTTCCACACACTCATGTCAGGGAATAGACACCAAGAAATTAATACATTTGGAAGGCATCCTGAAGTCTTCATGCTCAGTGGTGAAAATGATTCAAGACACTGGTTGAAAACATCAGAATTTCATGTTCTGAGGTCCCAAAGACAAGATTTGTGACAAAAAAAAGGAATTTCAGAGAGGCTGAAACATGCATATACTTCTGAGGCATTACAAAACATCCAAAAGAGTTCCTTGGTATTATCTAGGATGAATAACACTGGCTGCTATAACAAAGACTCCTCAGTTTCAACTCCACAGAAAAGACAGAAGAGCAGGCTGTTAGTTCCATTCCTTGGGAGAGTCGGCAGGGTTGGGAGAATGATTTCTGTTCCACCTAGTGACTCATGAATCATGCTCTTCCTGTAGAGTGGTCTTGTTATCCTCTGGGGTTGTGCAGTCTGCCAGTGTATCCAGCTGAAAGACTAAGCCACAGAAAGAACATTAAGAGAGACTTTTGTAAACTGACCTTGGAAATCGTCATTGCCTAGAGTTCCACAGTATGGCTACATCTGACTGCAAAGTAAGGTGGAAGATACCATCAAGCTTAGTGCGTAGGAGGAAAACATGTGATGTATATCTAGTTTTACAACACACATTTCAGTTATGATAAAACAGCCACAAAAATAATAGTGACAATAGCTAATAGTTATGGCATGTTTAGCATATGCCAAACTCTGTGCTAAACACTTTATGTGTGTTATTGAATGTTGTTAACTTCTTCTGTAGATGAGTAGTAAACTGACTTTTGGGGACTGAAATGAGTTCTTCAGGGTCAAATGACTATTAATGATTGCAGCTGAAATCCAAGTCTAATCCACTTGATTTTAGGTCACAAGATCTGAGTTCTTTCATTCTCTCCATCCACATCTCCCAGAACACTGTTGTTGTGGTCCAACCTTCATCCCATTTTTTTCTCTTGCTCTGATCTAAAACAACACCTCCTTCTGCCTGAGACCTAGACCTAGAATCTTAGCATACTGATGTAAATCCCCTCTCACTTCTGTATATGCACAATAAATTCTAGTGAGGGAAGGACGCTGTTGAATATTTACTCCTAAACAATGCATAGGCTGTGCTTCAGGATGAAAAATGGGTAAGAATGGTACAACCATTGTTTTTGTATCAAATGTCAGTCTGGTGATATTCTCCCCTTCACAAATAGTGACATTTAACAGACACTTATACATAATTTCTTAAACTTCAAATGATTCTTAAAATATAGGCCTTCATTGTGTGTCTTTTCTCAAACTTATGTTATTCAGATGTATTAGTTCATTTTCTGCTGTATGCTACAACAAAATTCCCAAGGCTGGGCACTTTATGAAAGGTTTATGAGGTTCACGATTCTGGTGTTTGGACAGTCCAAAGAACATAGTGTCAACATCTTGCTGAAGGATTTCCTGGCTGTTTCACAACATGGTGAAGGAAGGTGGGCTCTTAAGGCATAGCTCAATGATAGAGTGTGTGCTAAGCGTGTGTTAGGGCTTTGATTCAATCTCTAGGATGGAAAGGCAGAGGGAGAGGGGGTTGGGGGAAGAGGGAGAGAGGAAGGAGGAGGAGGTGGAAAAGGGAAGAGAGGAGAGAAGAGAAAGGAGAAAGGAGAGAGAAGAAAGGAAGAGAGGAGGGGAGAGGAGAGGAGAGGAAAGAGGAAGGGAGGAGGGGTGAGAAGAGAGGGGAGGGGAGAGGACAGGAGCAGAGGAGAGGAGTAAATAAGATCAGAAGGAAGGAAGAAAGAGAAGAGAAGAGAAGAGAAGAGAAGAGGAGAGGAGAAGAGAAGAGAAGAGAAGAGAAGAGAAGAGAAGAGAAGAGAAGAGAAGAGAAGAGAAGAGGAGAGGAGGCCAACTGCTTGCTGCACAGACCAAACATCAGAGGTAACTTCAATTTATAACTCATTCTAGTGAGAATTCACCTTGCAGGACCAGCATTGATCCCTTGTGAATAGGGTTCCCATGCCCAAATTATCTCCCATGAAACATGCCACGCTGGGGACTAAGTTTCTGGGATGTAAAACCTTGAGGGACCAGACCATATCCAAACCACCCTATTTTTCTAAGCCTTCTATATTCTCTTCACTCCCAGTGACAGCTGTCACAGTTGACTCTGAGGACCAATGAAAAATCAGTCTTTCCTCCTCCTACTTTATTGTCCTACCTTTCTTTCATCTCTTGGTCTTCCTTTTATTTAAAAAACAATTTTCTAAGCAATGACTTGGCACTAGGTATGTAATAGTAACAAAGAGAGTCAAGATCTCACCTTTTAAGGAGTTTATATTTAACTAGGAAAAAGTTTAATTTCTATTAAAAACATTGTCCTCATGAACAAGATTAAGGTGGATCATGAAATAGTTTTACAACATGGGTGTGAGATGCCGCTAAGCTCCCCAGAAAAGTAACTTGTTCTCAGGTAACAAGTACTAAGGAATCAAACCCAAGCCATATAGAAGTCCATGTTGTGGAATATTGGGGTCATATCTCCAATAATTGAACCCATAAACTCTAAATTTGTGAATGGTCAGAGGCGATGATACACACAAGAGTTGTATCTTTCCCATTGTCAGTCTGTAGAACACATTTCTAAGTGGTCACAGTATTCTTTGGTGCTGGACTCACATGCAGTCTCTGAGTCTTCCTCAACACAGCGCTGTAGGCTACTTCGAATAATTTACTGGCATTGGTACAAGGTGGTAAACTTATTTACCACCCTTAAACTTTGTACACCAACTATCTATTAGTGTTATATATGTAAAGATATTTGATGTAGTTATTGCTAGCTGATCTTTTTGTGCACAAAGATACATTTTTGGACTAAATGGAAAATAATCGTATAAAATTGCTAAGTGACATAAAAGAAGTGGAGAGATCAAACAAGGAATCAAAGTAGAGGTAGCACACAGAGAGGGCTTTTATTGTGACTAGGCGCCCTGCTGGGGTTGACACAATTGTTTGATGGCAGGAAGCAGGGATGACAGGCCCCCCAGCTCAGCTCCATCCAAATACCAATGGCCATACTGCCAATGGTAAAGGGCCCACTTCAGGATGAGAAGTCAGTGTGACTAAACTTTATGCCCCTTGTCATCATGAGGTTCATTTTACCAGCATAAAAAGACTAATTCTCCTCCTCCTTAGGCCCCACACTATTTGTGTTTTTTGCCTTTGAGGTCCTAATGGAGGTGGGGACACAAATGCCATTGGATGTTATGGCTCACGGGCCTAAACAGAGTCTGCCCACCCCTCCAGAGAGCAGCTGGGTGAGGAAGGGGATTTTTGCAAAAGACAGTAGGAGACAGACTTAACAGGCAAAGGATGATCTATTATCAAGATACTTTAGTGACCTGAGAGCAAGGATTCCCTGTAGCCAGGATAAAGATTCCAATTTTTCCATGTTCACTTGTGTGTATGTCAGCGAGGACATGTACACTGTCGTGGAGCTGCCCCCTAGGGTGCCTTCAAGGCCATTCTCCCCAGTGAAAGCATGTAGTAGAGAGTGGAGAACAAGCCCAGGGGTGTGCAAGCCTGGCACTGTGTGTGGAAGTGGAAGGAATTCACCCACAGAGCCAGCAGTGAGGGGACATAGACTGCAGCGAATTAAACAAAGGATAAGAGAAGTAAAAGTGGCTTTGCTTTTCTCCTCCTAGTCCAGCAGCTTTAGCTCCCTCTCTTAAACCTCCCAGGCTCTACCACAAAAATCACCTTTGGAGACCACACATTTGGCTCTCTGGGGCTGTTAGCCCTGAAGTTCAGGTCCCCGGCCACCTTTACCACACTGTCCCCTCCTGTCATGTCCCTGGGGTATGTCAATTTCATGAGGCACAGACAACAAAGACCAAGAACACATTTGTGGGGAGGACAATTAATGTTTCATTTTATGCACTAAAATAATGATGGTTAAAATAAACTTTTATTTTACTATATAATTATGTGTATTTTCTTTCACAAGTGTGCATATTGTTTTGTTGCCAATCAAAAAGTATTTCTTGGGTTCCTCCTATGTACACAGCCAGGTGCTCAGCAGGGCATGTACCCCACAGGAGACAGGACAGAAGATGACAGAGGTAGATAGCACACAAATGAACAAATGTGTAACCTAGATGGGCTAGTCACATGTGAAGTGCCATGAAGGGGAATGTTCTAGAATACTGAGAATGGAAGTGATAAGCAGGGGTGCTCGGTGTGGGGAAAAAGTGATCAAGAATCATCTCCCAGAGGAGGAGGCATTTGGGTCGAGGTTGAAGGCTGAGAAGGCACCTGCCACCACAGAAAGAAACAGCAAATGACAAGATCCAGAGGCATGGACAAGTCCGGCACTTTTAAAGAAAAGAAAGAAGGCTTGTGTGGCTAGAGAGAAGGAGCCATCCTGGGAAAAAGGCTGAAGGGATGGGGGAGATGTGCATTATTCATGCAGCATCATGAGATTTTGAAATAGAATTTGCAATTTGTAATGCAGTATCCTCACCTCATCTGTGGTTTCATTTTCCGAGGTTTCAGTTGCCCACAGACAAGAAGAAGACAAAGGATGAATACAATGTTTTGAAAAATACAGAGAACATATTCATGGAACTTTTGTTGCAGTATATTGCTGCAATTATTCTATTTCATTAACAGTTATTGTCGTCAATTCCTTCCTATGTCCAATTCACAAGTTAAATATTATTAGGCACATATGGATAGGGAAAAATTTTATATATATATATATATATATATATATATATATATATATATATATACAGGTTCTGGTACTATCTACATTTTCAGTCATCCACTGGGGGTCTTGAACATCCCCTGTTCATAGAGAGAGACAAGGTACAAGCCAGGGGGTGAGTAATGAGAGTGAAATATGCTCTTGACCACTTCCGCCTGATGACCCTAATTTGCGTTAATCCACTTGTGCTTTGTCAGGTTCTTGTGTGGCAGCTCCAACTGCTGCTTTCCCATACTCCTGTTTCCCTGCCTGCTCAGAGGCTCCCTCCCTCTCTCCCTCCCTCCCTCCCTCCCTCCTTCCCTCCCCTCCCTCTGCTCAGTACTTTCTGAACAGCTTCTCAGGGGTACTCATTTCTCCATTATGGCATTCTCTCCATTCCCCTTGTAATGGAAGGAAGGTTTTAACAGTTTCAAGTCTTGTTCTGATCACTGGCAGTTGTCAGAACCCACACCACATAAACCCCTGTTTTCCTTTTATGAATGGATTTATTACCTTGGGATTTTCCTTCAGCTTTCTTGGGGCAAAAGAAATACCTGTGAGTGAGGGGGAGGGAGAAGGAAGAAAGGAAGGAAAGTTAGGAGCTATTGAGACCTCAGACAGTTTGCAAAGAAGGAAAATGTCAGTCAGTGATCCCCTTGCCTGACCTCTGGGCTGAGAGGCGTTATCTCTGGCCACCAAGGATATTTCTCTTTTCAGTCCTCAATAAGGTCATCTTTCTTCTGACCCTGTCTGCTAATCTGAGAAAAAAAGAGCCCTTTAAGAAAAAATACAAACTTGCTTGGGGTGGAGACAGCTTGATTATCCTTTGATTTCTAAAAATAAAGGTTAGACCTTTCTCTTCTCTTCTTCTCTTCTCTTCTCTTCTCTTCTCTTCTCTTCTCTTCTCTTCTCTTCTCTTCTCTTCTCTTCTCTTCTCTTCTCTTTCTCTTCTCTTCTTCTCTTCTCTCTTTTCCTCCCCTCCCTCCCCTCTCCTTTGCCCTGCCCTGCCCTTCTCTCTCCCCTTCTCCTTCCCTCCTCCCCTCCTCCCCTCTCTTCCTTTTCTCCCCCTCTGTCCCTTCCACCACTCCACCCATCTCTTTTCCTCTCTCCACTCACATAGACATAATTGTCCACTCTTGGTGAAAACTACTTGCTGGCTTCTGCTCTGATGCAGGTCTGATGGCTTCTGGAGTACAGCGTAACTCCAGAATGCTGTTTAAGTCCTTTCTTTTTTAAAGTAAGAAAGTAAATTGTAGGTACAATGCACTAAGTTATAGCAATGAACAGATAAGATCCTAGAGGACAGGAAGGACAGAGGGATCTGGGCATTCTATCTGCAGAGAGTATATACCTGTATTTTACTTTAGAAAGAAAAAGATGACCCTATTTCAGGCTTCTATAGCAAAGAAGGTGAAGTTGGAAGTCCAGAGTTTTCCTATTGTCCTATACTGAGAGATGGCTGGGTTTGGTTCCTTCAGTACTTCGTCTCAGATATGCCTGTTTTCCTCTATTGTGTTGGTTGGAGAAAGCTATTATGTCTTTGAAATTTTTTTTTAGGGAGTGCTATGGTTTGAATGTGGTTTGCTCCCCTAGTTCACAAGCCGAGACCTGGTTTTCAGAGTAACAGTGTTAAGAGGTGTTGGAGCCCTATAAAGGGAAAGTAGGTCCTGGGAGTTCTGCCTTTAGGAATAGGTTTACTTATTTCTCCAGAGACCGGGTGAGTTCTCATAGGAACAGATTGGTCCTCACAAGATTAGGTCATAAAACAGTGTTGTTACAAAGCAAGTCCAGTGTTTCCCCTGGGTTTCTCTGGGTCACATGCTCCTTCTATGTGTGTCTACTTTCTCTGTCTGCTTCTCTACCATAGCATGATATAGCCCAAGTCCTCATCAGGAGTCAAGAAGATGTTGGAGCCCTGAACTTGGTCCTCTGGATCCATGACCTGAATAAACTTCTTTTCTTTATCAATTACCCAGCCTCAGATATTTTCTTACAGAAACAGAAAGTGGACTAAGACGAGGAGATAAGCCATGTGAACCACAATATCTCTAGAGATGGCTTTGGACACTCAAAATTAAATATATCCTTTACTCCTCAAAATATAATCTATGGCCAGGGACTTAGCTCAGTTGTATAAGCGCCTTCCGGCGAGCACGACATCATGAGTTTGATCCCTGGTACCAAAAAAAAAAAAAAAAAAAAAAAAGAGTAATCTATGAATCTGTCAATATTCCATAGTCAAACACTTACTATTGATTAACAGGCTCAATTATGGATTTAGACAAGACTAAATCCTTAACAATGCTATCTGAACACTGTCCAGTTGGAGAACAAAGGCCTAGCTTTGGTGTATTAGGGATTGTTTTCCTTTCCAATGACAGTAAATCTGATCTTAATGAACTGAAACAACCGGAAAATTAATCAGTTTATAGAAACGAAAAATTCAGGGGTTATATATATATACATATATATATATATATATATGTATATATATATATATTTTTTATGAACAATAAATCACCTCACATAAAGCAATTTAAAATTATTTAACTCAAAATTTCAGTCAGCCAATTAAGCTCTTCTTTCAGGTCTCGGTTGGACCCCTTCTTTCCCCCACAGGAAGCTGTGGATCAGTGAAGTGGCGATGGTTCTGGAGGCTGAAGGAGCTGCTGGCCAGGCTACATCAGCTCTTCTCACATTGTCTCTCATGTCTCTCACTGTCCTGCGGGGCAGCGCATGCTTCCCTGTTATTACGTTGCCCCATATGAATTACCGGACGTGTCCACATTCCAGGAGCAGAAAATATTCTCTGTCTCAATACTCCCAGTGAAAGTATTTGAAAGTCACATTACAGAGGTTTTGGATGCAGGAACCATAAAGCTTGCCTATATTTTTCCCCATCAGTGTCTTTAAGCTTCGCATCAGGCAAGTGTGTTAATCAGATTTTCATTGGTGGATGAAAGAAACAATCAGAGCAGGAAAACATTTATTTTGGCTCATGGTTTCTGTCCATTGTCTTCCAGGCACAAAGCAGAAACATCATGGCAGACAGAGAAGGAGAGAGCGGGAGAGGAGAGGAAGGCGTCTCTAAGGTCATGCCCCATTGCTTACCCAGCTCGCCCAAAATTGTGCTTCACTAATCTTTTAGACATCTCTCAAGCCAGTCAAGATGCCCATCAAGAATGACCATCCCAACAAGGCTCTGTTTGGTCGCTGAACAATGTCATTATTCTCGGTTGATTTTCTTCTTCACATTGCCACAATGGCTGCAGCAATTCCAGCCCCCACATTCAAATCTAGAGGGAAGGGAGAGCCCATCTGATCACTTTCCTAGAGAATGCCCTTGGCTTTAACTGGATTATGTGCCTATATATTAAACCAATTTCCATGGGCAGAGGCATGAAACACATTACTTGGCCTATACCTACCCGATCATATATTCTATTCTTGCGCTGGTGTTGGAGCCCTACTAGACGCATGAAAACTGTAAGTGTGGGGATGAAGAAGCTTGAAATCTGGTGACTTTTATCAGAAGGAATGACTGCTGCTGCTGAAGTCACAGTAGCAAAAAGACAACACCCCCATAAAACACCCTGAACAGAGCTCAACACATTTGCTGCAGTGCCTGATGTACAATAGGTTAAGAGAAGTGCTATGAATTGGGATTTGAATTCAGAACCACAGACACATTTTGGGCTGAATTATTTTTCTCAATGCAGAGCATAATTCTGCATCATATGAAGAATAAGTTGTCCTGTCTGCAGGGGTTTTACTTGGTAATAGAAATATCACCCTGATTGATAGTAGCTTTGGCTTTTTGTGATCATCTACATGTTGTGGAATCAATACACTTTCAAATACTTGTCCATTCACCAAGGCATTATCGCCTGAAACTTCTTTGTCCCTGCTTATATTTGTCAACTTTACAATCCTTTTATTACCAGCAAAAGCTTTGGGAAGCTACAAATAAAAGCAGGGATTATAAAAGGATTCTTATTAAAGCATGCTTTCTTTGAGGCACAGAGTACAATGCCCTCCGTTTTCCCCTTGTGAAAAGATGTGTTTTCTTGTTTAATTAGAACAGACCTCCATTCCATTAGAAGAGGACAAGGAGGGTAGCAGGACTGAGACTGCAGGCTCTAAGCAAAAAGGTTTATTTATTTCAACTCTGGTTAACTTTTAGAACATATTGCAACTTGTGAAATATTCTATCATACTTGGGAATGGATAAATGCATGGCAAAGCACCACATCCCTGCCATATAGTAATAGATCATAATCTCCATTTTGTTGTTGTTTTTGTTGTTCTTACTTTGCAATCAAAGCTTGTGTTGGAGAAACGCAAAGCCAAGTACATCAATTAAGGTCCTAGCAAGAAACAGATGGCACCCTCAATTTGGATAATTTGAGGGAAGCAGAGTAAAGGGAGTTTGCAGAGATGTATGCAAGATTAAATGAAACCACAAGGGAGAATGTTGTACTTCAGCATTAGCCACTGTCTCACTTAGAGCAATGGTTAGTAAACTGTGGCCTAAGGGTCAAAGTTGGCCTGCTATTTGTTTAGGAAGATAAAGTTTTATTGAAACACAACTATTCACATTCTAAGCAGAGTTGAATAGTTGCATGAGAAGTGGCATGGCCTACAAAGCCTAAAATATTTACTATTTAGCTTTTTACAAAAACATTTGCACTGGGACCAGGACAAAGGTAAGGTGAATGGGGTTCTTAGGGTACAAAACATAAGGAGCTGTGGATTCTGAAACCCTCTGCATGATAACCATTGAGGGTGAGTGCTTTCATAAATTCGGCTTTCCCCCTTGTTTCCCCCAGTGTGGGCCTGGTCTGTGATCTAGCTAGAGTAGCTATCATAAGCAGGTTGTCTGCCAGAATCTTTGGTTTCCCAGAGAAAGATGCGGACAATATCTGGCAATGGTCGATATGGAGATGGGAGAAAAACCTCAATCTGCATCTCCTCCCTTCAGCTGCCTCATCCATGTGAAAGTCACAGGGTAGGGGAACCTGTTAGTGGAAAGTCCATGAAGGTCAGCATTGTAGGCAATAGAAGGGGATTGGAGCAGGAGGAAAACAGCACCACTGAATGAACAGGAGAAGGAGAGGGAAGAGAAAAGAAGTTGAGAGAACTCTCCATTTCCAGTGTGCTACAGTCACTAAAGAATCACAGTCAGAGGCTGTAAAGGAGAATTATTGAGCCTTAAAGAAACTACATGAAATATTAGATCCAAGACAGGAGTGGATGACCAACTGATCTGATCTTACTTTACTATCCGGAAGTAGGAAAACATGCCAGATCTGACTTATACAAAGAAAGCATGGGATTGAATTGGTTTCTGTCCATTGTCTTCTGGGCACAAAGCAGAAACATCATGGCAGAGAGAGAGGGAGAGAGTGGGAGAGGAGAGAAAGGTGTCTCGCACTTCTCCACGACATACCTCAAAACTGGCTGATGATTATTTATCTAAAGTCTGTTTTCCTCACCGTAGGCTGTATAGTTCATTGATCTATCTGCATGCCCAGCCTAATAGTTGGCACATTGTAGTTGCTCAAGAAACATTTATTGAATAATCAAATGAAAAAAGGTGGAAAATCTCACATTTAAAAATGTTGTAATGTGTCTATGACATGAAGCAAATATGGGCACGTGGCAAATACAGTAAGGTTACTTCTTTAATTTTAACACAAAACATACACGTTATTTGATGAGTACCTTAGTGAAAGTCATAAGCTTTTTTTCCAAAAAAATTTACATTGCTAAGAGTTCTAGGTTATCTTTCTTCCAAAAGCCACCCTCAAAATGCATTATCTTAGTTTCAGTTTGTAAAAAAACAGTGTGTAAAACAGTAAGAGACTAGAAGAATATTCTGAGCACAGTTTGTATATAAGTCTTCATAGTTTTCCTCCATTTTTATAAACTTTCCAACACACTGTTCCTTTCATTGAATCCCTCCAAACTATTCTATCTAGTTTTCACAGAAACAACTCTGCTTTCTTTGTTGCCCATAATACATCAAGGGACATGATTACAGTTACAAATAAAACTAGAATTGACAGGTTTGGAAGTAAACCTGGTGGACTCTTGGGTAAGCAGAGCACTCAGCTGGTGAGACTGCTGAACAAGGGCATGCTGGAAGGTGGTACACTTGCCATGAACCTTCAGTTTTCTGGGGTTATTAGAAGAGTGTTTTATAGGAGGAAGGGTCAACTTCGGTTAATTTAGTGAACTGGCTCAATGAATTGCTTCAGAGAGATTCTTCTATGTATAAGAATTATTGCTCAATGTATGTGAGTGCATTTTGTGTGTGTGGGCGGGGAAGGGACTGAATCCAGGGCCTCACAGATGCTAGGGAAGTGCTCTACCATTAAGTTACACCTCCAGCCCACATGCAGTGTTCTTAGCTTCTAATGCAGAGGTCAGTCCCTTGATCACTGACCTTTGCTTTTCATTCTTGCAAACAACCCAGAGCAATCATAAGAAAGACAAATTAAAACAGGACAGCAGAGCTCCTCGTGATTGGCCACAATGATAGTTACTGGACTCTGTCCAGTGGTTTATGCCCCCAGCACATAAATCTAATGCAGCCATCCACTGGCACAACTCTTACACCTCTTGCCAGTCACCTTATCTAAAAAAAGTTGTTTGTTGCGAAGGTTCAGTTCAGTAAACCACAAAAAAAAGTTCTAGGCACAGAGAAGAAACTTAACACATACTTACTTCCTTTCTCAGTTCATCATGTTCTTTTCTCCTCTTCTTCATTTTCCAGATTTTCCTTCAAGGCAAGTGTGAAGGTTTTAGGTCTAAGTATCTAGAAAGACAAACCGTGTCTCCTTTTATAGTAATCTTGACCTCTGGCCTTGTCCTCCAATGGTATGCAAATAGAAGGTAGAGTCATGCCTAATTACCTGAGAGTATCTCAAGGTCATCTCAGTGTGTTGCAAGTTACAAGGCAATGCTAAGCCGAGAGATTGGTATGACAGTTCCAGAGCATCATCTGCTTAGGAGACTCATCTGAGTTACTACTTTTTCCCTGGGAGGAAGTGTGGCATTCAGCAGGGCCAGTGCTCCACAAACTTCAGCACACAACTGAACCACTAGTGGATCCTGTAAAATGTGTCTAATTCTGCACTTCTGGGGTGAGGCCCAGGATTCTAAGGAACTTTGTTCCGTATGATCCCACTGATACTTGGGTCTCAATGAGAGAGAGGTCCTAGAGGAATGAAATGAGGATTGAGGGGCTGTATCCCTAATTTAGAATGCTATAACTTCTACTTGTGCAAGATGAAACTTGGGTAAAGTTTAAGACTTCATTTCCTTGTCTGTAAAATAGGCAACTTCATGGTGTGTTTGTGACAGTGAATTTATTAGTTAACTTTCCATCACTGTGTCAAAATACCAGGGAAAAACAATTTAAAGGAGGAAAGGTTTATTTTGGCTCATGATTTCAAAGGTATTAGTACAGTGGCTCCATTGCTTTGGGTCTGAGGCAAGGCACAACATTATGGTGGCCTGGGTCATGTCCAAGAGGAGTCTGTTTACATCTCAGAGGTCAGGAAGAAGCAAGAGAGAGGAAAAAATCAAAGAAAAGATATATTTTTCAAAGGCATACCTCCAACAGTTACTAGAGGTATGCCTTTGAAAAATATAACTTCCTAGAAGCTGATTCAGCTTTCAACTCATCTATGAATTAACCTATTACAAAGTGAGAGTCCTCAGAATTCAGTCACCTCTCCAGGCTCCATCTCTGAATATTGCTGTATTGGGGATCAAGCCTTCAATACACAACTCTTCGTGGGGACACTTGATATTTAAAATTATAACAGAAAGTGGTGTGGGTTGTTAGCTACTATTAGTATCTCTTCATGTTTCCAACCCTTGTTTTTCATTGCCTTACACAACAGATGTTGGAGGATGCTTCTTCCCCATATGCTGTGATAAGCACAATTTGACTTCCAGAGACATCTACCCTGCACAACTGACAAGTGTCAGAGACATGAGAGAGGAGCGCTAAATCTAGCTCACATCTATGTTCATGTGGGCAGAGAGCATGACAGGACAGGGTGTCTGCTTGGCAGTGGTGGGGTGGCCCTGAGCAAAGGGAAGTTGACACAAATGGTGGTAGCAAAGGCATCCTAACCAAATAGAACCTTTTAAACCAGGCCATGAGCAGTGAGACCCTACTTTTTCTTATGGGATGTGGTGATAAAGAAATTACATAGTTATTTGAGAGGAACATAAATAAAGATTAATAGGTTAATGAGTTATTTTCCTTTCATTACTACACTATTGTACTTTATTATAATTGCTTTGCACTCATTTAATTAAATTTGAACTGGGGCCAACACAAGATAATTTGTTTTCCCTGTACTGAACAATGAGTATGCAGATTGGATGTACTGAAGCAGTAATCAGCCCTCTGTTTGTAACACTTTTCTACTCTGAGTAGACATTATAATTGATAATTTGATTGTTGCAGCACTCTGTGCAATATATTTTAAAGCAACATTAACATAATGGAAATTATGTTGTGAGCTTAATCTCAGCTTTTCACTGAGAGGCTATCTGGCTCCTCCTGTAAACCAGCTTGGGTCTGACAACAGCAGGTCTCTATCTCTCTCTTTCTCTCTTTTTATCTCTCCCTTTTTCCTTCCTTCCTACCCCTTTCTTTACTTGCTTACCTGTTCCTTTCTCCTCTACTCCTCCCTCCCATCTTTCACCCCATTTTCCCTCCTGGCCTAGTTTCTCTTTTCTTCCTCCTTTTCTTTTCTTTTCCTTTCATTTCTCCTCTCCTTCCACAAATGTATTCACTTTTTTCTTGCCTAGTTCTTTAACTCTGCAGAAGAAAGCAAAAAGGCTGAAATAGAAGTGTTGCCAGTAACCAACCCCCTTCAACTGAATTTCTTACTTTTGTGACTTGCTCACATCCAGGACGTTTGGAAAAAGCAATCAAGACCCTTTACCACAAATGAGCAAATGAGAAATTATTCAAGGTAGATGGCATGGCAGCTAGCACCACTCTTTGCGCTGTTGGTGAACACATGGGATTGATTTGTGAAGACATCGAATAGTCTTTTGAGGGCATTTTTGCAAATGCTGGCAGATGAGGAAAGCATCACCGGCATTTCTTTTGTCTATAGTCCATTTTCCCTTAGAGCTGCAAGCACTTTCTTGTAAAGATGTGGCCTTTATTTTTGTGAATACATTGTGGAAACTAATTGTCTTTGGTGCTAGTGTTTCCTGTATTGCAATAGAAACTAGGTGTGACATTCTATTTAATAATCCCAGGCTAGAAATCTTGGGCATAGGTAAGGAAACCTTGCACCCAGGTGACTTTTGTTGAATTTTCATAACTCTGTAAATATTTGTTTCTGTGTTTGTTTTGGAAGAAAAAACACCTACGAGTGGTTGGGAATTACTGCTTGCTTTGGGAGAGCTGAAAGAGGAGAGTTTAAGTGTTCTTTGACTTCTACTAAGTTATCCAGGCTCCGAATTTGTTGCAAAAATCTAATTTCTTGGGAGAAAATCTGTTCTTTTATTTCTGCTCTTTCTGAGGCCTGAACCTTATGTTCAGGCCTTAGAAAATTAGGATAGCACTTATTTATACATCAATTACCCAATCCAGAAGTAGCCCTTCTAAGTTTCTCCTTTTAGCTCATTGTTTTCCTTTATTTGAAAAGGGGATGTTTTAATTTCTCTTATCATAGGATTGACCTTTCTTAACTAGCTCTACTCTTCTAATAATTATTTTTATTTCTACAGATAAGTGGTCCAGAGAGTTTTGTGTTTTTACTTTTTACCCTCTGTTAGAAAAGAAAACAGAAAGAAAATTCCAACTTGCCTGGTTGGAGCATGCTTCCTCTTGTTCACAGATGTTTTATTTAAATTGAGAAACCCACAGCTGGGATGCGGTCATAGCCTAGAGACATAATTCCAGATACTTACATCAGCCTAACTATGGCTTCCTGCCTCCAGGGACAGTGCCAGGGAAGCCAACTCCTACACAAGGACTTGAGGGAAGTTAGAGGAGCACAGGGATCAGGTATGCAGGCACACAACACTTGCCATTGAGGAAACCAGGTACCTCTCTCCTGGCCCTGACTGTGGAGTTCTGGCACTTGAGTCTAAATAGACTTCATTACATTTGGGATATTCAGACACATCAATGAGTGACTATCATAATTTGGTTCCCTAAAACTGATCCTAAAGTAAGCATTCAAGTGCAAGATGCTTATGTGGAGATGATCACATGGGAAACCCCAAAAGGAGAATAGAGGCTGGAACAAGGTAGAGAGATAGCCAGTAAATGGTGTGTTACTGAGCCAGTGGGTTACTGGAGTGCAAGCCTACTAGCGAACTCCAAGAACCAATCAAAGTACACACACCTGGAGTTATCATACTGAGGTGTGAGGGAGCCAGGGTATCTCTACAACAATTGCCATCAGCTCCTGGTAGAGGACTGTTCCAGAAGGAGCATTAATTCTTCAGGATTTCAACTCCACTGAACACAGAGCAGACTGTGCATGCCAGAGAGGTGAGATACAGAACCACCAGCAATTGGAAGTTGGGTCACTACAGCCACCAATAGCTATGGTTTTATTGGATCATTACCTAGCTACCATGCTGAGTCCTGAGAGGATATGGCTGGGACCTGGCAATGTCTACTGAAGTTTTAGTATGGGAAATCTCATTTGGAGAGACTTTTGTCTTTCCTCCTGACTATGAGTATCATAAAGGGCAAGGGCTGAGCTGAACACATCAGCTTGTGTTCCGGAATTCTTGCTTATATAACAATATCACCCAAGCAGTGCTGGTCATGGCCCAGCTATTGTATTAAGTAAATTACAGATGTTACCTCTGTTGGTTTTCACAACAGCCCCATGAAGTAGGTACTATTGCAATTTCCCTCATTCATCTTAAGTGACTTTTTGAAGTGGTAGAACTAGGATACTCAAATCCAGGCAGCCTGACACCACCTTGCTTGGGTTTCTGCTTAGAATCAGAGTCTAGAAGTTCTAAAGAGGTGTTCCCCAGTTAGAGGAGCCTTCTATTAAACAATTCTCATGTGTCTTGTCCTGGGAATACTCTATATTCCTTACTTGGTTTTGATTTTAACTTTCTCTTGGAGCCCAAGAGGTATGCATTATTCCTGATTTAGAGATAAAGAAAGTGAGGTTCAAGGAGATTAAACTGCACCGCTCAAAATGAGTGGCTCTTCCCAGCCCCCAATTCCTCTTGACACTAGTTGCCAAAGCCATGATTCTGAGATACTATATTTTTACCTGGATCTCCTTAGTAATAAGTGGCCAAGTGATGAGGAAATAAGGAAAGGCATTTTTGACTCAACCCAGAGACAATGGGTGAATCAAGGGTCAGTCAGGAACCGAGAATTATTAGGGACATAAAACCCCCTGCCAACAAACACACCTCCATCAGAAACCTGGCATGCTCAGGTGAGGTGGTTGCTGCTTTTTTTAAAACAACCTTTGACGATATTCAAACTTCTTTGCATCTGACTTCCTCTTCACGTGGCGCAGTGTCTGGGAAACTGGAATGGAGCCACCTCTGCCAGGCTTTCAGAAGCCACTCCTCTATCACTGTCTGGAAAACTTGACTCTTCATAGCAGAGATGAATCCTATGGCACCACAGTGGTCAGCACATTGGAGTTTTGGAGTTTGGAGGTGACATGCATTTTATTCCACATTTGGGGGCAACACTCAAACTCACTGTGTACCGTCATTATTGAGGATGCTATAACAAGCAGGGGAAAAGTTTACCTATCTGTGTCCCCTGAAAGGCACACTGGTGCCAATTGGGAATCATCCTTCCTTCTCCTTTTTTCTTCACTAGCTCTTGTCTCTACTTTTTGTCTTTTATTTCTTGCTTCTTTCATTTCTTTCTTTTTTCTCCCTTCCTTCCCTTCTTCTTTTCTTTTTATGAAGTCCAGCGTAGAATAAGTTCTGCCTGACTGAATCAAAGGGCTTGACTATGGCCAGCAAAGAGTGACAGATATTGTATTTGAGCTCAGTGGTCCAGCAGTGGGCTTCAGCTGTCACCACCCATGCAGCCTTCTTCTTTCTACTCTCTGTATTTCTGCAACACAGGGCAGATGCACTGGATTATGGTTTCAGCCCTTTCAAAAAGAAAATGCAATTTGTCCTATGCCATATTTACCAATGTTTTTGATCCGGTATTTTTAAATAGTAGATTTTATAATTTAAGAAAATTGAGATCAGGGGCGTTCCTTGAAAAATCAGATCTGCGCCCGTTCTTCTTCATGGGAAGTGTCCACGGGTGCTGACTTCTGGTTGCCCTTTGAAGCACAGTTGTGCATTCTTCACCCAATGCCTACTCTCAGTCTGTTCTACACTTATCTTGCTTTGGGGTTTGGAAGAGCCTGAAGAAATAACTCAAAGGGGACCTCAGAAGCTCCTATAAACGAATATGGCTAAGAGGAATCACAGGCCTGTTCTTTTGCAGCATGAGAAAGAGCACAGTTTAACAGAACGTTAACAATACCTGGGGTGAACGTTCCACAGTTGCAGAAATAATGTGCCCTTCACGTGCAGTCTGCAAGATGTCTTCACAGAAGGAGTCTCACTGGATCCATCGAACTGGAGAGGCACAGTTGCTGGGTTCCACTTTCCTCACCACACAACAAGGGGCCCACAGTGCTGAGGGGTGACACGACACACCCAGACTCAACAGGCTGATGACTGTGGAAGTCCAGTTTCAATGTCAGTTTTGTTCACCCTGACTGGGTGCTCCTGCTCCTCCACAAGGGAGTCTCCACCTCCTTGTGGGTGCTGCCTTACAACTCCCCATTACCATGTCCTTTTGGCTCCTCTACAACTTGGTCAGGTGTTCAGGGTGGCCGTTGCTGATAAACTCCTTTAGTAGTTGAGGAAACTGTGGCAGTTGAAGTTGCTGATCTAAGAGCAGAGATAGCAGTTTTCATTGGGGTATAATCTAAGTGAAAGCAGGAAAACTCTCTCATTCTCTCTTCCTACCTCCTTTCTTTCTTCCCTGTCTTGTTCTTTCCCTTTTTTCCCTCTCTAAAAAATATGTTGAAACAACCCTAGCACACTTCCTCCTCCTTTTTAAGGGAAGAAGTGGGGTAGGGAAAAAAAATCAAAGGACACTGAATATAACCCTTGCTCACTTTGAAAATTAGATAATTGTCCAGGATTCTTTTCTTTTTTTTTTTTTTCTCCCTTCTTTCTTTTCTTCTTACTGTGAAAACAAAGAATTATCTAAGTGATTCTCACTGACACATGCAAAAGTGGAAAGATGGGTCTCACTTCCCGGGCTAGGAACCTGGAATCAGCAGTCGACCTAACAAAGCCAGTTTCACTCACAGGCTTAGACACAAGCAAGGATGAACATGATGCTCAGATCACTTGAGATTTCAGAGTAAGTCAGGCTAAGTCTCTGGGAAGAATCATTGCTTTGGTTAAGGGAACACCTAGAATCTGTCAGGTATCTGCTAGTATTTTATACATAAAATCTCATGAATCCACAAAATACCCCTACAGTAGTCTATTGCTATCTCCGTTTCACCGATGAGGAAGCTGAGGTGCATCAACCATGCCCAGAATGTTGCCCAAAGTCACCCCACAATCTTAAGTCTAACCCTGAAGCCCACATTCTCCCATGCTGATTCTGCAACAAAGGCCTATACTTCCCCTCCTCAACCCCTGCCCCACTTTAGTAAGCGAGGGAATCAGGGCATTTCATGAGAACGTTAATCCTCAGTGACACTACCTGGGTGTTTAGGGGTTTCCTATGTATGCTCTGGGACTGTCTCAAGGTAAGGTATTGTTTGATCCATTTTGTTAACAGTGAAACTTCAACATTATAGAAAGAAAGCCAAACTCCTACATATTAGCAAATCAGCTAATATGCTCTTGGTTCTTCATGAGATTAAGGTTGTCATTTCTAATGTCCTTTTAGAAGGGAGAAAAGCTGGTTTAAACAGAGTCACAAACATTCAGGAAATGAAAAGCTCCTGCCACACCCTTGACGTGGTGTACCGGAGAGGAGGAAGTAAATATTAACCAGAAGGCAAATACGGAAACATCAGAAAGGTGGTGCATTGGAGCAAAAAGCAAGTGAGGCTGGATAACAGGAGCTCAGCTCATGGACTTGGAAGGCAGCCAAGGCTTGGGTTCAAATCCTTCTGATCCTAGTAGCTGCATTGCATTAGGCACATTGCTTAAACTTCCCTAGCCTTAACCTTTTCTCTAAAGCTGGGATGATCATATATTCCTTTGGGTCTTATTATACAGATTAAGTGATAATATCCATAGGACACATTCTGGAGTATTATTATGGGTTCAATCAATGAATACATACATATATATAAAAAATTAAATTATAACCCATTTCAGGGTCTGTTCTCAAATTTCTTTGCTATGATCGTATTTCAAGAAAACATTTACATTAGGAATTGTACCATATTATTTTTTTCAAATTTCTAGAGCAAGTTCTGTGGCCATTACAGATTCAGGCTGAACATATTCAACATGGAAATCTATTAGCCCCAGCAAGAAGAATGGCTCCTTTATGATGAACAGGTGAGACAATGCAGCCCCTGAAGAAAGATAGTGCAGTCGGCAAAGGAGAAACTGTGGGCAGAAATCCAACAGGTATGCAGAAATAAGTGCAGAACAAATGGTGGGGAGAATGCTTACTCTTCAATCCAAGTCCCAGGCCTACATAGGGGCATCTTGGTCTGTTGGTGTCCCATAGAAATGGAGACTGGCATAGATTGGAAAACAGCAGCCACAAGATTTAGGAAAAATAAGATCTTGGTTCATAAGGGGCAGAATGAAAGCCAATAGCAGTCCTTCCTGAAAAGAGAAAATGAGGGTATCCAGTAGACAGCACATGGCATCTGTGATGAATGCAGTGATTCTGGCTGAGTACAAAAGTCTACTGTGCCATTTTGGATACTTTATTATGAAAAGGATATTGTGCCATTAGTGAAGTCCACTGCAGTACAGCCAAAGTGATCAGGGGCACAAAGATCTGTGGGTATTTCAAAAGGGAAGTGAAACGAGGCTGGTATTTTCCAGGAAAGGAGAGATGACCAGGAGGGGATTCACTGGTGACACAGCATTCTGCAGCGAAAGCAGAGAACAAAAGCTACAAAGCCCATTTGAGTTCACTGGTCTTTTGCTTTCTCTACTCCCTCCACTGCCACCCCAAGCAAAGCAGGAGTGCCCAAAAGACTCATATATTCACAAGAAGTTTTTAAATGTGAGGGTGTTTAAAATAAAGACTTGAAAATTTAGCTAGAAACAAGAAAGGAGAAAAGGAGAAAGAGAATGGCAAATTATATAATCCAGAAGTGCAACACCTACACCAAGAAATTTTGAGAATTTTGTGATAAGTTGTATTAAAAAACCCACCTACTAGTTATGTGACTTCCGGTAAGTCTCTTCACTACCCTGAACCTCTGGAGAAATGCAAGTGTCTCCCTCATTGCATTGTTTGGTGAAGAATTGATGTCAGAGGTAGAAAGATACTGACCAGCTCAATATCTAACTTTCCAAACCATAGTGGAATTCCATCTCTGATGCTTTGGGAAATGAGCCATTGAACACTGTAAGCTCTTGTGGGACAAGAATTTCACTATACATTCTTAAATGGTTCTAATAGTCATCCCATTTTTAAAAAATTACTTTTTACCAAAAATCTATTATTTTATGTAACTCTAGAGCACTGATCCTTGTTTTGATCTACTAGTCTGGGATAGGTAAATTGAATGATTGGTTTTGTTGCTTTGTAGCAGGAATACATGGGATTCCCTCCCTACAGCTTCACAGTGGATGAAGTATACTTTCCTGCCTCTTGACTTTAGTATAGCTTGATTTGGGTAACAAGTTTTGGCAAAGCTGATGCCAACAGAGACTTTTAATAAGAAGGATATCTTATGGTTCTTACATACCACAATAAAAATATTCCTGGGGCACCTACTGATTCCAAAAACAAAAACACAGGGAGTAACTCTAAACCTAAACTGGGGCCCAAAGTCAAGGTCAGCCAAGGCCCCAGCTCCCCTGAAGATGTACACAAGATAAACAGATGTTGTTAGAATGAATGTGGTAATAGCTGGCTAAAACATAGAGCAAAGGATATGTTTACTCCCTTTTACACCTGAGTGCTTGTCAAATAGATGGAGGCCACTATTATTCCTGTAAAATATTATCATTTTGCTCTCATTTATCCCCGGTGCTGATGGCCATTCCTTGTGTGACATGCATTTGAAATCCCTCCTCTGTGTAATTGCTCACTCTTTCACCCAGAACTGAGCATACAGTGCTCCAGATGTAGTGTGCTCTTCACAGAATCTATTAAGATCATCACTGCCCTTCAACTGAGAATAAGACTTTTATTATGGCAGCCTAAAATTGCTTTGAAAAAAAGCAGTTCTCTGCTTGGATCTTACGGAGTTTTGTGTTAATTAAAACCCCCAGGTTTTGTAACTCAATTGTTGGCAACCCTGCTCCCAAATCTTGGACTGACACCAGTGGTTTTTTTTGCTGTTAAATACAAATTCTATCACTGGTAAATGCTATATTGAGTTGGTGTTACATAAGATCCTGGCCTGACAACAGAGTTTGAACCCGAGTTCTGTCATCAAATGTATCAACTGTCCTTCTCTATCTAGCCATCCATAATTTTGGTGAATGTGGTACAATGTTTTCCTCTCAATTATCAAAGAAAAATATTATAGTGACAGAAATCAGAACCTTGTCATGTATTGCTAAAAGTCTGAGTGGGATTGGTTAAAAACAACAACAAATTCCTGTTTTGTTTGTGTTTGTTTATTTTGAGACAGGTTTTTGCTCTGTAGTTCAGGCTGGCCTGGAACTCACTATGTGTCCTAGGCTGGCCTTGATCTCTCAGTTTTCCTGCTTCAGCCTCCTGAGTACCAGGACTGCAGGCTTGCACCATTATGCTCAGAAACAAATCTTTTTTTTGCCTTTATAGTTATTTTACCTTTGGCCTGGCCTATTGTTTATAAGAATATTTTCAGTGACAAGGCCAGATACCCTGCTTATGTCAACATTCATCCGTCCAACACTTTAACAAAAAATGGAAATTGATTGGTACAGTATGGTCTATTTCTGGAGGATCAATATTAGTTCTTGGTAGTTTTCTCTTTTTTATGTGATTATCAACATTAGTAAGTGATAATAATTATTAGGGATTATCAGCATTGCTAATAAATATCAGGAAGCAATATTGAAATATTTTCTCCAGTCTTGAGAATCTATCTTTAAAAATTCTTTAAAAACTTCTCATTGATCAGGTACCATTCTGGTACAATGTGCACCAGAAGGATGTGAATTATCAGGACACTGCTCCTGGTCTTGACACAGCCTCCCTCATTGCTTCTGGACCAGGATCGGATATGCAGCATCCTAGATCCAACCTGACCTCTCTTTCAGCCACACTCCTCTAACATCAGCATCTTCCCACATGGGAAGCCTGGTTGCTACAGCTGCTGGTGCTGAAGGTGGGCCAGACTGCCCAGGTAATGGAGCGCATCCTCCCTCACTCCTGCATCATGCGCTTCTCATTCTCCACCTAGGATTTCCTGTTGCCACTAAAGTGCAAGACACCTGTCCAGTACCTTCATGTGGGCAACCGGGAATTGGAAAGGAGCTGCAGCCCCTTGGGAATCTTTCCTTCCTCCTTATGGAGGTGTGATAGGAAGTAGTTTCCCATAATATCCAAGACATTTAGTAGACAAGGCTTGTCATGCAGTAATGTACTTCTTTGGTTCCTTCTCCTCTCCCTCATGAGCTCACCACTTTTGCTGCAGAATTTTCTTCCTCACAGATGTTTGTGTCCTCTCAGAACTCACTTCCTGTACACATCCACAATTTACTACCACTGGTACACCGGTGTACCAGTGTCCCAGTAGCTGTAGCTGAGTCAGGGTGGGCGAAGGAAGTCTGGAAATGTTGGAGAAACAATACCCCAGGAGCGGAAGATAAACACCCTGGGTCCTCCCCGTTTGGGCGAGAGACCTGTGAAGCATGTTCTAGACTGTCTCCTCAGTGGCACTGACCCCTCTGTGGTAACTCATCAATGCACCTTTTGTTGACTTCCTTTCCTTTTCTGTTTCCTTTTCCCACTCTGCTTTTAGTGTTTCTGGGACCACCTCCAAACAAATTATTTTCATTTCAAAGCTTGATTCTGGATCTGCTTCTTGGAGATTCCAACCTCAGGCACCAAGAAACCTGAGACTTCTTATGTCACAAGAACCTCTTCCTAATGGACATCTTCCCTTCTCACAGAATGGTTGACAAGAGGAGCAGTCACCAGATACAGTTCTATACGCTTGTATACCATTTCTGAGTACAAGTTCGTCAGAAGTTTAAATTCTCAAGCTCTTCGTTAGTGGGTTACCTTAGTGTGGTAACTATTTGTCTACTTGTTAGCAGACCTCACTTTTTTTTTCTATACCAAGGATCCAGCTCACAACCTTGAGTTTGCTGGGCAGGTGCTGTGCTGTTGAGCTATATTTCTGGCTAGCAGACCTCACTTTTATGTTTTGTTTTCACTAATGTGTTATTTTGACTATTGAAATAGGTAATACCTACTAACATGGCAAAAGTGCACATAAAAGGAAACAACTGAAAGTGTGTTCACCAGATTACTCCACGTCGGTCAATCTGTTATTCACTTTTTATGAATCTTTCCAAAAATGTTATCCATTTACACACATTCACCACATGCATTCACACGCACACACACACACACACACACACACAACCTTCCTTTTTTATTAAATAGTAGAGATATTTCACAGACGTTTGAATATGACCTTACTTGAAAGAAAATCTTGGTGATCTTTTCATATCAATAAACATAAGCTTGCCTGGATCAATTTTTTAATCCCACTTCTTTGATGTAATCTAAACCGTAACATAATCTAAGACCATAAAGCAACAATTGTTTTTTTTGCTCACAACTCTTCAGTCGGAACTGAACTCAGTCTCTGCTGGTCTTGCAGTGCTTACTGTTGTGGGTGTGCTCTGTTTGGAAGTCAAGTTAGGGTCAGGCTCAGCTGGGACAGTGGATGTCTGAAAGTCTTCTATAGCTCCATGTAGTGTCAGGGTCCCCTCTTTCTCTATGGCCTTTCTGTGCAGTCTCTCCAAAAGGAAGATGGACTTCCTATGCAATAGCTTAGGGTTCTGGAAGCCATTAGGCCTTCTAGCTTAGACAAGGAACCTACAATCCTCCTGTCTGTTGCGTTCTGTTGGCTGAATAAGACCACAGGTTCAGCCCAGATTCGAGGGGAAGGAATATCACAGAATTGTGAGCATAGACAAATATGGCTCATAGGGAGTCACCAATCTAACAAACGACTACAAGGGGCTTCATGGAAGACAAGATCAGGTCTCCTAACCAAAGTACATCCTCCTTGATCAGTTTTATTTGTTTTGTTTGACAAGATAACTAGACTTTTCATAATGGTTGAAAATTGCTGGTTTACGCATTGAGTTAAGAAAGTATTTATAGAGGCCATATAAACTTTCCCCTCTATTTATCCCATAGGGAATCTAAAAATCTGAATATTCATTAGCCAAAAGAATCACAGCTTCTTCTGACACATGGTCCTAGGGTCAATGCTCCCAATTCCTGTACTCCTACTTTCTCTCTTCCTTCTTACTGATTTCTCATCTGTGGGTTTCCATCCATTAAGTTCCTGCTTAAACATACATTTATTGAGCATGTGCTATGAGTCCAGCACTGTTCCAGAAAGTCATAATTCCAGTAATTCTAGCCTCAAGTATAGCATGATGATCTGGAGCCAGATTGGGCTATCTCATGAGTCCTAATTATGCTCACCTCTTTCCAACTGCACATTCTGTGACAACATGCTGATAGTTTGTAATTGGTCACAAAAATTTGTGAATACTATAAATAAGGACTTAGTTGCTCTCCCCTCCAAATTGGTTACTCAATATTCACTAGCACACTGTGGACTTGCTCTTAAATTGCATTTTTTTTTTTTCAGGCTAAGGTAGACCTCTTTACCACTGCCCATGCTGATTGATAGGTCTCTAGCTCTTCACGCACTTATTCATTCACTCAATAAATATTTGTTGATCAACTACCACATTATTTATACCATGTCTAAAGCTCTGGTTATTACTTTTTTCCTTCTGTTTTTAGGCAGAAATATGGACCTACTATTGCTAGACTTGATTTTTTTTTAAAAAAAGAGAGAAGCATTTCATACTCTTAACTGAATCTGATAGGTAAGAATTAGCTGATTATTCAAAGTGAACAACAAACTGAAAATTTTAAAATTCCACCTGGGCCAAAGTAAGCATATCCTGAAGTTACATTTCATATAGGGGACAGTTGTTTATCATCTTTGCTCTGTCCCTACAAACAAAAATGTATAGTGTCAAGGCCCTGGCCTTTCCCCTTCTATTCTCACTGCTCTTGCTACAGCTAGACCACTGAAATCCAGACACCACATGGTACTTCATCCTATGTCTACAGTGGTAAGCTTTAAGTAAGTGTTAGGATTGGAGGTTTAGCTCATGGTAGAGATGTGAGGCCCTGGGTTCAATTCCCAGCACCAAAAAACGAAACAAAACCAAAAAAGAACAAAAGCCAGTTAACCAACCAACCAGAAAAAATGAGTCCTGGGCTCACAGGGCTCCTTAGCAATGCTCACTTCCTGATCTCACTGTACCATGTTTTATCCACTGCATTGGCCTTCTTTTAGTTTACTGAACCACCTATGCAACTTTCTGGAACAGTGCACTTGCAACTCATTCATTTCACACAAAGATTGTTTTATCAGAGAATTTCCATTTTCCTAGACCAGTTCTTCTATTCTATCCCCTATTATGAACCATTTTGCTTCTCTGTAGCACTGTGATATGGAAATTTGCTTCTTAGATCTTGTATGAAGGGAAGCCTGATTCACTGACAAGCCCATTACTGTCCTTTGACTGCATTACCACCTCTCTGTTGAGGCCAAGTTTCTCAAGGGCTGCTCCAGGCCTGGGATTGAGCACATCAGGGATAAAAAGGAAGGCCCCTTCTCTTCTACTGAGCAACTGAAGCCTTGAAAGAGCTTCCTTAGTCTGTAGTGCAGTCCAAGACTATAGTTTGCATATGGCTTGTCCTCTAGCAGTCTCAGCAGTGTTGAAGTAGAGGAGATGTTAGTGGCTGGAGCCTCTACCCTTGTGAATGGGCTCAAGCTATCTTGGGGTCAGGCCTGGTGGGATGGATTAGTTCCTCAGAGAGTAGATCATCACAAAAAGTGGTCCTTTCCTGGCTGCTTGCTCCTTACTCACTCACCTGCCTTTCCTGCACAGAGCTTCTTCCCTTTCTGCTTCTGTGCCATGTTGTGACTCAGCCAGGGAGCCAGGGAGCCCTTTCCAGGAATTTAGCACCATCCTATTTGTACCCCTCTGCCCTTAGAAACATGGGCCAAGCCTCTTTTCTTTATGTTATCCAGCCTCAGGTGTTTGGTGATAGCCACACAAAAAAAGACTAATAGTCATGATACTTTCCCCTTTTCTTATACAGAGCTGCTTCATCTGTTGATGGCTTCCTCAGTCTTCATCAGGCCTCCCCTCATTTTCCAACATGAGCATTTTCCCAATAAATCTCTTTCATGCTCAGTCTTGTCTCAGTATGTTTCTTGGAGGAGTTAAACTAACACAAGCATCTGTAGTGGTGACAGATTTATATTTATAAGTACAATTATTTGGCACATGCTTATCTCCCAGATTAAGCCAGAATGGTAGAGAGTAGATCAGGAATACATTTTCCTTTGCCTTCCCCATTAAATTCCAGTACCTGGACCAATGTGTGCTCATAAATAGTTGTTGATTTAACAGCTCAAAGAAATAACTTGAAAATACAATGCAATAGGAAAATGGAAGACATGGTCAAATGTAACATGGCTGCCCTAACTATAGTCTGAACTAATTTCAGAGTTAGAGATGAAATTTGGGGACTGTCTCCTGGAAATAAAGTAAATACATATAAGACAAAGTCAGTTCATGTAGTCCATGTGGCAAGTTAAGAATTTAGATTGGATTACATGCCAGTGTACTTACAGGAGGGAATTCTGGTTTCTCCTTCCCCAAGCCATGATGGTTTGATAGTGGAGTACATCACTAAGGAAGAGTCAATCAAAACACAATTCAAGACTGACAACTTCAGAAGCAGTAGGCATTGAAAGTAAATGACAAAGAATTTCAGGCCCTAACTCATTTGAAATCTACAAATTTTCCTCGGGATCTTATTGCCTTTACCTTTTCAGATTTTGTTATAAGCATTTGGACCATTAAATGAGGCACTTCTAACTTAAAAAACCCTGGGTTTTTCATAATTGGAGGTGATGATTAGAGGAGGGGTGACCTTGTTCTAGTTCGTTACTGTATTCCTAATTCTTAGCTCCATGCTTGCTTGAACAAGTTACTAAAACATGAATGGAGGACCCCTCCTCTTTCACCTGGGTGCATATGCCCTGTGTCAGGCTCTGATCTGGGCGATCAAGGAAGGCAGGAAGCAATTGTTTACCTTTAGGGAGTGGCTGGGTGATTCTACCTGGGTAAACAGTCATTTATCCAGGTGTCAAGAAGGGCAACTGAGAGAGAAGATACATTTATTCCTTTCTTCATACTAATGATCCAGAAATTACAGCTTCTCTCTGCATTTTTCCAGGCACTGGTGGAGCAGGCATCTTTCTAAACTACCATGAGGTTAGACTACCATCTTTACTTTTTTACCTTTACTTTTTCACTCTTACTCCAAATCATTCCTTCTCTTGTCACACTACAGGAGAAACGCCAGTATTTGAAGTTTTTGTAATATTGCTAAATGGTCTTGCTTACATGCTATTTCCTCCCATTAGAATACAACGTTTTGAGAATAAATTGCATTGTTCATTGTCTTATGGCCACAACTGGAAGAATATCTGTACCTGGTGGGATGCTCAAAAAATGAATGTTGACTGATGGGCCAATGAGGTTTACTGTAAGCTGGCCTAAGCCAATTACCAGCCTGAAGGATGCTTGCTGGAAGTTCCCACCATTAAAGTCACTTCCCTGGGTTAAATCAGCATTTTTTACCCAATCACAGTGCACCACTTTCACAGTTTTTGTTACATCTCCTACTGTTAGGTAATATATTTCTTTAATTTATCTCTTTTTTTAAAATACATCTACTAAAAACTCAAATTTTGTTATGACTGTAAATTAAAACTAACACCACTTTCCATAAATAGAAAGTAAACATAAAAAGAAATATAATGTTCACAGAGCTTAGTAAATAGAGCTCTAGTTCATCATATTTCTTTCCTTTGTAATAATCACATTCTACTGTATGTATTTACAAATACTATTTTGATAGAGTATCTATATGTTATACCAGACTTCCAAAGTAACCCATTGCACTTTCCTTAACAATCTCAGAGTAGAGAAATCAAGATACTATCTGTCAGTGGTCCAACTTTGAGGCCTGCTATTTCTTTATTAAAAGGAAAATCAAATAATGTTAACATAGTGTGAAAGACATGTTAGCACAAAGCTAAGACTTCCTCCACGAAATAATCAAAACAACTAAAAGTAAATAGAAGAGAGAATTATTCCCTGTGTAATTTAGTGTCCATGGACATTAAATCAGTTTAGGTTCTCTGGTTTATGGTAGGGTCTTCAGAAATTCCAGTTAAATAGGACATAAATGATTTAGGGTTAAACTGTAAATACACTGGGATCATTACTTTGAGTTAATTTACTGGTTTATCTCACTAAATATTTATCGAGAGCTATTATTTCCCAAGCTCTTGTACAAAACTCTTGTACTAGCTACAGGCAGCCCTTAACTTATAATGGTTCGACTTACCTTTTATTCACTTTCTGATGGTAAAAACACAATATGCATTCAGTTGAAACTGTGCTTTGCATTTTGAATTGTAATCTTTTTTTCAGGCTAGGTATATACAGAAAGATATACTCTCACAGTGCCACACCTCCTAGTCAGCCTTGTATTGACAAGGTTAAACAGCAAAGTGCTGTACAGTACCCCAAATTGCCAGAATTTTCAGGATACAGGTACTGCATGTAATAAATTTCATAGCCAACACTTTATTATAAAACAGGCATTTCATTAAATGATTCTACCCAACTTTAGGCTAATGTACGTGTTCTGAGCATGTTTAAGGCAGCTAAAATAAGCTCTGATTTTGGCAAGTTAGGTGTAAAAGTTGAGAATTATAGAACTTTGTAGTAACAATGAGTTTACTTGGAATTTAACCTCATTATAAGTCTGAGAGTGTCTGTACCTTCTGAATGAGGATGGAGGAGAGGACTCTGTAACTATGGTAATTTTAAAGTCCATGATTAATAACTTTAATATCTGGAACCCTTGTGTATGCTCCTACTGTCTGTATCTTCAGTTATGTGGTCTTGTCTCTTGAAATGTCTGGTAGTTTAAGATTAATGCCAAGTATAAATTACAAACTCTTGAGATAATTTGAGAGTATGAGTAATTTTATCTTCTTGAAAAGATTTTTTATTTCTAGTAAACAAAATAAAGGCAGGTCACCTAACTGAATCAAAGATTAAATTTATTTAAATCTAGATTTCATCTTTTGTGCAGTGTTAGCTTTCCTTTTGCTGAGACAGAATACTTGACACCAACAGTATAAGTGAAGAGGACAATTTCAGAGAGTTTAGTCAATGGCTGGCTAGCCCCAGGGAAGAAATGGGATGGTCGAAGGAAAAAAATGGGATGGTAGAGGAAAGTTGTTCAACTCATGGCAGATATAAAGCAGAAAGGAAGGAAGGGGAGTTCACAAGAATATATCCTTCAATGTTATACCTTCCTTACCTACTTCCTCTAATCACACTCCATGTCCTAATAGCACATTCAGGTAAGGACTCATCAATGGTTTAATTCACTGATGAGTATAGTGACCCTATGATCCAAACACCTAACAAAACTTCACCTATGAACACATGAGACTTTTGGGGAACATTTTAGAGCTAAACCACAACATGAGAGCTGGGTCTATCTCTGGATTACTCCTAATTCTTAATGATAGCTCTTTATAGCTGTCAGCTGAAAACTCAGTATGCTTGTCATGGTCCTTTTTCCTTATTGGGTTCCAACTTACTCTGTTTTGTGTTTCTACAACATAGTACTACAAACTGGATAATGTAAAAAGAATGTAAATTTATTTCTCAAGTTCTGGAGACTGGGAAGTCCAACACCAAGATGTTAGCACCTGGTGAGGACCTATGCATTGTGTCATCTCTTGGTGGAAGATGGGAGGGCATGAGAGCACAACAGAGCAAGAAGAGGACTGCATTGACTTTTATAACAACCCACCCTTGCAATAACTAACCCTTTTTGTTGATAACAACGTTAATCCAATCATAGAAGCAAGATACCGCTTATTAAGCCCTGTGTACCACACTGCTGCATTGGAATTTGGGACATTTTCAAACTACAGTAGGTTCTGTGTTTCTATTGTATGGTAAGCAGATCCAATTAGCATGGTAAGATAGCCTGAAGCATAGCTCAGCTTCTCTGCTGTTGACCACTGCTGGTGAATCACATAAAAGAGATAAAGAGAAAAGAAGACTGAATGTTAAGCCTACTCCTATGCAATTCCCTTTCCTCATGAGTCTTATACCTTCAAGACTTTGCTACCTTAGTAACTCTCTTACACTGTTAAACCAAAGCAATCAAATCTCTTGTCTTGGTTTTCTAATTTTTTTACCTAATAGATTGATCTACAACAAATCTACCATTATAGGTTGAGGGATATCATTATATAGGAAAAGTAAGTCAGAAGACAGTATGTAATGTTGGGCTTATGGTTCAGTAGTACCTGTCTAGCATGCACAAGGTCCTGGATTTGGTCCCCAGCATCACAAAATATGAGTTAATCAATTCATTAATTAAGAGAATATGTATAGTGTAATCCTAAATGTATTAAAATAAAAATATTGATAATTTGTTAGAATAAGCTCTGAGACATTCCCTGAAGAAGTCACCTCACTGGTGGTGCATGTCTACAATTCCAGCTACCCAGGAAGTTGTGGCATAAAGATTGCAAGTTTGAACCTAGTCTGGGTGACTTGGTAAGACCTTGTCTCAAATAAATAAAAATAAATTAAAAGGGGCTGGGGGTGTAGCTTGATGCTCCTTTGGTTTAATATCTAGTACTGCATAAATGAAAACTAAAAAAATAAATAAAGGAATCACTTAGCCATTTACATTGGTTACTTATTATGCAGTACTGAAATATTTCATTTTCTACATTACTTAAGATTTTGTAATACTTGAGATTTAGTTGTCAATAAAGATCTATTTCACAGCTAAGAAGAAAATAATATGGTCCGTTCAGTAAATTGAAGAAATACAAATACTCTAGCAAAATGGAAAGTTATCTTAACTTTATCTGTTTTCCTATTTTGGGGAAGCTAAGCCCATGGAATATCCACCTATGTGGGGAAAGATATGGTATCATGGTGTTGTAGTCATGGGTTATGCAGAGAACAATAAGAATCAGGACATGAAGTTTATAATATTATTTTTATGATGGTCACCCAAGAAAATGCAGGAAATCTATTCACATATCTAAAGACATAGAATATTAGCCAAAGGCCTGAATCCCACAGCAATGTCCCACATTAGTCCAAATGAAAACCCAGTGCTCGTGACAATGCCTCCCACGAGTCCAGCTAGAGGTCTAGAGCCCACAAGAAGGACTCACACCAGTCACTTTTACGGATCTGTGTTGGGAAGACGCAAAGGTCAGCGGTGGAAGCCAGAAAGTCTATGCCTGCGGGGTGAAGGAGCTGTGCTGGTAGGTTGAGGGTTCTACGCTGGAGCCAAGAAGTCACACTCACAACAAACACCAGGGCTGTCCTGAAAAGCACCACAGCCATCCTCAGTGACATGGAAGCCCCAAGCTCCAACTCCGACAAGCACAGTTGGGTACATGCCAGGAAGCCAGCGTGACGAGTTCATCCTGGAAACCAAGCCGCACACGTCTTTCTCTCCGGAGCCAGGAAGCAATGCTCGATGTGAAGACCAGAGCTTCTCCAGGAGAACCAACGGCTCAAACAGCAACTCGTAGGAGAACCCACAACACCTCAACACATTAACGTAACACCTTAGTGCACTAATACGAATACCTTCTCCTTCTCCATGTCTCTATTTATGCTGGCAACTTTCCTCAGGTGGAACATCTACACCCAGCGCCATGCTGATATAATCCAGCTGGCGTTAAGTTTACCACCAGTTTTCAATCCATAACACATGGTAAAACTCATGCTATATTTTATAATAGGCTACAGTATGGGGGGATCTTACATCAGGAGTTTTCAGGTTGAGAAGTTATCCATAGGGACCCAAATTATTTACTGGGTCTTGCTGTTATCTACTTGGTTTGCAATAAAAGGGAAATCAAAACTATAGGAATCTTTCAACTCTAAGAAGAAATTTACATAACCAAACTAACTTTAACACACAGACAGCCTTCTTGGTAAGACAGACACATATCCAGAGAGTGCAATAATTTATATAAGAATATAATTTAAAAACTCCATTAAATTGTCTTAAAATTCATAATCAAGGGCAAAATAAGTTGAGATTTCACTAAAGATTTCTCTCCAAGTTGACAGTAATAAGTCAGCATCTTTGTGTATGATTGTTCAGTCTTCTTATGATCTCTTTGGCATGGTATAAACTTACCCACATGTCCCTATTCCTCTGGAGTTGCCAAATATTTTGTTTTTGTTCAGATGTTCTTGGTAAACTTACACATAGACCATAAAAGCCAGCTCTATGTACTTTCTGACCTAACCTCCTGGCTCAGTAGATTGGACCAAAAGTGAACACTGGATATAGACAGGGTCAGTCAGATTTCTATCTCAAATTTGACAAAGAGGCACAAAGCCTGAGTCTGTTCATTGTGAGGTGGTAAACACAAGGGTCATGTCACTTAGTGCTGAGGCCACCATCACCAGGCCTCCAGGATGGGCTGTGTACAAGAAAAAGAATGGGGACTGATCTGTGTGGAGAACAAACAAAACAAAATACAGTACACAAATTGACAAATAGAAATTTGAGACCAGAAAGAGGTCAAAGGATAAACAGAATAGCTGCCTATTGACTTCCAGGTTCCCATATGATCGAAATTTATAACCTGTACTTCATAATTTTAAAATAATCCCCCTTTTGGCTTAAGCAAATGTTGTAAGCATAATTTTCTTTCCCAAATTTATATGCTGAAGCCCTAACCTCCAGTATGTCAGAATCTATGCTTTTCCAGTCTGGTTTTGTAGATAGACCATTTAAAGATGTGATTAAATTAAAATGAGACCTTAATCTCTTTTTATCAGTGTTACGAAAAAAATCAGAGACACACAAAGAGATAATGGGTGCATGTGTGCACACAGAAAAGACTATATGAAGACACAGTGAAAAGCACAGCCATCTGTAAGTTGAGAAGGAAGGCTAAAAGGAAAACCAAGCCTGCCAACACAGTGATTTGGGATTTCAGCATTCAGAACTGTAAGAAAACACCATTCTGCTATAAAAGCCATCCAGTGCGTGGTATTATATGAAGGCTACCCTAGTAGACTAACACAGAAACTGGGTTCCATGGCTTCCAGTCGCATGCAACAGGAAATAGACTCAGATGTAGAAATCAGGACAAGAAGAGATTCAGGGTTGGATCATCAGTGACTCATAATGCTGTCAAGGTTCTCTGTTATTTCTGTGTTTCTGCCCACCGTCCTCATCTCAGTGTGTGAACTCTGATCTCAGACTGCATCCCTTCATGTTAACATTATGACTGAAACATTTAGAAACATGACATCCTCCAGAGAATAAATGATTATGTTTTCTAAAATGTTTCCAGAAACAAGAAAATTCTTATATGCTTTCCTTTTTTTGCATGTTTTACTGCACTGAAATACATCATAACCAATGACTAAACTAATCATTGCAATGAAATAGGTCCATTATGAAGGCTCTACTCTGGCCTCATGGTGAAAAGCAGGACCTACATAAAATGGAAGTAGGATTAAGAAAAAAGAAGAGAGTGAATTTGGAGGAAGTAACCAACCATGTCTTCCTGGTTCCTTTTACAAATGCTGCCTAGGTAACAATTTTATGTACAAGATTATCAGAGGAGATGTTGGCAAATGTGTTACAGAAATAAAGGCACCTTTGTTAATATCACTCCTCTGAGGTATCAATCCAGCTAACTTATAACAAAGCAAAACCAAATACAAAATATTTATAGATTTTACATCATTCTGAATATTTAAAAATTCTGTATGCATTCTCTAACTTGCTACAGATAATAATTTCACAGAATGTGAAACTCATTCATGGAAAGCTTAGAGTCTTGAAATAATTTTCTCAAAAACATATTTGCTCCTGGAAGAGTGCAAAACATGACTAGGAGGCACATGTCAGTGAGTAATGATAGATTAGATTAGAATAGAAAAATAAAGGAGTGAAATCATAGGAACCTAGGTAAGGTTATGAGGACCTTCAATGTCAAAGGGAGGAGTTTGAAGTTGATTAACTATATAGTAAAATCTTAATCGGGGGGACGATCATGAAGAAATGATATTTCAGGAAGGTCACTCAACCATTGAATTCCAAAAAAACAGTTCATAGGTGGCTTAACTATATAATATACAGAAACTAGATGCAATTTAAAATTCATTAATTTTCCTTCAACTGTGTAAGAGCTCTGTGTTTAGAAGCAGGAATGAAAGGATGAATATGAGAAAGACTGCTGCATCCCTTTATCAACGGACATCAAAAGGATCTGTCTGTCTTAATCAGGATAGGCTGGACCATGCTGTTGTAACAAACACTGATATCTCATAGTGCTGTCTCAACAAGATATGCTTTTGCTTATGAAAACTCTAAGGCAGGCATGGCCATTTTCTGTCTTTTAGCTATGTCATCTGGAGCAGTTAGCCTCCAGAAATGTCATAGGAGGGCAAGCAAATTACAGCGATGCTTACCAACTCTGTATTGTCTCAGCCTACATGTTACTTCTACTTGTTGGCTGGTACTGGTCATGTGACCTCTCCCTTAACAGGGAAGTATATGGTAGGGAGTGTATGAACACTTAGTAAGCAGTAACTGTCTCTGCCACAGCCGTTTCTTTACAAAAATTTGTTTCTTCTTTATTCACTTACATAATTGTATTGTGGAAGGAGTGGTTATATAAATATCATTTTGATGACAACTTCTACTTGAGGAGAAAAAGCATCATATTACCTTGTGTTCAGACAGTGGGCCTAAGAAGATAAAGAATAACAAGTCACTGCTAAAGAAAGGTGACATTTTTATTTCTTTACCCTGCAGTGATAAAAGAGGAAAAAAAATCTCAATTTGCATCAGTTTGCTTATGTACAATTTTTGTGCCCTTAAGCAAGTCATTTAACCTCTGTTTGTCCTATCTTTCCATATTAAAAAAATCCTAACACTCATTTACTCAGAGAGATGCCATGAGAATTAAAATTTTTAATATATATATGTAAATTTTAAAATATATACATAAATGTGAATATCTAATAGTGCCACATCTGGCACACAGAATTAACTTCTTAAATGTTAAATGAGTTTTCTGTATATGAGTCAAAGTAAATTTTAGATCAGAATTTCTAACCATGGTTTTTATGCTCTCTTTTATGTAACCTCTTGTATCAAATGTAACTCAGCTGCCTGGTCTTTGAAAGTTAATTATGTCTCACTTGTCATCATGTCCCCTCAATGAATTCCCAGCATTTTATCTAACCATGCTCTTCCCTTCAACACTCAGTGCTCCAGATTTCACTTCTTGAGAGTTTTACTAAGTTTCTGAAAAATTCTTTCTATATCACTGAGTATATGAGCATAAAATTTTGGAGGCTCCTTCCTACCAAGTCTGTTCCTTCAGGAAGATCATACTTTCTCACCTACTGACATCAAGCCTTGTCATCTGACCTACTTGGATTAGTGAAAAATGAGTGGAAGTGATGTGAGCAGAAACTTTGAGAGCCACAACATTCTTATATTCTATCTTGTTTTCTTCTTCCAAAAGACCATCCTGTCTCACATAGAAGTGTGTGCTTCAGTACTAGTCCTGAATTGAAAATGTACAAAAAAGCAGTAGCTGATAGACAGTGGACATGAATATGGCTGATAGATAGTCCTTTGTGATGGTAGCACGCAAGATACCAGGGGTTATTTATTGCTGAAGCATTATCTATCCAATAGATGGCTGACATCACTCCAAACCCCCATCACAAATATGACTGCTTTGTAAATATTTAAAGTCTTCCTCCTTAATGACATTTTCATCCTTCTTCCTCTCCTAAATACTATCTTTCAAATGCCTTGTTCAAAGTTATGAGAGTTTTGTCTAATTTCTTTGATCCTAAATTATCTGTCCTTTGTCCAAGCCAACACCCAACACATTATTGGTACCAAGACCTGTAAACAAATGTTTGTTGACTACATTAGTCAAAGAATGCTTCTCCAATGGTACTGACTACAATATATTATTATTATTATTATTTCCCCATATTTGAACATCTTTAGTTTGGACAAGAGTCACACTTTTTTCTACTTTAGTACCACATAATTAGAAAAGCACAATAAATGTTTGTTAAAAAATAAATGACATGGATCAGGGATGCTTTCTGCTGGTAACCATCCCAGCATACAAGCCACCATCTGGGATATTTCTCACTAGTAACCAGTCTGGGCTGAGAAAAGCAGTAACCAGCCCTGTACCAGCATAACCAGTGGCCACCATTAGATACTCATAGCCGGCACTAGCCCAGAGAACCAGCCAGTCATGCTTCAGAGAAATTGTAGCCAACGTGGGAAGTGTCTGGAACCTCACTATGCACTTGTCTGAAAGAACCCGGGAAAATGTCAAGATGAAGAAGCAAAAGGCAGTCTCTGACTTCCAAACCATGCAGAGCAAGTCCAGGAGATGTAAACACAGAAGAAACTGGGAGCTGCACACCTGAACTTTCTGAAGTGATGGCAGATGAAGTAAAGAGACAACTTCATGAGGCTATAAAAGAAATTACAGCAGAAATACTATCTCAGGTAAAGGGAGAAATGAAAAACATAATAAAAGAATTGCTGAACATCTCTAAATTAGACATAGATTAAAAAATAGAGGAGCATAGCAAAATGAGGAAAACCTTGAATGAACAACATAAGAAAGATTTAGAATGCATGAAACAGATTCAAAGAGATATATTAAAAACTCCATTAAAAGCTGGCAAAACCTCTTGAAGGAAACTGAAGATAAACTTTAAGACCTTGAAGACAGCTTTGCAGCTTGCAATCGTGAAAGAAAAGATCTCTTAAAAATAACAAGGAACTAAGAAATAACAATTCAAAGACTTCAAGACTATGCAAAGAAAAATAATTTAAGAGTGATAGGTGCCAACAAAAAACCAGAGGTCAACACAAATGACATAAAAAGTCTACTTACAGTAGTCATAGCAGACAGCTTCCCAAACATGAGAAAAGGACATGACATTCAGATAAGTGAGGTGTATAGAACTCCAGCTAGCCATAACCAAAATAAATATAACCTAGACATGTAATAATCAAGATCCCAGAAATTCAGCAAAAGAACAGAATATTAAAAGCTGTTAGAGAAAAGAAACAGATCACTTATAAAAGAAGACCCATTGGAACCATGACAGACTTCTCAAAGCAAACCATCAAGTCAAGAAGAGCTTGGAGTGAAGTATTTCAAGTCCTGAAAGAAAACAAGTTCCAACTAGGATTGATGCACCCCACAAAACTATTTTTAAAATTAATGGAAAAACAAGATACTTCCATGACAAACAATACCTGAAGGAATTCATGACCACCAAACCAACCCTAAAAGAATACTGAAGGATATTCTAGAGAGAGATAAAAGTGACTACAGTTCCAGGAACAGTGACAGAGAGGGATAGCCAAGGTGGGGGCAATTGAATGGAGGGAAAAAGTAGGTAGCCAATGGCAGGAAAATAGCAAGGCAGACACAAGCCAGTGTGTGTTGCCATAACCATTAATGCAGATGGTCTCAATTCACCAATGAAAAGAAATATAGGCAGAGTGGATCAGGAGATAGGATCTATCAATATGTTTTATACAAGAAACACATTTAACTCAAAGGAAATTCAAAGGCTAAAAGTCAAAGGAGAGAAAATAACACTCCATGTGACAGTGAACAAGAGAGGGTAGCTTGCCCATCTACTGTGGCATGGATAAGAAAGATATAGCATTTAAAAAAATTTTTATTTAAAGAGAGGGGAAAAAATAAAGCAAAACAGAAAAAAGGGTAGAAATAATACAGAACCTCAAAAAAATGAACAGTAAGAAATCACTAGTTGATACATTACATATTGTCTTCTTGGATGTAGTTGTTCAAGTTACAAAAATTAAAACATACAAAGTGGACATTCAAACAGTGAGGCTGCAGACAGTTCTGTTCTCTGAAGCAACAAAAACTTAGCAGCATAATTATCAATCCTACACCCTTAAATATACATGCAATTATATCCTTTAGAGCACTTGGTTTTCCTCCTTTTGCTTTTTAAGTCCATTATCTGTTTAGTTATACCATGTTTCAGGTTGCTTATTACCTTACTGATCTGTTTTGTTGTTGTTATTTACTTTTTAAAATTTTTTCTTATTTCTTATTTTTTAAATTTTATTTATTTATTTCATTTTGAAGGTAGTAAAATAAAGCAGAACAAGACAGGACATAGCCAATTGAGGCAGTGTAGTGAAATTGGTACAGAACCTCACAGCAGGTTACTGGGATAACAGCAATAGGTACAATAAGATATCTGGTTTTCTTCACAATAGTTGTTCCTTCAACCAAGTAGAGCAACATCGAAGGAAATACCGAAATTATAAAAACAGAATATTGAATAGAGCAATACCATTGATCAGAACAGAGCAAAACAGAGATAAAAATATTTGCCTTCAAAAAGATGGCAGAAGAAAATCCCCCTTATTTGCTATATTGCCTATAGTCAAATTCCTAAGACATGCTCAGATCTCTGGCTTTCACTTGCTGGCGGGGGAGTGGGGAATGGATGGATGTTTGATTCTTAGCCGGGGTCCCAGTAGGCTCACAGCTGCCCACCAGAGGGGTGAACTGGCTGCCATTTTACCAGAGCAGCATGCTGGCAGCTGCCTGTTTTCCCAGTGCCCCAAGGTCCAACATGGTGCATCGTGGGTCTCAGGAAATGCTGATATGTTCTTGTCCTGGGGTGCATGTGGCTTGCCAGGCCACAGCCACTTACCAGAGTGGTATGCTGGTGGCTGCCTGTTTTCCCAGAGCTCCAAGGTCCAACATGACCAGATATGGCATTTTTATACAATGGAAAGCTACTCAGCTATGAAGAAAGATAACCTCAAGGCTCTTGTAGGTAGATGGATACAGCTTGAGATCATGCTCATGGGTGAAATGGTTCAGAGTCACATGGGTGAACATCACATTGTCTCCCTAGTGTAAAAAACTAAAGGCATTAGTGGGATCCAAAATGCACAACAGACATTGTTGTGAAAGGAGAGGAAATGTCTAAAAAAGGAAGGCACTGGCCATTGTTAATCTATTATTTTGTTTTGAAGTCTTGTTCTGTTTTGTTTGGTTTTATTCTTTTTTGTTTTGTTTGATTTTATTGTATTTGATGGCATGGGCAGCTACTTCAAAGATAACAAAATATATTATGGGAGCCATTATTGATTTCCTATTTTCTTGTTTCTAAGCCCTGTATTCCTTTTATTGTTTTGTTTTGATTGATTTTATTCCATTTTTTGGTTTTATTATGTCTGATGGTATAGGCAGTTATTTTGAAGATAACAAGAGGCATTATGGTAGTCAGTGTTGATTTCCTATTATCTTGCTTTGAAGTCCTGTTTTGCTTTCATTGTTTGTTTTGACTGATCTTATTCTGTTCTGTTTTGTTTGATTTTATTATGTCTCTTGGTATGGGCAGTTATTTTGAAGATAACAAGAGGCATTATGGTAGCCATTGTTGATTCCCTTTTATCTTGTTTTGAACTGCTGTATCATGTTCATTATTTTGTTTTGATTGACTCTATTCTGTTTTATTTTGTTTGGTTTTATTCTCTTTTAAAACAAAACAAAAAATAGTGAATGACATGGATTCTGGTTCTGGGTAACACTTACACTCTATCCTGTCTCTTGGATGGAACACAGCTACTACAATTGGCACTTAGAGCACACAGTGAGAACTCATTAAATTTCCAAATTTAGAGAGCTCAATCTTTCAGTAAAATGATAACTAATATGTGGCTTTGGACTGTTGAATAGGTTCTTCTTCTTTGTTTCTTTCTTTTCCTTAGGTCAGTTAAATGCATAAACTTTCTTAACCTCCTTTCTTTGACCTTAAGAACTGACCATTTCCAAAGAAGTTGACCAGGAAGTTGTCTTTTATGGCTGTAATTGTGTCATTGTCTTTGTTGATACAGATATCCAAGAGACCAAGCTGAGGTTGTACTGATATTTCTAGATTTATGACTACCACATTCACTAGATTTATGACTACTGCATCCCTAATAAGCTATAGGGAGAAGCACTTGGTGAGGTAGCCATTGGATCAGAAACAAAGGAAAAGGTAAGGAAAGATGATTTATACTCCTTGTGATGGTGTTTGGGTGGCCATTCACATATCTTACAAAACTGGCTTTACTTAGTATGCAGAGGACGTTTTGAGGAACAGTAGTTAAAGTTCTTAAAGAAATTTATTTTTAAGAGGGAAAACAAAACCATTAAAGACATGGCAGCACTAAGCAAATGCATTAATGTGTAAGCAAGTTGAATGGGAAAAAAATCAAATATGGATTTCAGTTTAAGGTCTAAAAGGATACAAGACACTCATGAAATTTGTTGTGGGTAAATAAGAGAGGGGACCAATAGAGGCAAAGAAAGCAACAGCTAGTAAAAGAGACTAGTCTGAGAATCCCACACAATGTTATTAGCTATTCCAACTTAAGATGTTCTAGCCAAGCTCGTTTTGAAAAACCTTCACAATTCCCTTGTAGTCTCTATTGTCTGATTGCCCTGGGCTTCTGGGATGTGTGGGTTGGGCAAGTGGGAAAAGAAAAAATAACAGTGCAATTTCACTGCACACCTCCAGGAGGCAGCATGCATTCTAGATTTAGTTACAGAAAAAAGATGTATTTCTCTGGTGCACTGGGAGCCTTTATAGGGAAGAAGCATGATGGTTTTCCTGAACCACATGCACAGACCACCTTTCTATTTGACTTTTATTGTGTATTTCACTATTCTTCAATTCTGAGTCCTACTTCAAAAATTTTTTTAAAAATATTTTCCTTTTTGTTCAGCATACTGTTGACAAAGGGCACAGTGAGTAGATAAATCTAAGTGATTTTACCTGTTCTCTTTAAAAAGAAAATCTCTTGTGCTAACTAGACTTAGTTCTTTAAACATGCTTTCTTAAAAAGTACAAATCCTCTAATCTAACTTGTAAAACATTTAATATTTTGGATATACGGTTTTAATGACCATCCAAAAGTCACAGAGGCTGGACAATGGGAGCTGCCGGACTATTGTACACTGGCTGCCAAGCCATGAGGTGGCTCTTTCTCTGGGGTCAGGAGGTCAAGCTCCACAGCATTAATTTTGCTGAGTTTCTTTGTTATAAATAACAAACAAGGTCATTTATTTTCATTTTCTTGTTTCTAATTGCATGCATCGACTCTGGAGGATGAACTCCATAAACAGGTGGCTGGAATGCTGGAGAGAAAACTTGAAACTGTTCCAGAAAAAGACGGCATGTCCCACTCTGGCGAAACAGTTTGATGAGGTAGAGATTTAGTCACTGCAGGATGTGCACCTGCACTATTACTCGGCAAGCAAACACTCATCTGTTTGGCACGCACAGATCTATGTAAATTAGGGGAGATTATTTTGCTGCTAGTCCTTGGCAGTTCTGTGATCAAATGCAATTGTTTCCCATTTCTTAAGAAACAGAATCTTTATTAGACTCTGTTCTTTTCTAGGTTACTTTTCAGTTTTGTTGTTCTACGGTTATTAAAAATAACATGCCGTATAAGTGAAGACTAGAATCATGGATGCTGGTCAAAGAAAGGATCTCACTGGAGGCTCCAACTACAAAAGATATTTATGTGTAATGTATTATGCTATATAGAATGCTATCCAGATTGGTCAAGGAAAGGTTTAATAAATATCCACCTAATGACTTTTTCCCCTTAATGCTCTTGTAGTCAGTGAAACATGGGCGCGCGCGCACACACACACACACACACACACACTGACCCCCACCCATTTGCTAAGAAAGTACTGGGTCTTTGGCTCCCATTGTTCAGGCAGTGGTCTTTGTAGGCAGCACTGCAGGGCTCCTCCTGCTGTAAACCGTCTGGGCTTCCTGATTTTCTCTCCCATGTAAACCTCCTCCCCCATCACTACCTTTGTCTCTTTGGGGGAAAAAAATCTTTTTCACTTGAGCAAAATGAAAACTACCCAGTATTTGTTTCTGGAGTGTAATTATAAACTTCATTGTACATTCTTCCTGGCTTTGATGCTTATCTTGAAGAGTTCAGTGAAAATAAATTGTTTTTATGAAAGCAGAGAAACCATTTGATAAACACACTGTCTCTGAAAATTGTTCCTGCAAAAGAGGTCATTCTTTCACTTTGGAAGAAATAGAATATATTTCAGAAAACAGGCAGGACAGCAGTTTAGGATTTCTGTGAATACAGATTTTTTTTTAAAGATAGGGTGTAAATACACTGAAAATTGCACACCTCCAGATTGTGTTGAGTGTACTGGCTTCTAAAATAGCTTTATTGAAGAGTTACTTGGGTTGTAAGCAAATACTTGATGCATTTCATATTCCTGGGAATGAATTCTTGGTTTAGCACATTCTTGCAACTAGGGTTTTGGGGTTGCTCTTCCATAATTACTATATATCTGTCAGAGCCTATGTGTTCTTAGTAAAAGTAATAGTCCTGGGGAAAATGATTAGTTTTTTAGAGCTTTTCTTGTGCTTGGTGGTACAGATATGATAGAAATTGCTTTTAGTTATATGAGAAGCAACCTCCTGTATACAACTGAACATGTATTTATCATTATATAAAAACATGATTTTTCCCCATTTGCTTATATTTTTGAGCAAAATAAATATATTAAAATAGCTCAAATTTCTAGACCAAGTTTAGATTCATTGAAAACTGAAACTAAAATAGGTATGCAACAGGATTTTTTTTCCCACACTAACTTCTGTGTGGAACTCTCTGTTGGTGATTAGCTGTAGATACTGCACTGGAGATGTGTAATGAGGGCCCCAACATCAGAATTCTTTCTCTATACAATGTGTATGATCACTATTGTGAGAGTCATGGTAGATCTTGATTTTATCTGCATGTGGTATAGACTATGAATGTGAAGTGTTGATTCTTTTACATGAAACTTGTCTTAAATTGAAGAGATGAGTTGTACAGACTTATTAAGAATCCAGACTACATGGGAATGTATTCTTTATGACATGAAGCCAAATTCAGATATAAAACCAACTATCAGATGTTTTACCAATATAATACATTAGCTGTTACTATGGAAATAGATGAGAAAAAACTTGAGTAGCTTTGGCTTTGTTAATTTCCATTTGAAGCTGCTATTCATTTGGCTACATTACATATTGCAAATGAGGATCATAATATTTGGATAAGACTTTTCATCACCAAAACTCAGGAGATTTAAATTATGTGTAAAGTTTAATAGTGTCATCATCTTATCTGGGCAAGCAGGACAAGAAGGGTTAAATTACTTTCACAGATTCCTGAAAGTAGGAGTCTTGGTTAGATTTCTGCTTATAGCACTCAGTACGTTTAGCTTAAGGCAGTTCTCATGGGAACTTTCTTGCCTACTATGGAGCCAGATAAAATACAGAAATAAAGTTTTCGGAGTTCTGTCAATATATAATATTTTTATTATTTAAAAGTTGGTGTAGTTTCCCCTATATTAAGAAGAGATTCTTGGGTGACACCAACTATTCAGTTAGAAATAAGGCAATAAGAGTGACAGTTTTGACCCAAAACATATAAAAACCCTAAAGGAATTTCCTTTTGCTCAAAAGCTGATTTTTAGCTGTACAATGGATTCTTCTGCTGTCCTTCTTAATAAATAACGGTTAGCACTATTCAGCATAAATTCAAAGCATATTTAAGATACATTGTTGGGGAAGTTTCTTCAAATTCAAGGCTTAGTACAAAGGAAGCCTTTGTCTATGGCATTTCATAAACAACAGTGCTGACAGGCTGGAAAAGGTAATAACCTTAAATGACAAATAGCGCAACAGTTACAACTGCCTTAATGTTTTAGAGCAGTGTTTTAATATCTTAATGAAATGGAAGTCAAATTTATTCTAACTCTTAAAGTTAGATGCATTTCAAATGCAATGGAAAATTTAATCAGATTGGTTCTAAATGAAAAAATATATAATCTTAGTGTACACGAAGGGACTGAAACAGTGGGGTCCAAAGGGCCCTACTTACTTTTCGTCCCTAAGGTACATTGTTCTTATCCAAACCAGAGGTCTTCCTGGATACATGCTTTTCAAATTCTCCCTTACCAGATCCCTGGAAAATAATATTTTTCTATTAAACATCTTCTTTCTCTTCCTACTTCCACTCTCTCTCATCTTTTTCTTCTTCCTTCCCAATCTCCTTCTGAACACCCTTTCTTAAATGTGTATTAATTTATTGCAAGTAAACTGTGTACCCCAGCATGGTGTGAGGTTCTTGGGATTCTCCATTCAGCGGCGGTGAGCTGCCTTCTCCCTTGAGCCTTCTTTTACAAATTCCATGGAGGCCCAGAACCTTGCATCCTTTATATTAGGTATGAATTTATCAGGTTACTTCTCTTAATAGCAGCAGGAATTGTGGCATGGCATGATCTCCGGGTGACAGGATGGGACATGTGTGTTTGTGTGTGTGTAGTGTAGTCCAATTCATGTTCCTTTTGGACCCTTGTGCTGTGTTGTGATTCTCTTTCTCATTCACAAGTTCCTAAAACCGTCTGTGGCACACGGTGGTCACTTAGCAATGGCTGCTGAATACACGAGATTAACTGGACAAAATCATTAAGTGGGCAGCTTTCCCAACTGGCCAGTGATTTTTCTCATTCTAAATGCCTCAACATGCACAACTTAAGCCTCCTCATCCTTTTTTTTTTGTCTCCTCTAATCAAAATCTGTACCCCCCAACTGTTGCTCACCTTTCATCCCAACTTAAGCAAATGATAAAATGAAGACTGATGACCTTGCCCCCGCCCAAGGTATTTGCTCCCCATTAGGGAAGGGACTTTAAAGGAAATATGTCTAAAAGTGGGGGCAAGAGGTACCAATGTGCCTGGGTGTTCCTAGCTTCCCGGAGCCCCCTTGGGGGCAAGTTCTCATTTCAGTTCTTCAATGTTCAGTGCAACATTTCAGAAGGTGTGCAGTTCCTGGCAGGCAGCTAGCCACTAGAAAGAGTATTTGTATGCCTTATCCTGGAGGTCTGATTACAACTTCAGGTTTACTCTTGCTCTGTAATTTTGATTTTACTTTCTTTCATCTTCTGTAATCAAGTTCAGATTTTTCCACAAGTATAATAGAATGAGCAGAAGCTGCGGGATGATTGTGTGAAGAAAGATTCATTCCTGGCTATGGGGGATCCTCTTAAGAGCTATTTGGGGTGAAAAATCCTTTTTGGGCTCTGCAGATAGGCAGGCTGCCCTTCTCTTGTGGCCAGACCTTGTACTCTACACCATTGTGAAATACTCAGAGTGAAACTTAAATGATGTTCCCTTTCCCGACAACAGGTGGCCACTGCAACCTCCAGCTCTGATTGGTGGAAAAGGCCACGGGCTCCCAGTGGCCCAGAGAAAGGGCCTCCACTTCTGTGTTTCAAGAACTTTTGAATGGGGTGTTGTCCTGATAATATCTCAGAGCACTGCCAATTTGTGCAACACGCTGGGCCATTAGGGAGCGCCGCTGGGTTGTCAGTGTTAAATTGGAAACTCAGGAAAGGCGACCAAAAGCTTTTTTAGGAGTGGGGTTGGGATGGGAGGAAGATCAGAGGCAATCCAGGGACAATGTGAGCTGTCCTGCCTTTCCTGGATATCTCTCTCTCCCTCTCTCTCTCTCCCTCCCTCCCACCTTCCCTCCTGTTTCACGTTTGTGTTAAGCGAAGAGCAAATACACACACTTTCACCTACTTGAAGTTTATTTTTCCAGCTTGGTTCCAGGAAGATTATATTAAGTGAAGGAACACACACAGGCGTTAGAAGCCTGAGTGTCTACTTTGAAACACAGAAGAAACTAACAGAAATTCGTGTAATGCTTGTCTGAAAAAAGTTCAGGTCCCGGGCTAGCAAAGTGCGATCCATCGAGGGACGCAACTGTTAGCGAACGTCAGACAAAATATTTCAAGATTTCTCCCCTACTGTTCGTGTAGCTCCCGGATCACTGACTCGGGGAAGGAGAGCAGCTCTTGCGGCTTCTCTTAACGTTTGCTTCCGCCAAGGCAGAAGGCCAAACTTTCAAATTAACTCAAAGTAATAAAGTGAAGTTAAAAAAAAAAGATATAGCTTAAAGAAAAAAGAAATAAAGAGGAGGTGGGTGAGTGCAATGTGGGGAAGTTAATCACCCAGAACCTTTTAGGAAAATAGGGACATTTTCTCTTAGAGAGCAGTGAATGATCTGCCTAGATCCAGTTACTCGAATGCCTTTCGAATACAAACAAGAGCAAAGAAAATACGAAGAGAAACGAAGAGAGGCTTAACCCGGGAAGCTTCCAGTCTTCCTACCTGTGAAAGGTCAGGCCCCAGTATCTGTCTTGGGAAACACCACAGGTGTACATGGGGTCCGGGGTCCCACTCCCGGTAGGCATTCGTGCAGGCCAGCTGCTGGGCTAGGTGTGTCCACGAAGGAAGAGGACTTTGGGGGCAGAGACTGGGAAGGACTGAGGGGCCCGGGGTCAGGAGGAATGGGGTGAGCGGACGGCGAGGAAGGAGGGGCGTGCAGGGAGTGGACGGCGAGGGGATGCTGGACCGAGGGAAGCAGGGATCGGGAAGGAGGCGAGTGGGAAGCCAGGGGTACAGGGCTGGCCGAAGCGGCCGATAAAGGAGGGGAGCGAGAAGCGCCGCCCGGCAGCCGGGACAAAGAGGACCGGGAGAGGGAAGGGGGGTGAGGTGGGAAGAGGGGCCGGGTGAGGGGCAGCCTCGGCGTGGAGCTGGGCCGGCTAGGGCTGCGCGGGGCGCGCGGAGAGCCTGAGCCCTCGCGGGGTAGGGGCGCGGCGGGGTGGGCGCGCCCGGAGGCGGCGGGGTCCGGTCCGGCCGAGAGCGCACCGGCGGGGCGGGCGACTCGCCAGCTGCCCGCGGTAGGAGGGGCGGAGCGGCGGCGGCGCGGGGAGGGGACCAGCGGCGGAGCAGGAGGGGGAGCGGGAGGGGAGGGGCCGGGCCCCTTGTCTCCGCGGCTCCTCCGCTCAGTCCGCCTGGGGAGGAGGAGGAGCGGGGCCACCGCCGCCGTCCCAGCCTCGCCCCGCGCACCTGAACTCGCCGCGCCGCCCCTGGCCCCCGCGCTGCGCCCCGCGCGCCCGGCCCGCGCGCAGGCTGCCTCGGTGCCCCGGTGGGGCGCGTCCCCCGGGCCGCCTCCCGCTCTCCCGCGGCTCGCGTGGCCGCGCCTTTGTGTGCCGGAGCCGCGGCTCCCGGGCTCCTTGAGCTCGGGGAGCGACGCCCCTCCAGCGCCGAGTCCCGTGAGCCGGCGCAGGGCGCCCCCGGTCGGACGCCCCCGACGGTGGATCTAGCGACTGTGAGGAGGCGGGCACCGGCCCCGGCGAGCCCCAGCCTCGGCCCCCGGCCCCGGGCCCGGCTCCGGCATGGATGTGAGGTTTTACCCCACCGCGGCCGGGGACCCCGCCGGCCTGGACTTCGCGCAGTGCTTGGGGTACTACGGCTACAGCAAGGTGACCGGGCCGGGATGGGGAGGGGCCACCTTCCCAGCGGGCGCGCCCCCAGCTCCGGCTCACCTCCTGCTCACTTTTCTCTCCCCTCTTTGCGCTCTTACCCCTTCCTTTCCCGTTGCGCCTCGGTCTCTGGCCAACTCTACCCCTCTTCTCTTCCTGCCCTTCCACCCTCTTTTTGTCCCTTTGCCGGCGCTCTTTTCTGCCTCTCCGCCTCTCAGCTCACCTCCCCCCGCAGACAATCTGCTGCCCCAAGCCAAGAGCCGCAAGAGGACTGAAAGACGGGACTTGCGTGTGATTCTTTGTTGCTTTTATTAGTAAACAAGATCGCAGCCCCCCGAGTGGGTGGGGAGGAGAACAGCGCAGGGGTCCCTAGTCTGTTAGTCGGATGGTTTCGGTCCGCAACCCCTGTCCATCTCACCTCCCCTGCTCACTCTGGAGCTGGCCCCCAGGGCTGCTTGGGAAGGGAAAGAACAAACTTTCGAGATGCCCTGGACCGGGGCAAGAACAGGAAGAGGGACCAAAGGTGGTGGGACCCCCTCCGTTGGCCTTTTACTGGCCTCTCTGTGGAGCGTTTGGACCACGGAACGGTGGTGCCCGCCCCTCCCGGATTAGGGCAAGTAGTAGCTTCTCCTCATTCAGTTTTCTTGGCGGGGCGGGGCGGGGGGGAGGGAGGGAACATTAAGTTTTGCTTTTCGGGGATATCAGAGTTGCAGACCTCCGCACCACGCCCTGGGGTCACCACACCTCCTGCGCCTCCCCCGGCGTGAACTTCCAGGACAGAGCGTTTCAGGTGGCCAAAGGTGGACCTCAGTATGGCTCCGGCGCAGCAAGTCCATGCGGGAGCCAAAGCAAGGACAGCTTGGAGCCCCCGTCTCTCATCTTCCCTGTAGCCCCCCAGGGCCGAGCTTTGGCGACAACACTACCCAGAGGGCCATATTCAGAGAAAGAGCCAGCTCCGATGGCCTGTGCCTTTTGAGTGTGATTTTCCTTCCCCTTCCCCCTGCTCCTCTTTCCTCCCCGGTGTTCCTTCAAATCGTAGTTTGTTTATGATTGCTGGGATAACCGAGGAGGAAATAAGGAACGTGCTGAAGAAAGGTGCTATACAAAACTAATGAATAAATAATAGGAAGAGAAGGAATTGTGTCCAGAGTTTGCTGTGCCCCGTGGCTGATGGAGCTCCTTCTCCTATTTGTTTATACTCAGTTCCCAACTCCTGTGATGAAGTTTGTAAAACACCATTAGGGTCTCTCTCCTCGCCCGTGAGTCATCTAAGGCCAGCCCCGCTTCTGAATCGCGAGGCCTCCCGTAAGGGTAAATGAAAAGATGTATAGTCAGTGTTTTTAACCCTTTGGTGGCCGTTTGCGGGCGTAAGTATTTTTCAGAATTCCAAGAGGAATATATTAAGCGTTGAAAAGCAAGCAAGAAAAGGCTCATCGCTGTAGCCGGAGTGAAGGATTGGTTTCTGTTTTCTGACTTTGGATTTGCTCAGGTTATTAAGTGCTTTAAAAAGTCCCGCATGTATGCTCAGTCAGGGACTTAGGCAGTCTAATTAAGTATGTAGTGTTTCTCAGAATCCACCTAATTGTTCCAGTGGGGTATTATTTATCTCCTTACAACTTAGACCGTGGATGCAAGCGCTGTGTAAACTGGCCATGCTCTTATTTTTGGAAGCCATTACCTTGTCTAATGTAACTACTTCTTTCTCTGATTTAAGATCAGCAGCACTCGAATGACACCAAAATAGAAACCTATTGTACTAATCCAGTCACTGCAATGCGTGGCAAATCTCTGTTCACCAGGATCCCAAGGGTACTTCAAGGGACCCGAGGAAATTGTGGGTGTTTTGTGTGTCTCTTTTTATTTTCTGAGAAAGGCTATTTTGAGTCAGTTTAAACTCAAGAACATTTATCTCAGGGAGGGTATATAAAGCTTGAAAACAGTCATTTATTGAGGTGCTTGTTCAACTTCAGTAGTGTGCAAGCAAGCTGGTTTGTGTTATATTTTCTTAATCCAGCTGTGTGCCCAAAATAATTTGCTCTCTTGGTAATTTAGCAATCTGACCATCCTAAATGCTGTGGGAAACCAACTTCCAAAAGTTAGATGCAGCATTCCACATTGGGAGGAATCAAATTGTACTCATTCAGAGGGGTGTTTGCATTTACTTGCTTATAGGTAAAAATATAACAATCTTTATACTGAAACACAAGACTACATTTTCCTATTGTTAATTTCAGGAATGAAAAAAATCTCCAATTTTATTCCTTGTAATTTTTCTTTGTACATTAAATGTTGTAGAAGGGGAAATATTAACTTTATGAGTGTAAAACAGCAAGTGCTAATTAAAGGTTTATAGCATTTTGTTTCATAGCTAACTTGTTTGTCTGAAGTACGTTGTTCATTGTGGATTTATACTGAGGATATAAAATCTAGCATACATAAGACATACATTATTTCATATGAAAACACCTGTAATTATTAATCTTCTTAGACTTAACTTTTGATGACTTCAGTTATGCTTCTGAATGAGAAACGATGGATTTCAAAAAAGTATGTTGCTGCCCTTTCTTGTTTTAATGACCATCTGGGAAACTTTAGAAGAAGCACAGAACTCCCCTCTCTAGACTTAACAAGTGAAAAGTTAGTGCTTATCTTTACATTTATTTACAAACCGTGAATAATAGGGTTTCATTCATTTCTCTCTTTAACAAATGGCCACAGTCTTTCGTATAAATTATATGTGAGTGTATTATCTTTACATTCTGAGTATATGGATCCTTTTTAAATGTCAGCACTCATGAAAGTGTACTCCTGTCTGTGGAGAATGGATGAAAGAGTTTTGAGGGTTCAAAAGTCATTGCAAGTAGGAGAATAACTTCAAATAAAATATGGCCAGGATCATTAAAATCAGTTAATAATTCATGAACCAGCCACTGATATATAAACTTAAAGTCATCTCTATTTTCTAAGGGCTGATTTCCATTTTAATTTCAAGTGGAAAATCTGCTGTTTGAGCCTTTTTTTTCTGATGTGGCTAACAAATTAAACTAAAATCTGTATATTTTTAAAAGTTCTTATTATGTAATACCAATAGATTTGTGACTCAGCAACTATATATCTGGAGTTTTTGTTTCCTGGGGGTTCAGTTAATTGTTTTCATCAATAAGAAAATAATGCATAGAGTATCAATTACCATACTGTTATCTGAAGTCTACTCCCCCTGAATAAAATGTATTTAATGGAGGTGTAAATAAGTAGTCATTGAATAGGCTAATAATAAAATCAGACTTTTACTAGTTTTTTCTACATACACTTAGAAATTTTCTTTTAGTTTTAAAATATGGATATTGATTTTTTACCCTTATGCAGATTGGTCCTATGGTGTTTTTCCTATCTCAGTCCCAAATCTTACTTTAAGTTATTAAGTGTTATTTATTGATTACTCTATAATTAAGATATTCTTGTGTTAGTGTTTGAGTCTACCTTATTGAGCTTCTACTTTGTCTAACTTAAAGGATAAGAGAAATGGAAGGGTAATTTGTTATTTGTCTATCTTCTTGGCACTGTAGTTCAAATTCAGGATATATAGGGAGAGAAGTTGGATGGAAAGTTTCCTTAGGTTGGTGCCCTCAACTAGTGTGAGAACTAGTTGCTACATTTTTGGGGTCTACATTCTGAGGGTGTTGAATTTTGGGAACAGATTGAGAGGTGTCTGACTTCTTCCATCACAGGTCTTCAAGTATCATTTAGAAGTCATACTGTGAGTGAGAAATAAGATTTTTCTAAAGATTTAGACCAGGGGTCATATATTCAAGTGTCTGCACAACTAGTTAACCTACATGTCAATTGTTTATGGCCTGGTAGAGAACATGCCCCACTTACAGAGATAATGATGCATTAATATATTGTTGCCATGCCAACATGTGGGTCCCTCATTTCCACATTACACACTTAGTTTTTCAAGAGACCAATAATCTGGATTTTTAAGTGAGATGTCCTGGAATTTAAAGGTTAGCAGTAAATTAACAAATAATTAAAGTAATTATGTGGACTCTTCAAAAATGTTTTTATGCTTTTTTGTTTGCAGATGAGATTAAAAAATAATTTTTAGTAATTATTAACAGTTACCTTCAACTATGTGGGCTTTTTTACTCCTATATCCAGCTGTGTACACATTTGTGTGAGTGAAGTTGACCCAAGTAAAAGAGTTTGTGTTAGTTTGAAAGTAGACTAGACTTAAAGAAGGATGGTTAGTTTCAGGGTATACTCAGGGTCTTCTTAACACTTCAGCAGGCTTCATGAATTATTGATTTGGGCTCCCCTCCATGTCATATCAAACATTACATATCCTGTATTTAATATGATATGATAACATATCTGAGTTGAACAGTTGACCTTTGTTGACATTTCATAGGCATTTAATTATGCATTTATTAATATTAATATTGTAGGGCTTTTGTGTGGGTGTGTGTTGCTTGGATGGATCATTTTTTCCCCCTCACATTTGTGGCATTTTTGTAGGTCCCTGAGAAACTTTGATCTAGGTTTATGATCTGTAGTGACTAACAGATAAAATAATCCTTCTGCCACTAACTGGAAGTCTACAAATTCCCTATTTGGCTTTTCCAAACAGTGGAATGTTGATGAACGCCCTGTGCTTAGAAGAGACAAATGTATAGTTAGCCAAAGAAAATTAATCTGGGTCATCGTATGTGAAGCCAATGAATGTATGTGGTCACGGTGTTCAAAGTATGTGTCGATGTTTCAAGAACTAGCTCCTTGGGGCATAAATTCAATTGGAAGCTGAACCCACTTGAGAACTTACTTTGTTTAATCTGCACATTATTTTAAATAAAAAATCATCTGTCATCTGTATCTAAAAGTCTTTGCCTAGAAATCAGGATCCTAGGTTTTCTTTAGAAATATTCCTAAATTTAGTGATAGTGACTCTCTGTTCCTTCTTGGTGACCTGTGTTGGAATGCTTCGCATGGACATACGTGCCAGCATTCATCATGGTCTTCTCCACTTCCTGTTCTCCTGTGACACCCTCTGTGTTTTCTCTCAGGTCTTGGGAGGCTTCAAGTTTGAGAACTTTGATTACTAGATCAAATTAAATAGCAACACATGATGCTGAAACCTAGTGAAATAAGGTGACTGTCACTGGAGAAATTATAGATCAAGTGTACCTCATGGTATGTGGAATACACTTAGACACAGAGATGGTACAAAGTAATGGGATCAATTTCTGTCTGAGTGGTTATCATATGTGAGGATTGCCTGGAGAGCTTGTTATAGTGCATGCTTTTGGACTTTACTCCTGGAAATGTTAGTTCATAGTTCTAATGTGGAAATCTTAGGTGATGCCCAAGTTATGAGACTGCAGTTATTATTGATAATCCTGTGGGCCTGGAGATGTTTGTTATACTGCTGTGGGCATCAGAGAACAGAGAACCAACATACAATGATGTAAACTATAGATGTTGGCTTACAAAGAAGTCTTTAGGTACATAGATCAGGCTTTTTGGATGTCTCAATTATATCTTTAAGATTGTCTTTATTCTGCCCATGTTGGAATTTGAGCAGTTCTCTCTCTTCGGAGCTGCCGGTTGGCTACTGTAGCTCCGGACATCTCATCCTCACACAATAGTGCACAAATATGGAAGAGAGGTGGTGGGGATGGGGGTTGGAGAATGGTAGCAAAGAACATTTTTCCCTTCTGCAAGCCTCTTATCAAGAAGGAAAAGGTTTTCTCTGAGCTTTTCTCTATTTTATTGACCAGGGAAGGGTTGAGTTGCCCATGCTAGGTGATTCTCTGACAGTAGAGGAGATGCCCTGGTGGGTTCAGACTCATCCATGTCATCTTCTGGTGCTGACCATTGATCATGGGCATAATAGGTCCAGTTCTCTGTCCTCTAGTAAAAAGCCTATTGGAAAGACAACTAACAGTGTTTACTCCCATGTAACGCTCATGAATTTTGAGTGGGCCAGTGGTTTGGCTATCATACTTTAGGAACATGATTTTTGACTGGATTCGTTAGGCCTCTAGGGAGACCATGCAGGACCATCACACAACTGTAAGGTGTGAAAAGGACTCAAACCAGATGTGAACAGGGAGACTGCTGCAATGAAGAGGGTGGCACTCAATAGAGCATCTCGTAGCTTGGGAAGGGAGAAAGGGGAGACAGATGACTCAGGACCTGAATGTGGGACCTAGTCAGAACTCAAACAGAAATAGATTAGTTCTGAAGGAAAGTTAAGGCCAACTTTGGATATTTTGATGGAATATGCCCACAGAGACATGCGCTGAGGTTCAAGAGAGTGACTTCAGGGGTGGGGACCAAAGTTGGAGTCTTCCTTTATGCAGTACAGTGGTGGAAACTGACTTGTGTTCTAGAGTAAGCAGCAGGAGATGCAAGGATATAGCCTTGGTCTTGAGGGTTGTTGGTGTTGCTAATTCAGCTCAGTTAGTAAGGCAGTAATTTAGGAAACAATGTGTGGAATTCAGATTATTGGGAAATACTCTTGTATGTGTGTGTGTGTGTGTGTGTGTGTGTCTGTGTGTGTGATACATCTTTATTCTCAATAGCTGTTTGGAAGGAAACATTCTTAAATGTTATTAAATGAGAATGGTGCTGAATTTGCAATGACATATTTGGAAACCATATCAACCATTTATGAGTGAAACATTTCTTTTTTTATTTATGGTAAGAGGTAAAATTTTAAGTTAAATTTTGTGAGATGTTATGGATGCTCTCAGTGTTTTAGAGAGTTTGTTTCAAGTGTGGTTAATAAAGAGGGACAGGGTTTTTGTTAAGCATGCTTATCATTTCAAATATATTTTGAATGTAGATTCAGGTCACCCAAGAAAGAAAGTCTATTTCAAAATGTGATGTGTAAAGGGTTTTTATTTAAGGTCTCCTGACAAGTTTTACCTTCTGCCATTAAGAGTTTCCTAGGTTTATTATATATTTGATCTCTTGTTAGAAGGCCACATTCTCTTAAATATATTCCATGTTTCTGTAAAACACATTCACCACTAGAAAAGAGTCCTTCTTGTATGACTAACATTCTACCTTTAGTCTTAATTTAATTTTTCTTTCCTTATAAAAGAATAATTTCAGTGTCCTGATAATCCATAAATTAAACAAATTGGCCAATATTAAGACACATTTAGATTCTGCTGTACACATTTGAATAACATGGCCTCATTCTTTTAGAGGAGCCAGACTTTAAGCTGGGTCATTCTATTCCAAATGTGGCAAGTGTAATGTGGTGTTATCTACATAGACTAAATTGTTTATATAGAATAATTATATTAAAGATGATGATGGGGAGTGAGTTATAAAAGTTATTTTAGATTGATATAATATAAATAACTGAGCTGTAAGATTTTTCAACAGTTCTATAGCTGATTTGTAATAAGCAAGGGAAGTACCATACAATAATAAAAGTTCTACAACTTCCTTTAAGAGGTCTAAATAGGTGTGCTTGGTCAGAAGTTGATTTTGTTAGACAAAGGAGGTGTTAAATCTAGAAATATTGAGCAGTAAAAGGAAAACAAAGCAAAACACAGTTGATCTGTTCTATAAGTTTTTGATGTCTACATTTTTAATGGGAAACTTAGCAGTTATTATTTAAAAGTCTAATAAACCTGGATATGGTGGTGCACATCTGTAATTTCAGCTACTCAAGAGACTGAGAAAGAAGGATCACAAGTTTGAGGGCAGCCTGGGGAACTTATAGAGACTGTGTCTCAAAATAAAGATAATAAGGACTTGGGTTCAGTACCAGTACAGGCCAAAACAAAACAAAACAAAAATCTAGTAAAAAATAACAGCTGTACTCATTAAAAATGTTTTTGGAGGGCCAATGGCACAAGTGTCTGCCTGGCAAGTGCAAGGTCCTGAGTTCAATTCCTAGTACCAAAAAAATTTTTTTGGTTGCAAGTGAGGGCTCTAGGGAGACCGAATCTCATACAACAACGGGCTGTAAATTTTGTCTCAGGCATAGCTGGATTTAGACTCCCAGAGGATCTTGTAGGACTTTATTACTCCTGCTTCTTTATCAGCCACATAGACCACAAGTGGTGGAGAGATGACCGGAAGTAGTTCTGTGTCATCTTCTCACAGCTCAGCCTCCCTAGGAAAGAGAAGTTTTTTCTTCCTTGTTTCAGCAACTTACCTAAATCCTATCTCATTGTGGAGATGTAGGTCTCATGCTTACATCCACGGGCAAGTAGCCATCTGCAGAGAGGCTTATCCACGGGGCAGCCATTCCCAGAGTAGGAGAGCTCTGTGCTCCTCAGAGAAGAAGGAAAATGCTGATGTCACAAGGACTGAAATTGGGTAAAAAGCAGGAAAAAAAAAAAAGTCACATAAGCTGCTTATTCAAGTGGAGCTTGATGATTTTGAAACTAAGGATTAGCATTATCCATGTTTATTATATTCTTTCTGAAAACCAGAATTGGACTGTACTTAATGCTTATTGTTTATCATAGGAATAAATGTTTTAGGGACTGAGGTTACACGAGGTCTACCTTCAAGAGACCTCTAGTTTTATTGGGTTGATGATGTGGATAAAAGTCCTGAATGAGCCAAGATGGATATGAAAGATAGTCATGAAGAGGAAGTGGTACAGTCAGGTAAACGAGCCCATGAGGGTATCATACTTGGAGTGTACAAGCAAGAAAAATGAGATTTTAAGAAAGAGAGAGCTAGAGAAGAATTCCAGACAAGATTTGCCACGTGAGCATAACACCTGAGCAGAAATTCCAGTGGAGGCCTGTGCAAGATGGCCCCATGGGAGTGTCTATGGGAATGAATTGTCCTTTTCTCTTGGTGGGGTATGTGGTTGTTTGAGTCCAAATGATGGAGGTACTGCAATGCCTGATGAAAGATCAAGTCTTTTATTTGGTAGGTACTAGTAAAATGTGTGTATGTATTAATATATTTACTTATGCATGTACATACGTGTTTACATATATATGTATGTGTGTACTTGTGTAAATGTGTGTATGTTTATGGGTAGCTAGAGGATGACATTTTGAAGTGGGAGCCAATGAGAAGCTATTTTCAGACACTGAGAAGGTTTGGGAGGGTGTGTGGGGAGAAAGCGAGAGGGGTGCTACTGAGTGGTGGATAATCAAAGGAACTGTTGATGATGGGCTGAAGACTGTAGATTAAGGAAAGTTATTCTCTAAATGAAGACTTGATAACCATTTCTTTGAGATAATAGGGAAGAAAAAGAAGATAATTGAACATTGATTTATCTGTATTACACAGATAGATAGATAGATAGATAGATAGATGATGGTGCTCAGGAAGAGGTGAAAAAGAGAAGAGGAGAGGAGAATATGAATAAGGTACTGACAAGCCCAAGACCTATCTATCCTTGCCCGTGTCTCCTGTCTCATTTCCTCCTACTTCTCCCCTCTACCTTTGCCTTTTTTCCACACCAGCCTTTATCCCATCTTTTTGCACTTGCTCTTCCCTTCATATGGACCCTTGTCTCCAAAGATCTTCACTTGGCTGTCTTCTTCAGTATTCAGGTCTCAGGCCAAATGTCACCTTCAAGTATGGACTGGCCATTTAGAAGTATCTCAGCATGTAAACTATCTTTTCGCCTCTCCCTCCAGTTGCTGTCTCCCTGCTCTCATAATTTTATTGCTGGCATCTACTCCCTGTTTACTTTTTTGCTTTTTTTTCCCCTACAGTTCTTGTTTGTCTCTTTCTACTGAAATATAAACTCAATGATGATGAGAACTGTGTGCACTTTGATGACCACTGTACCCATATCATCTGTAGCAGTCCTTGATGCACAAAAGAAAATGAGACAGGGAGTGGAAAAAGTTGAATAAATACTTTTGAGCAGAATATCTTAATTCTTGAATAAAATGTGCCAGACATGGAGTCATTTGTCTTGTCTTTAAAGAGCTGGCACATGATGGTAGTGATCTCTATTCAAAGTTTTTAGCTTAAAATTTTATTTTTAATTTTTGCTATGAGTATTTCAAGTGTTGGTGGCAGAAACGGAGCAGTAGAAGTGAAGATGGGGTTGGCAAAGGATTTTGCCTAAGCCCAAGTGAGTACAGGAAGAGAGCGAAACAAACGAAGGTTTTGAAATGACTGTTCTTAATAGAAGCTTTCGGGTTGGAGGAGAAATGGTCAAAGGAAAGGGACCTTGTAGAAGGCAAAGAAGACTGCATTAGAGTTCAGTTTACTTGCAATAGAGGACACAGCATCGATAGCAGCAACACAAAAATCTTGAATAGCAGTGGCTTAAATATGATAGATGTTCATTTCTCTTTTTTTAACCACATGGGAAAGTAGTCCAGGGCTGGTTTAGGGGCTGCATAGATATGGGAGAGCTAAGCTGCCTGCAGCTCTTGTGTGATCCTTGTCATATAATCCAACCAGTAAGAAAGAGGGAGGTGACCAAAGACAAAGGGAGGGATTCAGAAAATAGCATATGGCACTTTGTTTACATCTTACTGGTCAGAGTGAGTCACATGATTGTACCTATGACTACCGGGTACAGTATGTATTGCTCTGGGATATACCACGCCAAACAGTCCACTATTATAGGGAAGGGAGTGGGTACACAGCAAAGGAGAAGATATGGTCTAGCAGGGAAGTGAGTGAGTGCTTGGTCAAGTCCACAAAACTCTTCTTAGCTATCTCCAAGTTGGACATTTTGTGTACAAACGTCAGCCATCCATATTTTCCCCTAAACTTCAATGACTTTTCTTTCCATTTCTCCTTGCAGAATCCTTCTTTGGTGAGCATGATATCCTGTGATAAAGTGGCTGTCTTTTTAGTCCTTTATTCAGGTTTAGGATTTTATTATGGACATTCTTAAATGTGATTTATATTCTTATTTGTGGGAACTGCAAATTATTATGTCCTAATTTAACTGAACACCTAATTTTAGACTCACATTTATCTTCTTTCCAGAATACTTCTTGAATATTCACAGTGCTGTTTCTCGAGTTTGAATTATTCCTGGCACAGTTTTAACCACTAGTGAATCTCCAGTCAACACTTTTAAAGCTAGATTTCAGGAACACTCTGGTCATACATCTAGTTTACTGCTGACTCATTATACCTATGTGTCTGGGGAGAGAATCATCTTCAGTGGAAACCCTAGTTCCTTATGATCTTTGACTCACTCACCCCACTGGCCCTTTTTGTTAATCCTTGACTGTTTATGACACTTGGATTCTGAGGACGCATCCGTGCTACTGAGTCTGTTCTGTTTACTTCCCTTTTGTTGTGTACTTGGTGTCAGCCTTCAGTCAGTCTGATTTCTCCATTTTAGCATACAACTAAAATTATACCCATTTCCTTGCTAAAAATGCTATTGGACAATACTCAAGCTCTTTTGCTGCATGCTCTTTCTACTCATCTGTTTCTTCTCTGGGACAGTATCCACCGTGGACAGGTCAAGTCTTTCCTACTTTCTCCAAGTCTGGGATAAAACAGCCCTGCATTAACTCTTCACCAGAGTTATCTTTTCACTTTATGAAGAATTTGACATTATCTGCTGTGGAGCTCTCATTTCTCATCTTCACTCATCTAGGTCTCTTACAGTCCTAGTCTTTGACATAAATCCTTTCAGCAGGGTTGACTTTCCTTTCCTGACTCTGCACGTTCTTGGTTCTGCAGACTCTTCCTGTCTTTCCTGTCTTATTTCTTTCTGCTTTCCCATATTCCTGGTTCCCTTCCCTTCCCTTCCCTTCCTTTTTTTGAGAAAGGTTGTTGTTATGTGGTTCAGGCTGGCCTTGAGCCCACTTTGTAGCCTAGACTAGTCTCAAACTTGCAAAGATCCTTTTGCCTCAGACTCCTGAGTGCTGGGATTACAAGTATGTGCCACTATGCCTGGATTTCCGGGTGTTTTCTCATCTTCACTATAGATTTTTTTAGTCATAAGTTTCCTGGGTGCTATTTTGTCACTATTTTTACTGATTCCTCAATCTATCAATATTATAACATAGTTTGTATTGTCACTTATTTAAGTTTTTCCCTTAAATATATTAATGGGAAATTAAGACCACCACAAATAGAAAATCCCATGGCTGTGTAGAAGAAAATCCTAAAGATAAACACATGGAAAGTAAACAATGTTATAGAAATCTCACTGGAGACCTGGCTTGCCTAAGGCTCTGCTGTGTTTGTTGAAAGGAAAGATTTACAAGTGTTAGGGAGGTGTCAAAGATGTGTTTGCACCAAACCAAGACTTTGTCTTGGATTTTATCTGGGTTTGAGAAGGAATTCGGATCAGAATGACATTCTCCAGAGGTAATTAAAGATTCTTCCCATCCTGGTCTGTGAGGAGAGTGCTTGTCACACTTGAGTGTGCTTACCAGTCAACTGGGGGTCTGGATAAAATGCAGATAGTAGTCTTGAGAGTGGGGATTCCCAACTCCTTCCCAGATGAGGCTTGTGGCACTGGGCTGCCTGTGGGCCACACTGTAGGTTGTAGAGTCCCACGGTAAAGATCATCCACTTCAGTAAATCCATTCATTTTAGCCTAGCTGTATTGATGATTTTTTAACATCTTTTTGAACAATTCTTTCAATGTGTAATCTCATTTTGGGGTCCTCTGTCCTGCCCACTAAGATTCTCCTTATCATTCTGTGGACCACTTTTGCTATTCTCTTCTTTACATTACCTGACTCTCCTCACTTCTTGGTGGGGTTCTCCTTGCCACATCAATGTCACCGATTTATGCAAGAATGCAGACTGCCTGTTTTAGGCCAGATACTATGCTAAACCTTAGGGTGATACTTTTCTGATGACTCTTGAAATCTCCTTCACTTTCCTTCCCCTCCTCCCTTTGTGTCCTTCCATTCTCTTGTCCTTGATGTACGCAATACTGTATGTCTGGGTGCTGCCAGATGCTTTTGCTCTGTCTAGCCTTTTCCTCCCTCCTCCAGGGACTGGGAGTATGCATCCTAGAGCTTGACCTCTTACTCTTGCTTATGCATTCCTTTTGCTTTGTATGTGGGTCTTGTTTTGTACTGTTAGCTCTTCCCTCTCTTATGTTGTTTTTATTTTTGTATCTGTGGCTTCTTCATAAACTACCTTATAACTTTGTGTTTTAAAACAAAAGCCATATGTTTTGCTTAGGATGACACAAATCAGCGATTTAGGCTGGCTCATTGGGCAGTGTTTTTCTTCTAGATTCTGTGTGTGTGTGCAGTGAGCTGCAGGATGGCTAGGAGACTGCTTCTGGAGGCTGCAGCCTGTCTATGGGGCCCCTCTTTTCTCTGACGTGGTTCCACAACTCCAACATACTGGCTTGGGTTTGTTCTCACGGTGGCAGCATTGGAGAGAGTGGAGCTCAGGCCCAGTAATGTCACACTGTTCCTTCTACCACCTGTCATTGGCCAGTGCAAATCATGGGCCAACCCAGATTCAAGGAGAGAGGAAATATATTCCATTCTTGATGGAAGAAGAAGCAGAGGATGATGGCATGGCTATAGAGAGATGTGAAGAATTGAGACCTTTGTGCATTCTATTCCAAGGCCTCAAATCTTTATCTCTAACTTTATCAACATTTCTAGTCTACTGTGTAGTGGTTTTCTACAGGTCATCACAACTTTACTGTCATTAATTTAAATTCTACATGAGCTATATGCCAACCTGTACCCCTACCCTAAAACTCTTTTTTATTCTTAGTTTCCCCCCTTTTTTCCTTTTAGTTTTCTTCTTTTTTTTTTTTCTGAGTGCCACCATCATTTTCAGATACAGAACCAAAATTAATTTTGATTGCTTGGCTTCTTTCATTTCATTACTGTAATGAATTTTCATGTCTTTTCTGTTTTTCCTTCCAGTGGTCTCATTCTTTTCTGTCTTTGTCTTTTTGCTGTTATTATTCTGGTCTAGGCTTCTGGTTTATAGCCACATGTTCCTTGTTACCTCTCTCCATTCTAAGTTTTTCTCACCTCTTGTTGAATCTATGCTCCACTTTTGGTTAAACTTCATAATGGTATCCATTAAGCTATCATTCTTCTCCTAGAACCAGTTCACAGAGCCACTTTGTTTACAACACAGATTTCTCAAACTTGCTACTTTCACTTTCTTCATATCTGTCATCACTGGTATTATTTACTTACATTTTTTACATCAACTTACATTTTAATTTATACCCTTATTCCATGTAGAAGCCTTGTATTACTTGTAATGTATAAAATTACCCATACAATAAATGCAGAACTATTAATTTTTTAAAAAGTTAATTTGCATACCAATTGCATAATAATCCAGTATGCATAATACTTGGGTACACAAAGTAAATAGCTATGTCTTCATCTTGACATTGGAGATTCTTCGTATTTGGAATCAAACTTACCACATTAATGCAAAACCAAAATTCCTTAGCAAATAGTTGATGAATTTTCTTACATAAGAGAGTTCTTCTCAGGGTCATGGTTTTGGCCATTTCAGTGATTATACATGGGCAAACTGGGAATGCCTGCTTTTATATTTTTTGCACCTTGCTTGATTACATTAATTTTTGTGAAAATATTAATTTAAATAGCTGCTTCTTATCTGTGTCCAAACTCAATTGTTCATAGTAAACAAATTCATGATGACATAATATCTTTGTTGTTTGTGCATTAATAACTTTTTGAATATTCTCTCCAATCCTGGCTTTGGTTTAACATGTTTCTAAGGGCAATGAGATTAGCTCATACATGATTAACTTTGTCTTAGTTACTTTTCTGTCCTTGCTGAGACAAAATACCTGCCACTCAAAATTAAGGAAGGAACGATTTATTTAATTCACAGTTTGCTGCAGTTTCAGTTCATAACCAGCTGGCTCCAAGGCAGATGGCATGGCACAGGGGCAACAGTTAAAGACAGCAAAAGACAGCAAAAGCAGCAAGAGCAAAAGAGTGGGGAGTGGGATATGGAATAAGCCTCTTCCTCCCTGACAGTGTGCGCAGGGTACCCGCCTTCAGGTAGGTATAGTACTGACACCAACTGCAGACACACCACTTTTGCACAGGATGAGGATGCTTATAAAGTGAGCACCCTGGCCCCCTGCTGAGCCAGTTAAACTTCTAAACTTCTCAAGTGGAAACAATGAACAACATCCTAGAGCTGTAAGGATATGTCCTCTACACTCTGGGATGCAGAACTGCTGAGTTACTTTGTTAAGCTTCTAGACTTCTCAAATTGACACAGTGTATCAATCATTACACCTTTTTTATTGCTTGTCTCAGTCCTAGATTCATAGAAGAAACTGTAGCTATGACTATATAGTTTTGATCATAGTGTAGAGGCTGAAAATGCTACAGCTTCAAACAGGTTCAAGAGAGCAGGTGTTTCTCAAGTCTGTTTCCCTGTTTTTCAGGGGAACCAGGGAAAAGTGCATGTGAATGAGGCTGGGATCTGGAAGTCCAAGCAGAAACTAAGAAAAGGAAAACCAAGTCAAGTTAAAGGGATTCTGTTGGACTAGTGAGAAGAGAAAGAAGAGTGATAACATAAGATATTATACAAATAAGTGTATTATGGATGAGAGGGATCTGGAAGATCTGTGCATATGGAAGAAAGAATGTCCCAATAAAGAGTATCAAGGTGTAAAGGGAAAAAAAATAAAGGTCCATATTTTAAAAATGAGGTCAGTTTAACTTTACTACAGTTCAGCCTTACTGCATGACTATGGTCACTAACCAGCATTTCCCATTGTAACACGACCTGTGCATTAGAATCCAGCTTTCTGAAAAATTGTTTTCTGATGATAAATTTTGCCATCTGATGTAATTGTTGAAAAGAATTTTCATCCTTCCGTTTCTTGACAGAAAGTATGATCTTGTAGAGTCTGCTGCCTAGCCATATTTAGACAATCTGGTGTAAGAAATAGTGTATTTGTGGAGAATGGCCTGAAGTTGCAATGCATTCATTCACCCAGATAACATAATTTAATGAGAATCTGCTGCCAGCTTCTGGGAATTGGGTACTCATTATGACATGTGTGTACCACACGCCATAGTTTCCTGCGATGGGTCTCTGTCCTTTATTGAATTGTACACTGATTAGGGCTCATTTTGCATTGAGGGGAATCATGAGTAATGGTTTCTCGAACATCCCACCATTCTTTGTAGAATGTAATCTTTTACTTCTAAAAGTATCCTTCTTTACGATGACTTGCCAGAGAATCTTCCTAGAAGACTTTAACAGGGAAATCTGAAAAGAATCTACTTGGTATATCTTGTGGGTATTATTAATCTTGTCATTCTCATTTCTTACAAAGCTTGTTCAGTAGCTGTCCAAGACTGTAGGGTGTGTATTCTTGTGCACTGATCATCTCAGCTTTATAATTTTCTTAATTCTATGTTTTCTTTGGCTTGATTTCTATAACTATTACCCCTCCTTGAAAAATCAAATATACTTTTACAAGTCACCTCAATTCCTTCTTAAGAGAAAAAATAGGGTATGAACAAATACTTAAAGCACTTATGAGTGTAATGAATATTTGTATAATGTCAAGAATACTTACATCTTTCTGAAAGGGCAGTTTCCACATTTAAAAAAAGAACTTAGTCTATGTGTCAATATTGTAAAACTAGAAAACAAACTCTTATCATTTCCTCTTTTGGTGTTTTTATAAGGTTGATACAATTCTCAGTTTATGGTACTTACTAGAGATTTGTTTTTTATATTTTTCTCCAGAATTATAGAATCTATTAAAATGATAAAAATAGAGAAATCAGTGTACACCCTGAGCACTTAATGTTTAAACTCCCTTGTCAATCACAAAGTATTAATTCATACAAGTTCACCTAGTGATCTAACCATCTTCTCTTTAAATGTTACCTGAGGACTGTGCTAACATTGTCAGTTATTGTCCATTGTTGACTGGGTCCATGCTTCATCCCATGATCCATGAGTTGACTCCTTAGTGGTCAGAAAGAATTCCTTAGCTCATGCAGGGCATTTGTCCTTGGAGAAAGTGCCACCACTGCTTTGGTTTGGGAAGCCTGTCTGGTGCCTGGTGCCACATGAGCCTTGTTCAAATTAAGTAGTTTACCTCTTATAGAACCAGCCACCCTCTTAGATTGCTTTTCAAGTGATTCATAGTAATGGAAATGCACTTTGCTATTGTCTTGGGGTCACTGTGTTGTTTAATCAGCTTTCATAAAATTGGAAAACCTGACTTTGGTAACTTTGGAAAGCAGCCTAACATTCCTCTTTAGGTTGTTGTTGGTTCTGCTTATCTAAGGTCTAATGGACTTCCATGGCTCCAAATATTAGCAGTTGGCAGGCTAGCAGGGTGTGAGACAGAGGCCAGGGAACCAGGCAAGCTGCCCGGTTGGAACTAGAGTTCCACTACTTACTGGCTCTGTGATCTCTAGCACATTCCTGAGCCTCTCAAAGTTACTGTTTTGAAAGGAGATTTTACTTCGGTGCTGGAGAACAGTGGAGAGCTAAACTGTTTTAAATCCTGCCCCATAGCACTTATTTCCTAGGGAGATTTATTTATTTATTGATTGTTTTTTTTTGAGACAGGGTCTTGCTATGCAGCTCAGGCTGGCCTTGAGCTCACTTTGTAGCCCAGGCTGGTCTCGAACTCGCAACGATCCTGATGCCTCAGCCTCCCGAGTGCTGGGATTACAGGCGTGAGCCACCACGCCCAGCTTCCTAGGGAGTTTTAGACACATCTCCTCCATTGAGCATAATAAATAAGTGTACCTTCTAGAGAACAATAGTAGGATTTGCAACACAGATTTGTTGTAAAAATTGACTGTAACTCTCCGTATTTGAAACACTTCTTCAATGTCAGCTTATTAGATTATTATTTTAAGAAACTGTTATCATGCTAAGATCAGTATTTTATCATATGGATAGTTTGCTGAAGAGACTGTGGCAGAAACATCTTGCCTCCGAATAGCCTGACATCTTACCAGACCTATTTGCAAGACTCTCATCTTATGCATAGATAGATGGACTTCTCAGTGCTTTGCTCTGTGTTAAACTTGAGTAGGGCTTTTTGGCCATATGACTGTTGATATTTTGGGCTAGATACTTTGTTGTTGGGGATTTTCAGCAGCATTCCTGGCCTTCTGCCCACGAGATGCCAGTAGCACTCCCAGTATAACCACCAAAATGTCTCTTGGCATTACCATGTGCTTCCTCCTTGAGAACCACTGAGCTAGAGGAATATTTTGGAAAACTTTTTCAGTTTTATTCTTTACAGAATGTGACCTGGGATGAGTTATTTCTTTGTTGTGAAGTGGATTTATCTAAATGCAGGGCAGATACTTCTCTAGAACTTGAAGGAGCCGAAAGGAACCTCCATCACTGTGGGTTTCCAGAATAGACAACAAGGCCAGTGCTTGTTCTGAGAAGCAGATGACTACCAGGGAAGAAGACTCATATTCTAGCTAAAAAATGTGCACTTGGCTTGGTACCTGGCAGTATTTTCTCTTTTCTTCTCGCTCTTTCTGTTTGGGAAACCCTCTGAAATAATAAAAATATCTTTAAATTCATGTAGCTGTGTTATACAGTGGACTGAGAAGAGAAAGTCTGGGTTCATTAGAGGAAATGATTGTCTGTTGACTAGGGAATTGGCTCAATTATGGTTCACCTATGTCTCTGGGTGCTTGAATTAAGTCACAAAATGATTTAGGATGAATTGTTAAAGCACCACCAGTGATTGGTCCTGTGTAATGATGATATTAAAATAATAATATCAAGATGATATAGATTTTGATATCTTGTCCAATGACTTCTAATATTGTGGGTGTACACTCAAGTTAATGACTTCATATATTTCCAGGATACCTGCTAGTTATTATTATTTTTTAAATCTCAAATCACATTAATCCCAAACTCAAAAGTATTTCATTCATTCTTCAAATATTCACAGAATGGCTTCTGTGTATGGTATGGAGCACAAGCAAATTTAAGACACACTTTGTCCTCTTGGAACTGTGACTTGAGGTGAAGGACCAATGACCATGTCTCCTTCATGTGCCAGTGTGTCGTCTGTCTCAAGCACTGTGTCCTGCATGCAGGAGAATCTCAGTATATGTCTGGTTGCAAGATTTTATGCTAATATTTGGGGTTTTTTACTTAAAATATTTCATAAGCTGAACACACAGTTTGGGAACAATTGGCAGGGTATCTTCTGCAAGCCTGCAGTAACGTGTTTAGAAGAACAAATTCCAAGAAAATGTATTGCGATGGTCCAGTGCCTCCCAAGCAGTTAATCGCAAAGCCTACCTAGTAGATCCTTCCCAAGCAGTTGTCCCTGTGACCCTGTCTCTCTACGATGCCTGGAATTCCCAGAGGAAAAGCCAGTGCTGAGGACAACAATGTCCCCTCTCCGGCTCTGATCAGGGTTTTATTGTCAGGAAATCCCCCTTTTCAGTGACTTCATTGTCTGTGTCCTCTAAACAGCCCTCCCCCACACCCCTATCCCCTGCCGGCCAATGATTTCAAGGCTTCATGGAAATGAAAAGTTGCTCTTCTTCACAAAAAGATTGGCAGAGATAAAGTGCTTAACACTTATTTTGTTCAGGAATCCATCTGAGCTACCATCCTTGAACACTCATTTGGCTTGTTGGAAGGGTAATCTCTTTCAGAAACACTGGACAGAATTGACCAATTCATTATGTATGTAAGTCTGCTTAAGAATGTTTAATTCAGTGTGCACTTATCTCCTGGCTTCCTAATCTCCTGCCTTGGCTATTCTGTTCTTTTTGAGTTCCTGCAACTCATTTCTCTCCCGATTATTGAAGCTTTCCCTGGACATTCCAGGCTCAGAATCTTGATGAATAGATTTGTGGGGGGAAATGCCATCCTATTTTACTTGGTTGTTGATGACCAGATTGCTCTGGGGTAATTAAACTTGAGGAACTACAAATTTAGACAGAGAAGTATGAAAATACTTTACACCAGCCGGGAATATTGGAGAGTATCATAGAGAGAGTGAGAAATTCTTATACAAAGTAGCTACTTTAGGCGACATGAGCAGTTCCCGAACAGCCAGTTAAGAAAGATTTAGATGAAAACAAATATTCATTTAGTTCATCATGATCATACAGATATTTAAAAACAGGAACAAATAATTGAATTATGGGCATCTTTTTATGGGATATATTGTACATTTTAAAAATCCTTCTTTTGGATTCACAGGGCAGCTTTCCATAAAGGTATTACTGTCATCATCTGTAACAAGGAAAGGGGAAGTGGAAAAAATATAAAAGTACTGAAAAGTGTTGAAAGTGTGCATGTGCGTGTGTGTGTGTGTGTGTGTGTTAACACCCACATTCTTGTTTACAGGCACACGTATTCCTTAGGACTCACAGGGACTTTCAATGATGCAGAAGAACAGGACATGAAAGGAGCCCCTCCCTGACTTGCTGCCTTTGTAGCTCACGCCTCCACTGTCTGACAGTAACGATGCAATGAAATAAATTCATAAATGTCTGAACATAGCCAATGATAGGAAGTTTGTGTTTTCACTTCTAGAGTACTTGATAAACTCACAGTTGGCAGAACGCATGCTTTTCAGCAAGTGATTAGGTGCTTGCCATAATATTTGATTTACTATTTTGTGCGTCTAATTTATAAATAAATTTAGGCCAGTATTCTGGACTGCAGATAACTTTTCCTTCTATATTTTTTACAGTAGAAGTATTTCAGGAGAAAGTACCATGAGCAAAACAAAAGGAAACAAATTCCCAAAAAACCAAAACCAAAACCCAAATCACCAAAACCCAAAAAACAAAACAAACAACAACTACAAAAGGAGAGAGAGAGAGAGAGAGAGAGAGAGAGAGAGAAAGAGAGAGAGAGAAAGAGGAAAATCCCCACACATTTAAACTTTTACTCAGATAATATGATGATGGTTCCCACCTCTCAGATACCCTCAACTTTTGCATTCATCAGAAAGAATCTCAAGTCATTTTATTTACTTGGATTAGATTCAATATGACTAGGTCACACAAAGCATAGAATTGTATAAGTTTATTTTTGAAGTCAGCAAAAGAAAGCATTGTCTCTCCCTCTTTCTCTCTAATGTCTTTTGCCTTAAATTTTTAAAACCAGAATAGAACAAAGTAGGCTGTTTGTTTGGTAATTATCACTCCAGCTCTGGAGATGTGCTGGGGATTTTGCCTTATGAGAAGAAGAAAACTGGAGATGAATGCTCCAGGGAGAGGAGACCAGTCTGCAAAGATAGGGTTCATGAGTAGGCAGAAAATAGGGGTTCTCAGAGAGGGGACCCAGAGAGGAGGGTTGAGGTCAAATTTGAAAAGACTTTGCCTGTCATGCTACAGAATCGAGGCTTCATCTTTTAAGAAGGAGAGGAAGCGGCAGTGTGCATGAAGGGTCAGGATCAGATGTCTGTTTTGGGTGGTAGCTAAGACTGCTGTGAAGGGTGACCTGGGAAAGGAAGGAAGGGAAGAGTGGTTGTGTTTTTGTAACAAGAGTTTAGCCCTCTGTGGGAAGGGAGGTGTTCATTTCCTTTATGTCTTGTTCAACGAATGCCAAAATCTTCTCAGTTCTCAATAAAAGACTTTGTAATCATATACACGTACCCGTGGTGATTGGAAATCATTTGCATTTACTGCTCCATACATGTAAATCATGGTGATCTTAGGAAGGACGAATTATAAATATCCATAAAAAACTCATTTGAATGCATTTCTGCAAATTCATTGTAATACAACCATTTCTTTCAGGTGGTGTAAGATCTTACCAGAATTATTTTATAAAGCTGAAATAGACCATTAAAGGCCCTATTGGATTCAGTGAGTTATTAAATTTCACATCTTCCAGGTTTTGTTTTTTCTGATGCTATAGTTCAAGATAATGTTTTTTTAATACTACATGCAGAATTCCAGAGATTCATAATAGCTTATGACATCTTAATGTCCACAGTGACATTCTACTGGTCATATCCAACTGTGATAAACAGCCCTATACTCTATAAAAGAAGGCAGTCATGAAGTAAATGCAGAAAAATGCAAACAGTCCTTCAATCTTATGAATAATGTTACAGATACTGAATGTTAATTTTGAAGAAAACACATGCTTAGATTTAAAGTTTGTGCCTTCAACTCATAGTCCTTTTATTCTTCCAGAGGAAAAAAAAATATCAAGCAGCTATATTAAATGAATTTAATGAACTGCAAAGACTGACATTTTCACTATAAAAGTCACACTTCATTTAATGAGTAGTTAAATATTGATGCTGTATTAAAATACAGGCAGAATAAAAATGGCACAATGGATTTCAAAATAGGAATTCGGGGTTCTTTTATGCTGAAAATTTCATGAAGTGAAAAAGAAGTATCGTTCATCAGAATGTCTTCATAAACACAAATATTCCAGTGAAATAGAATAGCCTGCAGTACATAAGTCCCTGGAGATAAAAGGAGGTAAGTCTTTCTTCCCACTCCTTGGTTCTGTGTCAGTCTTGGTTGCTACAGTTGCAGTGATGTTAAATATGGTTCCTGTCTTCAGTGGGAGTGGGGCTGGAATGACGAAGGAGTTGAGTTTCAGTGAATTTATCAATGTGAAAAAGTAAAAACAAGTAGATGTTGATGTCCATGCTATAAAAATCAGTGAGCTAGGTCCTATCTCTCCTCTCGAGAGCTCTTGGTGGCTCCTTGGTGCGTGCAGAGTGAAAGCTAAAGTCTCTAGAAAAGCCTGTAACTTGATGATAACTGCCATTATCTTTTATCTCATCTAGACCTGACTCAATCTCCTCACCTCATACTCCTCTCCTTCTTATTACGTGGAAATTCCATGCTCATTCTCACCTCAAGGCCTGTAGTTTATTTCCTTCTGCCCCAAATCCTGTTTTTCAGATATTTTTATGACTTCCTTCCACATATTCTTTAGGTCTCCTTTCAATATCATCTTCAGAGGGAGGCTTTTATAGCCACCCTGTCCAATTGAGTTTTCTTCCTTTTCCTGATCTTCTATCATTTCGGCTTGACTTTACTGAAAGCACTTACCATTAGCAAACATAGTAGTTTATTTTCGTTATCTGTCTACTCCGTGTTAGAATATAACCTTATAAATACAGATATTTTTGTCTCTTTGGGCCTTTGCTTAATCCCCAGGGCCAAGAACTGTGCCTGCTACAGAGGAGACATTCAGGAAGTATTTGTCAATAGGAACTGGTGGCAAATGCCTGTAATCCTAGCATTCTGCAAGGCTGAAGCAAGAGGACTGAAAGTTTGAGCCCAGTTGGAGCAATTTAGAGACTTAGTGAGACCTTGCCTCAAAATAAAAAATAAAATGTAGATGTAGATCAGTGTGATGGTCCTGATGCAATCCTCACTACTGTCAAAAAGAAAAAAAAAAGTTATTTGTCCAACACATGATTAAATGAAGGAAAGTGTGTTTTAAGTCAAAAGCGGGATTTACAAGGGAGCTACTGTCTTTGGTAGTTGGAAGCAGAAACACAGACTATCAGGAGAGAACCTAACTTGTAGATTTGGGATCCATCTGTGCAGAAAGTGTGACCAGCTTGTTCAAGGTCACCTAAAATTTTTCTGGTTTAGCAAGTATGAGCCATGCCCCAGCAAACTAGGATAGTCACCCCGGGCACAGATCACCATGAGAGTTTACAGCAGGTGAGGAATCACAGATGCACGTGTCACAGGTACCGAGAAGATGCTAACGGGGGCTGCAGCTGACCTGTCTGTGTGAGACTGAGGGTCCTGCCGATCAGAACACGGTGCTGCCTAACCGAGGTGGCTACAGCGCCACCCTGGCCTATGGTAGCTCTGGGGAATTGCAGGTCAATATTGTATGAACTCGTTTGTTCAACGGGAGCCAGAAATTTTGATTTCTGTGATAGTTTTCATTAAAAAAAAAGTTAATGCTAGAAACTCTGTAAGGATTGCTTATGGCCTGTGGGCTGCCAATTGGTTGCTTCCACTGCAGAAAGAAGACTAGTGTTCTAGTTCATTAGGAGACCAGGTTTCTATATCATTACTAAATGAAGAATATCATTATTAAATACCTTTATTGTTTGGAGAAAAGAAATATAGTTAGTAGATACAAGCAAAGGTTTTGGTAAGTTTACATGGAATACTGTTAACATTTATGGAGTATTTGTGGATGGTGTATAACTACTTTACATGTATTAACAAATTTAATCCTCAGCACAACTATAATGTAAGTACAATGAATGTCCCAATTATATAGAATGAAGTGGAGAGGGTTAAGATTAAATACATTATTTGAAGTCTTAGACTTAGAAGAGATAGATGTGTGATTTATACCCAACAGGCTAGTTCCAGAGACTATGTTCCAGGATTCTCAAACTTTAGTGGGCATAGAGTGACCCAGGGCATTGTCAAAACTCAGATTGCTGGAGCCCCACACTCAAGAGTTTTTATTTAGTAATTCTGGTGTGGTGCCCAGGAATTTGCATTCCTCACAAGTTCCTAGGTAATGCTCATGCTGCCATCTTGCATCACGATTCGAGCACCAATGCTCTGAACCGTGTCAAGACTTCCAAAGGGACCAGGGACCACTGGAAAGAGTCTACTTCTGTCTACTGAGTCTCTGTGGTCTTATTTAAATACTCGGAGGATAACAGTATCACTGGCACAGATAGCCATAGACAGAGGTAAAATATTTAATGTGCATTGTCTAAGTCAGTTTTCCATTTCTACAGCAATATCAGAGAGTGGGGTGATTTATAAAGTGGTGAGATTTATTTTGGCTCATAGTTCTAGTGTTGTGTAGATAGAGGAACTGCTTCTAGTAAGGGCTGTGTGCAATCTCAACCAAAGAGGCAATGTGGGAGGGAAGCGGAAGAAAGAACATGTGAGTTAGGGGGTGACAAGGGGCACCAGGCTCACTTTCTAATAACCTGCTTTTGCAAGAGTTAACCTGTTTCCCCAGGAAGGAATCCCATCTAGAGAAAACAAACCCAGTCTCACAAGAGAGACATTAATCCATCCATAAGGCTGGAGTACCTATGACCTTATCACCTCTCAGAGGCCTTGGGTCCCACCACCTTTACATTGACAAATTTCAGCCTAAGTTTTGGTGGGAACAAACCAATTCAAACCAAAATAGGCATAAAACAAGTATATAAAATGAAGCACTCTGTACTCTTGTGATATGATACCACTGAAGTTTTATTCAGCTGAATACCTAAGACTTCTATTTGTTTCCAAATATCTAGCAAGACAGTGGGATGAGCTGGTGTAGGACTAGAGGAAGCTAAAGCCAGGCTGTGCTGGGCTTCTGCCATTGGTAGAGTGTGGCATGATTATTTTTAGTTATGAAGATCCATTTTTAAATCGTACTGAATTACTTAGAATACATTTTCTTGCCATTTCTCATTTATTCTGTTATTACATCAACAAGAAGATCTGAGTTTGGTGCCAATATGTCATTGACACCTAATATTTGCTAATCTCTGTTTTTAACAAGGAGGTTGAGTGAAGGAGGGAAGGAGGGTGGGAGAAACTTGCAGAGTGCAATTCCAAACTCTCCTGTAGCTTGAAGTGTGCTGGATTTAAATAGATTATTTTGCCTTCAGTTTATTTCTCTTGTTACGTTCTGTTTATGGCAAGGGGTACTTGTTTCCCCTTTATGATACACTCTTTTGTTAATAAAAATGCACTTAATTTTATTCAGATGGCTGAATTAAAGAGAAATGAAGGTTGACAATATCTTGTCTTAATTCCAACATTCTAAATCCTTTGAAAAATTAATTTTTTTCCTCCCAGTTAAGGTTATGGCAACACATGTAGAATGGAATCTGACTAACTCAACTTGTGACCTTTTTGGTTCTGTTTTTTTTTTTAAATCTCTTTGTGTGAAATTCAGGCATTTTGTTGCAAAAATATCCACTAGGTGTGTTATGTAGTAGATGGAATATACTCTATATCACTTTTATAAATTTTTCAAACTCTCTCATGGAAAACACATCTGGCCCCATGATTGTGTGTAAGGAGACCTGTGGTCCTGTTTATGTCCAGATGTGTGCAGGTGGGGTAATACATAACTAAAATTGTCAGATATGGATTTAGAAGGAAGAACTATTATTTGAGGTGAGTATATTAACGTGAACAAACATAACATGTACTAGGTTTTTTGGCTTTTGCTGACTAGTGGTTTTGGATCTGGGCTTTAGGAAGTAGGGTATTTTGCATATGATGAAGTGCTAACCCTTCTGCCAAGCCTGGTCTTTTAAAATGAAAGTTTCTCAGAAAGACAGTGGTAGAATCAATTGCAGTATTTCATAGGAAAACAAGGCATTTCCTGAAAAGCTAGCTTTTAAATGTGTTTAGAGACCTTTTGGGAATTTTTAAGTGCACTAATTACTCACGGATCTGCTCTTAATGTTAGGAGTTTGCTTCCCAATACCTTGTGAAGTTGGACATTTCAGACATACGGTATCTATAGCCATATTCCAGTTTCCTTTGGTTGTTAGTGCCTTGTATTCATAGACTATATGACTACTTTTGGCTTGGTAAGAAGTGCTGTCTGATTTTTAATTCCATCTTCTGAGTGTAAAATGTGGCTGACTGGTCAACAGTCATGTCCCTTTCATCTTTCATTCAGCTGGGTTTAACTTCTTTAATCCAACCCTATCTAACATAGGGACAGAACAAACAGAAATGGTAGAGAACACTCAGATATCCATAGAAAGTTTAGTGAAGGGGTATTGGGGGCTTAGGAAGTGAACTTTCATTATCAGAGAGCCGTCTATGTAAGAGTATAGACCTGGTCCTGTGGTCCGACTGCCTAATGCATCTTTGTGGTCTGACTGATGGTATATTTTATCAGTGCATTTGATGATTGCTTTAGCCTTTGTATTTCTATTTTAAATAAGATGAAAGTGGTTGGGAATAACTAGGTATAGATTTGAATATAACGTCACAAACTAATATAGTTTTCATGGGTTTTAAACAATCACTAACCCCCAAAATATTTATAGATAGCAGAAGACAGTTTATCCCATCCATCTGTCTTAAGACATTTTGTGCTAGAGAAGGTTGGTTTTACATGCCTTGAGTGGCACTGTTTCCTTTTGATCTTCTTGTCATTAGTGGTCCCATAATTCATCCTCATTGCAGGAAAGGATTTCCTCATAAATGACATTTTGCCCTTCCATACCTTCTTCCAGATTCTAAATCTAGGCTCATTAGTCATTGTACTTTGTGTTTACATTCAAGTTTATATTTTGGTAGAAAAAAACAGTTGAAATGATTTACCCAGCCACAGAGTATTAATCATCATTGAAATGGATTCAGATCTAAAACATATCTTAACAGGGGAGAGCGTGTTTGGGAATTAAGCTTATTGATCATCATGCTTGTGATTTGTGAGAAATATATCAAGCAAAGTATTTTTTTGTATTACTCAAATGAACATTTAGCCCCCTAATTCAATATTATTATGAGGTAGTCTTCATCTCTGGTTCATATGGCATTGTATTTTATGAAAGTAAATGTAGATATTTAAGAAATACATTGCTGACAATGCTAGTAAATATTAGAATTCTATATTAAAGCTGTATTAGGATTGATGCCATTAGCAGCAATATAGAGAAGATGTTTTATTAAATACTAATTTCATATGTTATTTAACAAGTAGCTGGCTTTGAACACATTAATCTCTCTTTTTAATTCAGGGTTGATGGTCTGGGTCTTACATATTGTATTCCTGAATAGGCCATTCAATAAGTATGCAAAATATCTATTTCTCCCATGGGTATTTGTGCTTTGATATATTCTGATCCTTATTAAATTTAAACAGGATCAAATTTATACAGCTCTGGCAGAGATTTATTAAAATACACTGAATGGACAGCTTGTGGGAGTGCAGTGTACTGTAATAACATATGCTTTTTACCAGAGAATAGTAATTATTGAGAATCAAATAAATCTGTAGGAGGTTAAGTGTATATGGAAAAGATATCAATTGCAGTTCTCCAAAACTAGGCTGAAATATTTGAAGATGTGTAACTGTGCAAAATAATGAACCTCATCTTTTTAGACTCCAAATACCTAGCAATATTTGAAAATGAAAGTTTTTTGTGATATTTTAAGTTTCACAGAGGGAGGTGGCTCAACATTATCAGAAGTGTTGCATGAGTTTAAGATACTCCATCTGCAAAGGCACGCATGTATTTACTTTGCCCTACTTTGTATTAAATTGAAAGCACATGTATTATCTTGTTTGAAAAAAAATCACACACAATCCTTATTTTTGAAGCAGAAATCTTTATGTCTCTTTTGGTTGGGGGTTTGGGAGAGGGATTATAGATGAAGTGTAAAGACAAATGTTTTTGGTCCTTTTAATTTATATATTTAAAAATACATAATATTTTGTTCATACTTTCTAACAGTCTTAAAGTGTTTAATCAGAACAGACTGAAATATTCTCAGTTTTTTAGTTTACTTGATGGGATAGCATTTTCTATAAAGGAGATGTAGTATTTTCAAGACTGGACTTGTATGTAAGATAAATGATATCTGTCCTCTCAGAGCTCTTGTTACTTATATGTTTTATATTTCATAAATTAAATTATGTTACCTTAGTCATTATGAATGTTTTCCTCTTTCCATAGTAGTAGACCCTCTTGATACGGACCAAGGCATCACAAGAAAAGAGCCTTTAGTGTGCTAAGAGGAGAATATTTTGTCATAATAACCCATCCTGACTTGCCAGCACATTCTCCTCTTTCCAGTGCTGGGATATCCTTGTCTGTCTAATTCTTCCTTGGATAGACACAGTGCAAGGTGGCAATGGGCCACCCTTTTTCTTTCCTGCTTTAAAGAATGTGAATGTCAAGTGAGGCCAGGCTCAGGTGTTTGGGAGCCAAATGGGTCTTTGCATAGTGATATCCAGAGGAAGTCTATGAAAATTTCCTCAATTTTATCCTAAATTACACTGAGTGTGGTAAGTGGTAGTTATGGTAAGGGGTGGGAAATATGTTTTCTGCTCTGTATCTAAAATTTTTTTCTGCTTATTTTTCCTTAATATTTTATATGTATAGATGTGTGTAGCTTTATGAAAGAATTGCTGTTGATGCGCTTCATATGTTATGTTGGGTTATGAGTGATATTTGGGTGTTCATAATGTTGTTCTTTGTAGGTACTTCATAGGAATTATACTTATATTTCATAAAAACGTCATCTGTAGTTTTTTCTTTTTGTGGTTAGCAACAGATACACTGAGATTATAATGTATCTATAATAAACTTTGCCAATGTTAATTGTGCTGCTTGATACATTTTGACAAATATATACAGTTATGAACAACTCATGATATAGAAGTTTCCATCACCACAGAGATCCTTTCACCCCCTGTCAGCCCCGTGCCCCCGATCTGCTCTCTGTCTGTATGATTTGTATAATATTCACTTATCATAAGTTCACTAAATTAAACTGTATGTATGTATACTCAACCATGCTGGTAAGCCTTGTGGGTTACCATATATTTTATTTTATAAAAAAAATACCTTTTAGAAATTTTGGTCTTGTGGTATCATTATTAATAGAAAGAGAAACTGTCAGAATTGTGGACATTAAGAAATTTATATCGGTTATAGTGCAAAAGGTTTTTAAATGCCTTTTGGTACATATAGAAAGCATACCTGGCTCTATTGCCAGCTTGTCTGCTTTATTGTTGCTGTTGAGTGAGACACATTTTTCTAAATACATTGAAGTGATCAATCCAGTTCCTTTTTCTTGCAATCAGAAGTTCTTATTTCTATGTTTACTAATGGATGGGGCTGGCATTGTAACTTATCTTTTGTAGTGTTAGCTAGATCTATAGGAATTCATGAACCTAGTATCTGAAATGGGAAAATTCATAAAAAAGTGATGATTTTTTTTAAAGTCATGAAGATCATAATGTTGACGTTGGGCTATAGTCTTAGGTATTCTATCTGCTACCATATTGGATTTCTGTATAAAATTTGAAAATTATTTTACCTGTGAGGTAATCTGCAATATCAATACTTTAGACTGGGTGAACTCAAATACCATTTTTGTTCTGAACAACATAAGTGCTTTCAAAGTTCTTTTCTTTTTAAAATGTGCATATTTGAATTATATAATAATAATATCAGTGTATCAGTATAGTACACATACGTACATACATACATACAGATTCACACTCTTCTTCAAAATAATTTTAAATAGAAAGAAGGGAAGGTCCCACAGTGATTATGTTACTTATCATTTTACAGTCAGTGGTTCAGAAGACTGACTCTAAATATAAAGTAATAAGTTATAAGCATTTTAGATATTGCTTAATGCCAATAGAAACAGTGAGAGAATAGGAAGCTAATGTATTTTGCTGTTGGCTTCCACAATACCAACAAAAAGGAAGTTAGAAGGACAAAAAGAAAAGAAAATCAGCCTATGCTATTTCACTATTTTACCTCCTTCAAATTTAGAGAGTAACATGATCACTTGGCTTCATAAATACAAAGCTCTTAAATCCTCTGCCATAACAAGGGCATGTTTTAATGTTGTCAGAACTTTTGTTTGCACCTGGTGTTACACTTGATCACTGAATAATTGAGTGATAATGACTGTTATTTTTAAACTGAAGTACAACATCAGGGGAGGATGAGAAACACAAAACACTCCACTTTCCAAAGCGGTTAGGGAAAATATTTGTGTCAAGCATGATAGAATTGTTGAAAGTACATCTAGTCAGCTATCCAAACTCAGAACATAAGTCATGGTATGAATTTTTTTCTGCAGCTCAAAGAAATCAGACTCTTTTCTTCATTACATGAAGATGGAGAAATTCAAACAGAGAAAGACTGCTAGACTTCAAACACCTTGAAAGCTGGGTTAAGAAATCATTGTATGTAACCAGGCACAATTATTCAGGACCAAGGACAAGGGCACAGACTTGCCTCTCCCCACTTAAAATTCTTTTAGGACACTTTTGTTGCTATACTTTTTTTTTTTTTTTTTTTCTGAGATAGAGTCTTGCTGTGCAGCTCAGTCTGGCTTTGAGCTCACTTTGTAGCCCAGGCTACAAAGGCTCAAACTTGCAACTTGATCCTCTTGACTCAGCCTCCCTAGTGCTAGGATTACAGGAGTGTGCCACCACACCCAGTTTTGTTGCAATACTTTTAAGTTACTTGCTTGTTTCATTTGTTCATTTTGGAAATTTCCTACAAAATAACAAGTAGAGACTGTGACAAAACAAGGCAGACTAGAGCTCTGCTTTTATGGAACTTCTATTCTCTTGAGTCCTTTTATGAAGCTAGCTGTTATATACTCTTGTCTTCTGGGGCTTGGTTCTTCCAAGTTAATTTCTATCTCCCTTATAAATACCACTTTTTAGATTCTCTATCTACTGGTCTTCCACTATAATCATCCTTCTATGGTCTTCACAAGCCTTCCTTTTAGGCTTTATTGAACTTGCTAGATCTGTTCTTATTTCTGCTTTTACAACCATATTGAGAAAATAATACAGGTACCTACTTTCCTTGTTTCGTAATAGCTTCTTGATGAAGTATCATTTGTAAATAGTTTAGTAGCCAAGTGCCAGTTGGAATATTGCTAAAACTAGTCATGTGTAGTTAAATCTGTCAGCATTGCCCCCTGATTCATGATTTAAGTGGTACCAATAAGAAAAGAAGTATAGTATTTAATTTAAAAGATATCTATGTAAGTCTAAATAATCTGTTAAACTTTTGTTTTGAGAAGCAGTCTGATATAGTGGAAAAATAAGGATTTGCAATCTGATAACCCTAAGTTTAACTCCATTTATTGGCTTCATGACTTTGTTTACATTATTTACCATCTCTGAACTATGATGTAAAATTAAAGTGATAGCAATATCAATATCAAGTCCATTGTAAGGGTTAATAGTCTGTAAATCATCTAGAAAAAATTATGTATGTTTGTTTCCTCCTTTTCTGTAGTATTAAATGATATTTATTGAGCAAAACTCCGAATAATTTTTCCTGTGCAAATGTTTAACTTTCTAAGTGAGAGTTATCAGGAAAGTAGAGACACATACTCGTTGTATCCAAGACATGTGGTCAGTGAGAGAATTTTGAAAGACTTACTGTTTAAACTTCTCATTGAAGAATAGTGTGTGTAAAGTGCACAACTCATCGGTGTACAGCTTTAAGGGTTTTTACAGTCACTTAAGTGTGTTAGTAAAGTGTAGCAGCTAAGTAGTGAACTTCCTCTTTTTTTAAAAGTCCTACATTTTACAGTTTTCAATATGAGACTGGTCCCTCTACCCTAATTCTAAGTCCTCCTTGCTTATGCTCAGCGAAGTTTTCGTTGGAGGGCAGATAAGTCATTGCACTTTTATGTGGGAAGGAAGTTAACACTGGCTCTGCCCAGTAGGATTGTAGGTACATTCTCTGTGACGAGCTGTGTGTATAATATCCCATTTTAATAATAGAAGACTTCGGGTTTCAGTGTATTTTCAGTTTCCAAGTCGTCCGTGTTTGTGTAATTTTAACTCCTTCTGCTTCTGTTGCTGTGGTTCCAATTGCATGACCATTTGGGAAGCACGAGCCTAGTCCTAGAGGTAGCTGCACACTGAATATACAAAGAGGAAATAGTCATCATCTTTGTCATGAGTATGCCATACATCTCCAGTTGACGTAGCACAGAGTATCTGTGCAACACAAAGGTAGCACATATTACTATTCCTTGGAAGATGATGTGCTAATAGCGAGGGCAGGAGTTAAAAACAGAGAACCAGCAGTCTTTCCTATAGTGTGCGTCCCTAATGTTCTCTGGGTTAGCTTACCAGCTTTTTGGTTGAGGCCTCAACCTCTTACACCTCCCAGAGAATCATTTGCTTTTTACATGATGGTCATTCTCTCCTGTGATCCACAATGTGGGAACAGTGTGATCTTGGGTGTATACGTGTATTAAAGCATTGGGAAAAGAAAATTGATTAACTTTTTCATGTGGAGAGTGGTATTATTTATTTTTTGCTTATCTTGCCCATACCATGGTCTGTAAGAGCTTTTTCTTTCTTCTCCAAATTTACATCTAAACATTCTCTGGTCATCACTTTGCTTAAGGCATTTTAAATTAGTTTATTTTTTCCTCCCTCCCTCCCTCCCTCCCTTCCTTCTTCCTTCCTTCCTTCCTTCCTTCCTTCCTTCCTTCCTTCCTTCCTTCCTTCCTCCTACCCTCCTTCCCCTCCTTCCCTCTGTTCCTTCCTTCCTTCCTTCCTCCTTCCTCTCCTTCCCTTCCTTCCTTCCTTCCTTCCTTCCTTCCTTCCTTCCTTCCTTCCATTTCCTTCTTCCTTTCCTTGTCTGTCTGTCCTTTGTTGTTTCTGTTTAAACATGCTGTTCTTTCTTTTGCCAGGAATCCTTTCCCCAGCTCTTTATAGGCCAGCTGTTTATCATTTATGCTTTAACTCAGAAATGCCACCTGCTCTGAGAAGGCTTTCCTGTTTGCCCTTTCAAAAGTAGACTACCTTCCAAAGAGTTTGAAGCCATGTAGTCTTACTTTTCTCATCTGAAGTTATTTACTGCCATCTGTCTTTGTTCTCACTCATTAGGATGTAGATCACACCTTTTTTCATTGCTAGCTAAGGGCATTTGTGGCATGGATGGCTGTATTGAGCAGCAGCAATGCTCTTGGTAAATAAGAAGCAGAGGCTCAGGTTGGTTGCAACATTCTTAAAGTTCTCAGTTATAGATCATTTAGGGTTGGAATTATTTTAAATGGGTTGTATATTTTACCCACCAGCTTTCCTAACTTTTCCTTGAAAAACTCCCCAGCACTCTAGCAACTGTTTCTAGGACAAATTTTCATCTTTTTGATTCAGCTAAAACCAAATCAGCTTGAGACAGTATTTATATGTCTTTTCTAGAATATGCCCCGGTTTCTGGGGCATGGTAATACAAATTACCTTGTGTTTCTATGGTCTGTCTTATGGATGAGCCACCAAATAGAGTCAAACAAAGAGAAGCCATAGGGAAGCTTACTGTGGGAAGGAGACAGGACAGAGACCACAATTTTAAAAACTGGAGAACATTGCTTGCACTTGGAACATCCGATTCCAAGTGTACTCTCTGCAATGTGGAACAGGCTCTCTCAATATCCTGATTTTATCCAGTAGGGTATTATTTTGGGGTATTATAAAGGCTAACATGCTTTAACAAGGAACAAGCAATTTTTAACATACTATTGCTTCCCAGCTCATTTGGAATTTGGGCTAATGGTTTTCAAGCTTCTTGGGATCTTAAGACTCACTCCCCATGTTTCCTTAGCTGTGTAGACCCTGGGTTAGTTTCCTGTGTGCACTCTTTCCTGTGAGCACACATAAGACAACAGCAAAAACACAAACCTATACTTTGCAAAGCAGAGAAGCAAGCATCCTAATATAGGAATACTTTGCCACCTACAGAAATGTATTTTTAAATTTTTAATATCTTCTTTATATTTACTTTTCCTTTGTATTACACTGCTTTTTGGGAAGCATAATTTACCGTATTTTTTTTAACATCCTGGATTTCACAGTGTTTTACAAGATGTACTTGTTCTCATTAACTACAATTTGTGTTCTCATGCTGATGCTTAGATGGTCTCAGCAGGACCTGTCCGGGAGCCCTTTAAGCTTCCTCCTTGGTCTTGTCAGTGTGTTACTTCCAGGCTTGTTTTCTAACACCACAGAAATTCCATTTATCTGGATTTTTCTCCTATCTTTGCTCATAGAATTAGCTGTTCTTCTCACTCCTTTTAGTAGAGACCAGAGTTAAGCAGTCCAAAATTTGGGTGCTAGGAGTTCTGTTAAGCTGTGCTATCCAAGGGCTTGTAAAGGGAAGAAATGACTTCCTGTTTAGGTCATTTCAGGGAAGAAGCTAGGAAAACACACACAGACACACACACACAGACACACACACACACACACACACACACACCGGCGCACACACGCTCTTTTGGTTATGAATTCAAATAGCTGTTCCAAGTTTAAATCCAGCTGTACTGAATCCATTTTTATTTTGTCCTAATATGATTTTTTAAACATACTTGCTTCTGATTTTTAAGGTCCTTAACCCTAAGTATTACTTTTATTTCCTTCTCATCTTTAACCTTCATCTTATCCATTGCCTTAGTATATCTACTTTATTGGCACAAATATTTTAAGGTTATCTATGCTTGTCATAAGAAAAAGGGGAAAAGCAAATCAAACGCCTCACCTTTTATCTTGGAAGCAGCATCACTTACACCAAGGTTAACTGTTTCTTTGATGTATCCCTTGGAAATGCAGCAGATAGTGTTGGAGATACAAGGAAAAGCATCAGGATTCACGGGGTTGAAGATCTTACACCCAGAAGCTCAATCCTTACTATTACAAATACTAAGCATCTCTGATTTCTGACAGAAGATAGAGCGGGGGGGGGGGGCGTTTTGAACTCATCTCTCAAATACCATGGTTTTCCATTATTGTGCTGTCTTGAGAACCATTGTTGTGGGTCTTAGACTTGGGACTTGCTAATTCTGATTTAAAGGTTAATTGCATTAGTAGGACAGCGAATGACAAATTGTGTTCTGTAATATAAATTGGTATGCTAAAAGTCTGTTTTAACTATTACCTAGCAGGTCATGTGTTTGTATGCATTTAAACATTGTGTATGTGTACACACACACACACACACACACACACTCACACACACACATTCGGCTACATTGCATCATCTGGAGGAATTGTGAGGGGGCGTGTGTGATTGGCAAGTGTGAAATTGAATTTAATATGAGATTCTGTGTCTTAGGTAAAATATTTGAAAGAATGTTGATAGCAAAAAAAGCTGTCTAGCCTTAGAAAAAAAATGGCTTATGTGTTTTGGGAGCAAGAGGTCTGAATGTTAGGATTTCATTTAAATGGCAAAACACTTTCAAAGCTACACTGCAGAATTTAGTTTTAGTGGGAAAACTTTAATTTGCCTATAACATGAGAGGTACAAGTTATTAATTGCACTGAAGATAACATGCTAATTAAAAGGTTCATGTATAGTTATCAGAGGTTAACAGTGCACAATGACAGACTTAGAATGGAAACTAATTATATTATGTTCTCTAAAAGGAGTATTTTTACCCGCGAATGTAGATACCTTATTATAGCACTATATTTTCTTAGCTTGGAAAAAAGTCTTTTAGATGTTCTTTGTAATGAAGCTGCAATGATAAGCATTCAAACTGATGATGAAGCTATATAAATAGCTTTAGTTGCAACATTAGCTTCCAGCATAGTTAACCGAGATAATTCCAAACAAACGTTTACTCTTATTTGCAACTTAGAAGAAGTACACACAAAACAGAATCTTCTTCAATTTATTATCATGTGTTGAAAGAGTATCAAAACAAGATTTTTAGAGATGCTCTAATACTCCTTTTTAAAATGCTTTATCACCAATAGTCATCTAATGTCTGTATGCCAGGAGATTGAACTTATGCACTTGTCCATTAAATTTTTTTACCTCTGAATTTAAATTTTGAAATGTATTTTATGTCTGAGAGTATCACTAATGAGTTTGCTTAAAGAAGAATAGGGTAAAATGATCACCTGGTTGCCCAGTACCCAATCAAATAGAAACTTCTCATTTAGAATGACTTTTTGAGTTGTAAAGTCCTCCCTTCCTGTCCCTAGAGACACTTTCTTGAATTTTGCTTTATCTCCCACCCTTTTAAAATCTTTACCATGTATGTATTTATCTTTCAACAGTATATTAGTTTTGCAAGTTTCAGATCTCTTTTTAAGTGGAATTATATTGTACATCTTGTTTTTTGACTTGGTTTCCCCTTTTAATGTTATTTTTGTCACATGCATCTAGATTGGTTCGTATGTCCATACTTCTGTTTCCAGTGCTGTGTAGTAATCTTGAGACATGTGAGTTGTTGCTGCATTTTACTCTCATGAACGATTGTTCTATAGAAAACATTGTGTATGTGCACTTGATGTACATGTGTAGGAGTTTTTTTTTTTTTTTACCCCTCTTAAGAGTAAAAAAAAGCTTTAGAATGTGTGATTGCCTAGAGAATGTTGAATTTTGTTCCAGAGGGGTTGTGTGAATTTACACTCCCAACTGGAATGTATCTGTGTTACACATTTCCTCCAAATTGGCTTTCATAATGAAAATTTCCAGGTATTTATATAATTAACTCTCTAATACAAAGGAGACATTTTCTTATACAGTAGAAACTTATAGGAACTCTGCTTTATGATAACATACATTTTTGCTAACAATAGTCAAAATGCTCAATATTTGACTTCCAGGTGAACATTGGATTACTCATGGCATTCTTTTATTTTATTAATATGGACACAACGAGCATATGCCATTTTCCTTAAAAATAGTTTTAAATCAATACTGCTTGTCTAAGGCCTAATTCACTTAATAAGATACTTGCGAACAGTTGAGCAAATGCGTTGAAATGAAGACTTCAGTGACACCTGTAGGGTTTGCCTTCATCGTAGAAGCACACCTTAGAGGAGAGATGGAGAACTCACATTCTTCAGCCTGCAATGATTCTTTCAAACCTTTAATTTTATTTTTTATTACAGAGTTCTTGTTTCTTTTCCATGGTATCCCTGTGTTGACAGTGATACAGAGTCAAGATTCCCTCTCTTTATTTTCCTTGAATAAAATGGACAATTTGGAAAACCATCAATTTCATTCTGTAACTCTGGAGACTTTTTAAATGCATACCACATATATCCATGGACCGCAGTTTGAAAAATGAAGCACCACACATTTTAATGTTATATGTGAACTAGATGGTTTTTTTCACTTTGGGAATCAGGGCCATGAGATTTGGAGCTGTTTGAGCAGAATTCTCATCTCTGAGGGTGACTCTTAATCATGGTTTCCAACTTCTTAAAGCCATGGGCCTCTGTGATAACATCCTTTGAGAATCTGGCACATAAATGGTACTACATTATAAATGCTAGTGCTTCTTGGATGAAGTGGATATAGAAGGATATTCTAAGGAGAGTCCCAGTTCTAAGGAAGAGAATTTTATGTATGATTTAATCAGGTTTTTAAATTTCAAAATGATTATAGATAATATCTCATCAAAAGAGGCCTCCTCGATATTTTCTCCCATTGCTGCACTCCTGTGTAAGGATGCTCTCGTCTGCAGCTTGGCTGGTGGGCTGTGAGATTCCAGAGAATCGTTTGAACTTGACCAAGGAGTATGTGGTGGTGGGCATCTTAGCCCTCCAAGACCCTGTTGCTGCTAATAGACACCCTTGAAACAGAGGACCAGGAATCCCTGAGACCCTTGCCAGACCTTTCGTAGTTTCCCAGTCTCTAGTCCTGTGTGGCTATCAAGTGATGGCCTGTGTCATTGATGGCACTGGTTGACTGTGTTTTGTGACTTCTCACTTATGAGAGGTTACTCACCATGCTGTTCCTTCCTGTTTCTTTACCTCTGACTTGCCTCTGTCACTTGAGGAAGGCGTTCCTTTTTATCTGTTCTGCTTATTCTTGTCTTTTAGTAGCTAGATCTGTGCTGTCCTGGGAACTGAAGCTTTGAACATTTTGCTGTGTTTTAGACATAAACCCAGTAAGAGTTACTAGTGCATTGTTTTAAGCATGAGCAGAGTGTTAATCACACTATATCTGTAACTCTTAGATGTAGCTTTCAAGACTGAGACATTTCTCTTGTCATGACTGTAATTTGTAAACCTAGCAATGTAGGGCTTTACCTAGGTTTAGATAAACATTAAGATTCTTCTAGAGATACTTCATTCTTATTCTGTGTAAAATTACTGAGTAGTCACATGTGATTTTGACTTCTTGTAATCTCTGCAAAGAACTTGGGACTAATCCATTAGACCATTCTCTGGAAACCAAAGCAGTTAGTGATTTTTGTGGCAAATCCAGTCATCAGCTTCATGAAAACCCAATCTGGTTATATTATCTAGCTTAATCTGTAATTATTCCTGTGCTTCCAGATTGTTGTTCAATGTGTTTGATGCACTGAGAATTTTTTTTAATAACCAAAGAAGCAAGCAGACAAGTAATTCCTCCAAAGAAATGAGTTAGCTAGGTAATTGTTTTTATTGAATGAGAGGTTAATAAAATCAGAACTATGAGTGACACAGTTTAATCATTCAGTGATTTCATTTGATTGCTTTGTTCTTAAATGTATTGCTGACCCTGGTTAGAGTAGTAAAATGAAAAAGTTCAGAGATCCCTAGCCAGGTCTTTATTTTCTACATATTAAATTTCTTAATGATTCCTCCTGTCTTTCTTCCTTTGTGTGTGTGTGTGTGTGTGTGTGTGTGTGGTACTGATAATTGAACACAGGGCCTTGGCACTAAGCAACATCCCCAGTCCTTTTGATTTTTGAGCCAGGGTCTAAGTCAGGACTTTGCTCAGGCTAGACTTGAACTTGTGATGTATACGAGTGCTGGGTCTTCTTTTCTCAGTACAGCTCCCAAAGGCTGCTATTCTGCTGGACTGACTTCTCCCCTCTTCCTTGGATTGGCTCCTTGTCTTGCCCTTTCGTCTTTCATTATCCTTTTCATGCCCATCTCATTGGTCTCCAAGAGCCTCCTGTATCTATAGTGAAACAAACCACATTTCTCTCATGCTTCAAATTTTGTGTCTGCTTTCATCATGTGAACACAAGTGAGTGTAAATCTAACTTGGAGCTTCAACTCACACATACAGGGAGTTGTGTGTGCACACAGATATTTCTCATTTCTGTTCCTCTTAGAGTGTGCACTTCTTCTGGGAATATATTTGGTCCTTTTAGTCCTCTCCCAACAACAAAAATTGTTGCACAACCAAGAATGGTTGGCATGTACTGCCCTCAAGTGTAATTTTGCTAAAAAAAACCTACTTAATCCCTGGATTATCCAGACATATTATTTATTAAATATCTCATCTCCTGCTGTGGTGAATATGAAAGGAGTGATTCTTTTGGAGAATAAATATCAGAATATGATTGTGATATTAAAAACAATGGAAAAGCACACCTTGTAATAATATCTGCATTATATAGAGTGATTTATTTGTTGAATGTATTTATTTAAATTATCTAACATGATGCACATTTGTTCTGGGAGTGATGATTTATAATACTGAAACCAGTTAATTTATGGTGTGTGTCTTGGTACTATAACATATCTTTTGGTTCAACTACTATGTTAAAAATAACAGCTCTTTTTATTTTATTTACTTTTCATTTCTTTCCCTTTGGGAGTTGGAGAAAAACAAATTTATAGAATTTTCTCTAGAAAACCTATAAATACAGTTTGAACATTAAGTATGATTTTTTGTTGCTTTTCTCTTTTGTAAAGCATTAAAAATTCAGATTATACTTTTATTTGGAAACCAAGGCAAAAGTTTGCCATTTTCTTGATTCCATTTATTCTTTTACCTCTTCATTCATTCAGTGTATCTACTTTGGCTGGCATTGTATTGTATGTTTTTTGTAGTATCATTCACAATAAGCTACATGAAGTTGATACCGCTGGTTGTGTGTAGGGTAGGTGGTAAGTAGAGTTATGCATAATTGTGCAGAGTGCTTTATGCATATTATCTAGTCCTCGCAATGGGTGACCCCATTAGATCAGGGCTGTTATTATCTTGATCTAACAAATGAGGAAACTGACACCTGGAGATGGTAGGTCACTTGCTCAGAGTAATACAATTGTCTCAAAAATTAACCATGATTGACTTCATAGCCAAAGCTCTTCTTCACTTTTTTTCCCTTTTACACTGTATGTTTAAATTTAGTGAACAAACATAATTTTAATAGTGGAAAGACTTCAGTAAGTATCCTTTTTACAGTAGATACAAATAATAATTTAAATCAGGGTTAGCAAACTGGCCTATGAATGTTTTCTTGTTTTTGTAAATAAAGTTGTACCGGAACACAGCCACACTCATTCATTTAAACATTGTTCGCCTTCTGTCACTGCTTTCAGATTAGTTCAGTAGTTGCAACATACACTAATCCCAGTGTGGGCAGATGTGGAAATGCACACCTGCATTGCCAGCACTCTGAGAGGCTGAGGTGGGGGCACTGTAAAATTCTAGCTCAGCCTGGGCAACTTGTCAAGAGCCTGCCTCAAAAACCAAACCAAACCAAACCAATCACATTGGATGGTCCACAGAACCTAAAATATTTACTATTTGGCTCTTTAAGAGAAAATTTAATGACCTCTTGTTTAATGTGAAAGTAGATTGTTATTTGTAGTAGTTGTTAGTATTAGTTGCTCATAATAGTTAGAATTAGTTGGTTAGTAGCAGTAATAGGATTATACAAACAAGACAAAATTTCACTTAAAGAGCAATATTTGACAGTGCATTAGAATTCCCAGACCCTAAATTCTGAGGTTCAGTTTTCATTAGGATATCATCAGATTCTCATGTCTTTTAAAAAAGTAATTTGTAATATTAAAAAAATACTTCTTTTTAGTTTTGTTAAAAATTACATTAGAGAAAACTCAGAAATTTTTCATTTTTATTAAATATAATTAATCTGGCTGAACCTCAATTCTAATGATTTTCTTAAAACCTTACTGAGCATTATTATTAGACATGGCAGCCTCGATCAATGATAATTTTGCTTTTGTTGCTATTGAAGTATTTTCTCAATCTGTGCTTTTTGTTCAGGATGGACTTCTACATTTTGATTAGAAATTGCTTCCTTAAAGATCCATTCTAGTAGGTTTGGTGCATGTAACATTTATTGCTGCTTATGTTGTTAGAAACTGATTTTATGGCTAGCATAAAACGAAATACATTTTAGAAATGAAAATTAAACTTGAATCATGATCAGGTGTGGATTTTTCCACCCATATTAGATTTCTGTGTTTTACTTTGAAAACTTATTCCTGAGTGGCTGAAGCTTTTATTTCTGTGTTCCTCGTTCTGCACACAATCTAATCTATAGTAGGAGCTTAGGAAATGCTTGTTCATCTTATTGTGAGCTTGGAAGGAAGTTTTAAGGTGAAAAGGAACTATAATGTGTACAAAACCTGTGTATTGCTAAGCTACTTGGGAAAAATGTGGCACCTTTCTAATTTATGAACATAGGTCAAATGTTTTCATGCCTTTCTCCTGTATCAGTCAGTTTTTCATCACTGTGACAGAGTACTTGGCATGAAGGTTAAAGTAGAAAGATTTATTTTGACTCAGAGCTTCAGAGGTTTCAGTTCATGGTCTTCTTGCTCTAAGGCAGAGCATCATGGTGAAAGGAAGTTGTGGAAAAAAGCTGCCCAATTTATGGTTTGAGGTAAGCAAGAAAGACAGGGGAAGAGCCAGAAAGGAAGGAAGGGGCCAGGGACCAGAAATATTCCCCATGATCACAACCCCCGGACCCATCCAGGTACACTCAGAAGTGTGCTTTTCTTATCTCCTGGGCATCACTGAATCCAGTGAGGTTGACAACCGAGATGAATTATTACACCTTCCTTCCCTTTTCTGTTGCTCCTTTCTCTCAGGTGGGTTTGTAGGGTACTGACCAGTGCATTTATGCTATCCAGGAAGGACAGCAGAGGGAGCCTTAGTTGGTGGTGAGGTTGTCTATTACAAATGATCCTGGAGGGTTGTGGAAAGGAATCCATTTAAATCAGTGGCTCAGGGTGGTAGTTTCCTGGTATGCTCCATGTTAGAACTCTGGTCATTAGAAGTGGAGAAGAAAATATTAATAGTTCTATTTTTCTCATTATGCTTTATAATTTTGGCATGCATAATATCAGGATGGTGATAATCATGTGTATGACTTATAAATAAACCCATGTGTACTGAATGTGGAGACTCATGATTTTAGAAAGATAATCCAGCAGCTCAGAACATGGACACAGGAGCCCATCATTTGCATCACCAAGTGACTTCGGCCAAGATCCTGCTTGTTCCACTGTAGGATGGATGTAGTGGTCTTCCCTCTCTCATTGGCTGTTGTGAGGAATTAATGAATATAGAACTGTGTCTGGCACATGATAGATAGCATGCATGTTTTAACTGTTTCTGTTTATATGAAACTGTCCAGTAGAGGTATGTAATAAAAATAGCTAAAGACTACTTTAAATAAGATTTAAGACTTTAGAATCAAACTATTAGTCTAATCCATGCTTTCTTGTTTGTGATTATGAACAAGTCATTTAGCCACTCTGAGCATTGGCTCCTTAGTTCTAACTGGAGGTGGTCCTAAGATTAAAAGCCTATTGCACTGACTAAGGCACACATTTTTTCATGTTAGTATGTCTGTGCTTGGGTTATGTCTTATAATCTGTGTTGGCTTAGATTTTGTGAAATATAATTTCTGCTTCTTAAGGTTGTTCTGTAGGATAAATGAGTGGATGAAAGGAAAATGATTAGTGTAATACCTAACATGTAGAAGGTGTCAAAAATACTCAGTGTTGTTATTGTTACAACTAAGGTGCTCTGGCATATGCATTACTGTGAAACAAAGAGAAAGCAAAATGCAGTGATAATAGTCAGGGTTTTGGAAATTGGTCTCTTTTTAGCTAGTAGGATTATAGGTTTCTACACTTGGAAACAGTCCTGTGATACTCAGTTTAGGAAGCATGGAAGCATTTTAATGTTCTCTAAAAAGTCTTCATGAAACATTGCTGTAGTGTTACTGGTTCATATGATGAAATGCTATCGATATTCATTGGTTAGAAGAGTGTTTGTGATTCTGTCTGTGCTGGGAGTTTGACCTGTGCCGTGGAGGTGATGTGTTGCAGAAGACATCTGTTTCACTTATACCCTCCTTTGGTTTTGTTTGTACCACCTCCTCCAGTAACAGAAATGTGTACACACCCAAAGGAAATCTGCAGATGGATACAGCGTACAGTCTGATGCGATCTGACTTCTTTGCTAGGTAAACATAAGTGTTTTTCTTTTTAATCTGCTAAATCTGGTATATTTTTATTATTATTATTATTATTATTATTATTATTATTATTATTATTATTTGGAGAAGAGAACTATGCTTAGCATCCCGTTTCCAGTACAGAACACCCCGTCTCTGCAGAGATTGAAAACTTTTGGCCAACACAAACATACTGCTTGCTGCATCAGGTCAGAAGCAGAAACTTGTCATTGCCACTCTGTTGCCAGTGCTTCTTGTGTTCAGGCCAATACTTTAGGCTTTTGGTGGTTTTCCTACTTCCCTCACATTGGATACTCTCAGAACCTGTGTACCTGTTGACGGTAGACCAATCAACAGCTTCTGCTTTTACTGGCTGCCTTTCTGGGCTGATGTGTATTCGAAGCCACAAAAAAAGTACATTTTTGGCTCAGTAGAACCATGGGGTCCAGGTGTGCACTTTTCTGCCAATGTAGAATAACCTGAGGTGGTGAGGCATAGATCCTTCCAGATTGCTATGGAGGACATTGGTTTAGAAATGATGAGATTTAACATCCTTGTTATTCGGGGTGAAGGAACCAGATATCTTTTTAAAAGAAAGCCTCAAGCATTCGCTTCTCAGCTTCCTTAGTGGGAATTTTTAGAATCAGTCTGGTCCTAAAAGTCAGATTCTAGAAATGATAGACTCTTTGTACTTTCCCAAACATCAGCTCATTTCTGGCTTTGTTTTGGAATCAGAAAATCTGAATTTACACAATATACTTGAACACTGCTTTAGTTAACATTATGAATACCTAGAACACATACCATAAAGAAAAACCGAAGGAATACATGCCCTATAATTTGCATGGACTGCGTGTTGCAGGTCCTTCCCAAGCTACTGCTGCCTGGCTTCATTTGATCAGCTGTCTGCATCGCTAAGTCTCTGGTATAGAGCACCTAATTCCCGTCTGTTGCTTACTGGCTTTCTAATTTTTCCCCTGTGATCATAGTTATAAAACCTAATTTCCAGGGGGTCTTGTGAATTATATTAGTAGCTTTGTGTTATAATAGCAATTTTATATTGCATTGGTATTCATTTTCACTATTACAGAGTAATCAAATCAGCACCTCTCTTATTATGCCGTTGAAATAGAAAATAATGGTACTGTAATGTAAAACTGCTAATGTGATGAAACTCACTCATTGTGTTAGGGTAAGAATGTCCTCCTTTCTTGTTCCAGCTCACTTGAAACTGTGATTGAGGAAGGAAATGGAAAGCATTTCTACATCTGTGATAAGGCCCAGTGTACATCCTTCATTTGAATATGTAATTGTCTTTGATGGCTTAGGGAGTGCTTGTCCGTGCACTTGGAGGCCTTTCCTGCCACCATGGCAATGCAGTGGCAGGAGGAAGGATGCATGGACAAGTTTTATATTGTAGTTTCCTTTTAATTATGAATAGTGTTTAATATGGCTTTCCTTCCAGAGGGATTTTGTACACCCTCCTTCCTAGGCACTCTTGCCTTCGTCTGGCTTGTTGTTGTTTTAAAGCATGAAGAGCACATTTAGGCTCTATCATTAGAAAGTACCACAAGGCCCCCGAAGGTTCTGATTTGACAGGGATGTTGGGAGGCAGGTCAAATGACTGCCTAATGAAGATGAATGAAGAAAATTGCTGGTACCAGGATCATGCAGGGGCTCCCAGCCCAGGTTGTTGGAAGTGTGATGGAATCTCATCGCTTCATTTATCAGTGTCATATTTGGGCTAAAAGTGAGCAGTATTGTTCTCATTTCTCCCAGATGGATAGGTCAACTTTAATATTTATTGCTCTTGTAGAACATTTGTTTGATGTATTTCCATTAGCTAGGCAATAATAGAAAAGCAGTGGAGAGAAACATAAAACAGTTCCTTCCTATTCAGTTGAAATACAGCATACACTAATGTGTAACTACGGCTTGAAGTGCCATTGATTTTCCCCCCTTTTGGTTGATGACATGATTGTATATATTAAAGATTCCCATGAAAATACTGGGGAAGCAGCATGAATGTAATATATATTGAGAGCAGCTGGTGGGGAATAAATTGTGTTGTCTTTTGATTTTCATGATTTGGTCATATAATTGGTGAATTTCTCTTGGCTGTATATTAAATTCTTAGCCCAATATCATATTTTAGAATGGGAATAATGTACAGTAGATCACATCATCCTCTGGGCTCTTCAGTGAGTCTCAATAAAGCAAGAATTTCCTTCCCTTTACAGAGTAAATTGTTTTCAGTTACTGAATAGTGCTGATATTTTCTTTATATCTTTGTGGGAGAAAATACCTTTTTATAAAGAGTATTTTCTCATATGTTTTGAATATATTAAAGATAAGACCCTAAACATTCCAAAAGATTGGCTTTACAAGGATTGCAAGCTCCCGATTTATTAGGAGATGTTCACATTTTGAAGTAATCTGAACACTGGGGTATTATTTTATACTGTGGAGCAAACCTAGCTCTTTGTGAAGTAGGTGTTGTCTTAAGTGCAAAGCAAACATCCTAGCCATATGTTTCTATAATTTAAATTAATTTGGTACAGTCATACTGTTAATCTTTAGTGACTTGTTGATTGGCATTTTGCAGACATATTTCTGGAAGGCTCCCAATACCATTTTCTGCAGCCTTTCTGGCAGTAGCAAAGAGCAACATTTCCACAAATTGGAATCTTGTACAGCACTGGGAAGTGAGCCAAGATTTAAATTAGACAATAACCTCTGCTCTGTATATAGCTTCTATTCTTCAGCTGTAGGCAGAGTGATTTGTTTAATACAGTCAACCCTGTAGCATATAATAGACTGATATATGAGTCACTCCTTGGCAATGTGTGTTTCTTAAATTTATATAGATTGAACAACTGGTTGGTAATGTACTTAGTTACAGTTGTACAAACAATAACTATTAGCAGGACTGAAGCAGCCTAGAAGGGCTGCACAGGCCAGTGTTTGTGAGGATCCTGAAGTATTGCTGATTTTCAGAATAATTCCCCTTTTGAGATTGAGAGAGATTCTATTTCATAAACATGAGTGTGCTTTTTTAGTAAAACAGCCATAAAAGTTTTATGTTATAGTTCTCTGTTTCCCATTTTCTATTTGTTTAAAATTGAATTGGAAAAACCTAATTATCTTCAAAAATTAAACTTAACATCCATCTGCATTTGGAGCAAGATAATTTAGCTGCAGCTTTTTTTTTATGTTTGTGTTCTTTTAAACATTTGCTGTTTCTTTTCAAAGAACATGGATATAGCTACGTATTTTCCAATTTTTTTTCCAGGTTAGACTGTGCCATTGGCATGAGCTGCTCATAGGTTGAAAGAGATCTTTCTCAACAACAAAGATCTATTCTTAAGGGAAAGCTTGTGCTCCAAGTTCAATTCATGTTTATTTAAAAGATTAAAATCATTAGACCAGATCTCACTTTTTTGTCTAAAGGAAAATTGATTTTGCTTCCCATAAAAGTAGGATCTGAAAGAGGATATTCAGGAATACGCAAATAGAGGCGATGTAGAAATCTGTTTGTGCAGCTGAACAAAGCAATTCTGTTTTTACCGCTGAACATTTACTTAGCCTTGGTGTGAAAATTTCAGAACAGAATTGTCACCTGTCTTTAGAAAGTACTTCTTTTGTAAGGCAAAGGGGATCATTTTGATCTGAAATGTTTAATGCTTTTTTTAAAAAAAAAAAAACTCTGCCAACTGGAGCATTTATAAAATAACGTACGCAGTAAATATTGAACAATACAAAGACATTCTTCATAACAGTTTATAGTATGTTTCGTGTACTCGGTGGAAGCCAAGCAGTAGTTAGTGGTAAATGATATGCCAATCAAAAATTATTATTGTGAGTGTAACCTGGTATAATGCGTATCTTATCTGAAAGTGTCAACCTGATATAAGCCAACTCTTTGTCTTTTAAAGTTAAGCTCTTGTTTGCCCTCAGTTAATTCTGTCTCCCAAAGGCTCATTTGAATTGCATAAAGGATAATCTGCTTGACAGTTTTATACATTTAAACAATCTTGATTATATGGTATTTTACATGTTTTTCAAGCTCCCAGTTACTATTTTATGTAGGCTTTTAAGTCTCTAGTTATGAAAGAATGAGAAACTGATAGGTAGAATTCGATATTCTTTTGTAAGCAACATTTAATAAAATCAGATAAAGCATCTGTTTTCACTCCCTGTATGACTCATGATGATCATATTTGATCATTGATGGCAAGGTAAAGGTGCTTTTCAAAATTACTCATTCCCAAAGTAGCGAAATAAAGGAAAGGAAAAGTAATAGCCCAGCTTCATTGTAGAGGTAGAGATTTATATGCAGTCTTCTCACAACACACTCATGATTTTTTTTTTTTTTTTGGACCAGGGATTGAACTTACAACCTCGCATTTGCCAAGCAAGCACTTACGCCACTGAGCTAAACCCCCTGGCCCTCACCTTCATGATTTAATTTGGATAATTTTAAAATAAATTTTGATTCAGTATCAGGTGTCCAGCTGCAAAAATTTGGAGACTATCCCTGTGTTAGCTGTACTCTGGAAGGACATGGGCTTGTATTCATGTATTCACATGATGGTTAGTGAAGAGCTTACCATCTGGTACCAGACAGACCAGCTTCAAATCCTGTATCCACCACACATGCATGTTCTGTGTGATTTTTGACTCAGATGTTAAACTTCTTTGAGAACTTACACCGGTAAACAGAGGGAGAATATTCACAGTATCTTCACAAGAAAGGGGTTTTAAAGGGAGGATGTGCTTCAGAGTTGCACTTTGGGGAGATAGGCTCTTCTCTGTTTCTTGAAGTTACACCAGCATGCTGTGTAGATGAAGGGAGTTTTCTCCTGTCTCTTCATTGAGCTGGTGGGCAATAGTTCCATAAGTTCAGCAACGGTATTATTCTATTTTATAGATGAAGAAGTAGGAACTTAGAAAATTTAAGGAACTTGTAAAGAACTTACATCATCTCACCTGGTACGTCAAGTTGGAACCCTCGTTTCTGAGCAGCATACATATCCCTGTTCTTTCAGCCACATAGCCAGTATCCCTGTGCTCAGGAGAATAACTTCTTCATGGAAGATCTAGTAACGTCTGCTACCTGCTAGAATGTTGCAAATGAATTAAGCAAACCATGCTGGTCATTTTATATAAACTGTGTATCCACTGGCATATGACAGAGGAAGATAGTTTGCCACGGAAAGCAAGCAAACTCAAAAACCCTGTCTTCCAGGATCCCATAATCAGGTTGGCAAAATAACTGCATGTGACTGACGTAAGAGTGCTGAATAAATATTGATTGATGGAGAGATTGAGTGATGTAATCAAACGCAAGTGAGTGTAATGTAATATAAACATACGCAAATATTGAGAGGAGGCTTTTCAAGTGGAAGTTTTATTAGAGATGGACTTGATCCGACAATTGAAGAACATAGAATGGTTTAGGAAGCATAGAGCTATTGAGATAGGCTTTACAGCTAGAAGTAGAAGTGAGTAAATGAAACACATAGGCTCAAAGGAGCCTAACAGCTGTAACAAACAGATCCACAGCATATGATGGGGAAAATCTAATAGCAAAGTATTTCATGTTCACTTGCTTGGTACAAGGTTGTTTTGATTGAGAGGAGGGACTGAGCTTGGTGGAGGCCCTGACATCTTCTTTTTGCCAGCTAAGGTAGAGGTGGAAATAGAAAGTGGAGGGCCAACTGCTTTGGCCCTAAAAGTGAGATACATCCTCTATTCACATTGAGTGGGAGGGAGCTAGTTCAGTGGCTCCACCAAAACAGCCAGAAACTCTATACTATGAAAAGAGGGTTGGAAATTTAGAAAATAATTAGCTGTCAGCTGCCACAAATGACAAGCAGATTTGTTTGCTGGACTTAGAGGGTTCTTTGGGGAGTTGGAAGAAGTGATGATAAAATTATTCTTACAGTTGTGCATGAAAGGGTGATAGGGGAGTTTTTGGATTATCACTCAGAAAATATCTGTTCTCCTAAGATATAAAATTCAAGCCTTTCAATATTGGTGAAGATAAATGTCTAAAGAGCTTGTGCCTATAGGGAGAGTTATAAACAGTGAAGAAGTGTCTTGCATATTGACATTGAATGTAAGGAGTGTAGTGATGACTGAGGTACTGTCTGGATAATTATGTGCTTAAAGAGATCAGAGTTTGGGAAATAATTACCATCATCCTTCCAGATAAAGCTGGAGATTTCCTAGGAAAAACGGGATTTCAAGAGATGGAAGCAAGGAGTCTTTGGATAAGGTGTGTTCTAAATAAAGCTGTTTTTAGGAAGATTTAGGTAGACTGGAATGAAAATAATGACATTGTGGAAATTTTCTTGTGAGAAAAAAAAAACAGGAAGGACAAATGAATATTTAGGCTTGTCAGATATTTATAACCATTGTCTGTCTTTATTCTTACCAGTAGGTGATTCTTTTCAGATGATATATGGTGTGAAATGTGCTTTATTGCTTTTCATCTTTCTGTAGTTTATTTATCCATTTATTTTTTAACCTCTCCTGGGAACTCACCATTGCTACTTTTGTTTTATGGTCCAATTTATGGATATCCTGAACTTGAATAAAAATTGCAGCTCTCACTTCACTACAGAGCTAGTTTCTAAGAGAAGAGGGTCCGTGTGCATGTGTGTATGATTGTGCATTTGTGAATATGGGCCTGTGTGCAGGAGTATGTGAAAACGAGGGTAAATGTTTCTAAATGTTACATTGCTTGCACTGTATTCTATGCAAGTTGTCTGAAATATTGTTCCTGAGACCCTGCCCCTTTGTCCCAGTCAAAGTCACTGGTTCCAGATAATTCTTCCTTGCTGAGGACTGCAGTCCATCACCTGCGGGATTGTTGATGATGCAGTGGGAAACAGCCCTGTCCACTTGTTCAGTGTTCAGTGAAAGCACAGAGTACATGTTTGTTTCACTTATGAATAGAAAGTGGGGAAACTGATCTGTTTTGCCTTCAGAAGAATTTTTTGATGTGATGATGCTCAGAACCAAAGCTGGGGTGAACTTTTTTGTTTTCCTTTTTCTTTTGTATTGTCTGATCTACCTTGTGCCTTTCACAGGAACAAACTTAGAAGTAGACAGAGTCTTCCGTTGGGGAAAAAACTTAAGATTTTTTTTAATCATCCTGCAAATCAGAAGCAAAGACATGGGTTTTTGTTGTTCTTATCCCATGCTATAACACTTGGTAATGTTGGGAGCCCCAACTCTGTGGAAAGGGGTAGAGTGATTTACTTTGGATAGACTGGCTGTCTTAGGCCCCAGATATATGAAAATTTAGTTTCTTGTGAACATTCTATGTGAAAGGAAAGATCGGGGTATCCATTTGTAGTTTTAAAAGTGACAGATAACATGGTGTCACTAAAGTTTTCAAAATACTACAAAGTAGTTTATTTAAAAATTCACTGAGCATGCTTATTCTGAGTGATCCAATTTATTAGGCCAAGAACAAGTGGAGGAGTCATGTTTCAAAGTCACCCTTTCGGATCAGAGTCCTTTAAAAGCCAATTACTTTCTATTACTCCTGATAACATGGTATGCAGCCATGAGCACAGCTTGGCATGTGGGTATGGGTGTCTTATTGCATAAAAATTATAATAGAACAGTGAAACACCCATGTGTCATATTCTTGTCTTTGTGAAATGCCAGTCAGAGTGCTTGGACTCCATTTTCCCCTCTCCAGAGATGGAGATGACCCTGTTCAATTGAGAGCTCACAGGATCAGTTCTTAATTAGGCAGAAAAGGGTTAGTTAACACCTGTGGTGTCCCCTACATTATATTCAGTAGTGAAAACAACAACAAGAATAACCACAAAAGTAAGCAAAAAGATGCAATACCTTGTAACATCTACACTTAATGGGTGGGGTGCATCCATCAGATAATTACTCAGATACCCAAGTTGCAATGTGAAACCACAGTTCTGAAAATTCAACAAGGTGAACATACAGGCACATCCTTCACACTCAATAAGTGTAGTCTGGTGACATATGCAAAAAGACATTGTTCTCACCTTTTGAATGAAATTTGAGACATTGCCTTGAGTCTCTAGCTGTGTAATAAGATGATGAGTGTATCACAGGGATTGAGAAAGAAGAAAGAAACCAATCATAGTCTAGTGTAGAGGAACCTGTATAGCAAGGTGTAAGATGAGGAAGGAGATCAGAGCCTTGAAAAGGCACAAGCTAGAAGGGAAGGACAATGGGAGTAAAGATGATAGAGTTGACCATGGAGAGAGAAACAGGCTGTGTGGCTAAGGTGGTGTCAGGCTATAAATACACTTTTCCTCCGATGAGGAATAGAGGTAGTACTCAGTAGGCTACAGGTTACCATAGAAAGATGTTAAGCTTGACAGGGACATCAGATCTCCACTTGGAAGGCTAACCTAAGTACTAAATAAATTATGCCACAGCCATGTCATAGCATACCTTAGAACTATATTAACAAATATATTTGAACTTGGGCATGGTGGTGCATACCTGTGTTCCAGCTGCCCACAAGGCTGAGGCAGAGGGATTGAAAGTTTGAGCCCACCCTGCGATTGAGATTTAGTGAGACTGTGTCTCAAAATAAGGGCTGGGGCTATAGCACAGTGTGAGGGTAAGGCCTGGGGTTGATCCCCAGTAGAGCAAGAAATAGAGAGAGAAGCAGGGAGAATGAGAGAGAAAGAAGAGGAGAGAAAGGAAGGAAAGGGAGGGAGGGAGAGAAAGTCAAATGTGGTTTGCAATGGGAAATTTAATGAAAAGTAATAGGTTGCTTAAGCAAAATATATCTGAAATTGGTCAAGATAAGCTTTGCATTGGAGCTAATGAATTTAAGTGGTTGGTGAGATATATATGGCAATACTCGGAGGGAGTTGGAAACTTGCAACCTAGCATAATGAAAGTGATTTCGATTGGTGAGTGGTGGTGGTGGCGGATGCTTTGGGATGCAATGAATTATCAGAGCATGTGTTAAGAAGAAACTGAGAAACCTCCAGGGAGATAAGAACATTGGCTTAGCGTGACTGTTTCCAAATGAAAATAGTCTCAAAAAGGAAGCAGGTGAAAGTGTTAGAGGAGGAAGAGTGATTGGCTGCTACAAAGAGTGAAGTGGCCATGGGATTTGGTAATTAGGAGTCTACATGGACTTAATGATAGCAGCTCATTAACTAGAGCAAGACATTGGAAGAGGCTTAAGGAAGGAAGGAATGACCCTGATGTAGAGATGAAAACTGGTTATTGGGACTGGAAAGGGGAGTTGAGAAATTCATTTGTGAAGAGCACAGAGATTTTTGCCTATGCCTCAGCAATGAATGGGATTTTAATGAGATGAAGAAAGAAACACTGGAATGGGAAAAGCTAAAGAATAAAATGAGAGGTAAATTGATAGAGCTGAGGCTTGTTGGAGGTAAGATTAAGAGTGCAGGTGGGAGAATACGTGTCCCTTAGTGAGGGAAGGAAAGGGCTGTTTAAAATGCTGGTTTAGGGTGACAGCTGAAGAACTCCATGCCTGATGGCCTAAGTTTTCTTGGTGAGGAATAGAATCTTGTAATGGAGGATTTGGCAAGGATTGAGATGCACAGAAAGGAGGGGTTAAAGTTCCTCAAAGTGCCCTGGGGAAATAGGACTGGGAAGCGTTACAGGGGATTGCTGAGTGCTTGGAGAGGCTCTACTGAGATCAGAACTTAATAATAAAGAGATTGTGCCTATAGGGAGATACACATATTGTGCTGATGTCTTCAAGGCTGATTCACTGTCTGTATAATCCATACTGTCTGTATGTATATTCTGTCTGTATATTCCATACTGAGAGCTCAGTACACATTTGTTGAATAAGTGAGTCAATTATTGTAGGTTTGCAATTTTTTCTGTCCATTTCCTGGAACCAAAGTAATATAATAGCAAACTTTAAATCCCATTTCTTTGTTATGCTTTACTTTATATGACCTTTGCTTTATTTTTCTACATTTGTACTTCCTCTTCTACTGAAAAAGAGAGGAAGTTCACACGAGAATGAAAATGAAATCCAAATACTTAATGTGATACTTCTATGGATAAAGCATGGTGTGTGGTTTGTCCTGCAATAGAATCACAGGACCAAGATGTTTTTTGCCCACAAGTACCTGCTAAGGCAGCAGGAGCAGAAAGTAGATGGAGTTACCTATTGGCAAAGGTTAGGTTTCATAAAAGATATTGAAAGGAAGAACCTTGAAGATGAAGGGGAAAATCTGGTGGCCTGTAGTAGAGGAGGTGACTTGTAACTGGTTCATGATGAATGAATGGAATTTCAACAGGAGGTCATTGGCTGTGGGCAGAGTTGTTTGGGAATGGAGGAGGAAAGAAGAGCATTTCAGTTGGAGGAGATGTCTGCTGTTGGGGAAATGTGTTCAAGAGATAAAATAAATATCAAGTCGCATATGCACATAGATCCGTATGCAGAAAGTACTGTTAATTTTTCACTTTCAGGTTTATGCACTTGGAAGTTTACCTTTTATATCCTTTAATAGAGCTGATAAAAGGGGGCAAAGAGTCAGTGTGCACAAATTTTATTCCATATACATATCAGAGTCTAGGTGGAAGGCTCTAATTTCCCAACCAATCATTCAATCTTTGATTTCCCAAATTGCAGACTTGTAGGAATTGGCATCACTCCATAGTCCAAACGGTCAGGGTAAAACACCAACATCACCAGTTATGAAAACCGAATTGTTTTGTGAGAAATGACTTCCCATTTTAGAAATATCCTCAAATTTCCAATTAGTATGTAGTGCATTAATGTTTAACTAGAAAATCCAGTCTGATTCTCTTGTTTTGAAAGCTCTAGTGAGGTGATATGGGTCATGGTAGTTGCAGAGTTACAAATTTTATTGTCTGAGAGACTAAAACCAACCCTTCATCATGCTTATTTTAGTAGACAACATTTTGTAATAAACACATCTTGACAGTTTCTCATATGTAGAGGATATGTACGTGTAAAATTAAGATTGGGAAATGTTTTCTGCTCAGTGCTTGTATATTTAATTTTTACCTATTCCTGTTTTAGAATTATTAACTCCTGAAGTAAAATCAGTGCATTATTTTATGATATGCACATTTCTTAGTAGTGAAAGGGTATTGGGAAACCTTACTTTCCTCCTCTTTGCCACCACTCATGATAAAAAGGATATCTTTTCTTCTTTTATTTTTTGTGTTTTGGTTATCTATGACTTAGCTACTCTGGAGATTTGATCTCTTGCTGATAGAGAGGGGTGTGGGATAGAGGAGTGTGTACCACTCCCAGATACCAACCATTTCTAGGCTTTAAACTGTTGCCACCTGTTAGCAGTGAACAAGACTTTGTCACCACCCCAAAAGGTGCATCTTGTGCCTTACTGTAAGAAAATCTATATTGTTCATTTGTTCTAAGGGATTTACCTTTACTGATACTTTTGGACTTTATCTGCTGTGGGACAATTCAGGCAGTAAGGACATAGTGCTTATTATTTTTTTTTTCCTGATAACAAATCAAGGTCATAAGATGGATGTTCACCACATTTTCTTTATATACAGAATTCTTCCTTGTACACAAAAGCTCCCCCATGCTCATCTATTCTATTCTCTCTTGAAACCTAGAGCCGAGTATATGCGTTCCTGTTAGATGGCGGTTGTGTTGCATGTAGGTCTGTTTTGCTCCCACACTACTTGAGAGCAATGGTTACAATCCCTCCCTTGTATTTCTGCTCTGTGCTTTTGATATATGCAAAGAGTTTCTGGTGTCATTAAACCCGGCAGGTGTATTTCAGTCTCATCACACTTAAAAGCTTCTGCAGAATTTCCTGATATTGATCAGTCTCCTCACTGACATCTTGCCTTGGCATCAGGAATACCACTCTTTCTGTGCTTCCCTTTTCCATCTCTGGTTGCTCCTCTCTAAGTTCCTTTGTTGAATCAACATGCTGATCACAAAATGTTAGAGTACTCCAAAGCTCTGCCTAAGGCTTCCTCCAAGTGTTCTCAGTTCCTAATCCCATTTGCATCCATTGCTTCATTGAACACCTGTGCCCATGAGTCTTGTGGAAAGCCCCATGGAAAATGTCTCCATGCCAGACCTTGGCCCCTGAACTACAGACATCTCTTAGCATCTCAGTCCCAAGATGTTTCAAATAGACCTGTGAGTCAATCTATCTGCCAAAGGCTGATCCTGTTTGACTTCCTACTTTTCATTGGATGGTGCTGCCATACAAAAAGTTATGGCACCTAAAAATCAGGACATCTTCCTGGATTGTCCCTTTTTTGCTATCCCTCTCAACTTCTCCTAAAGTTCAGAGAAAACACACCTAATAAAATCCTTAGGATGCAACCACTTCTCAGCTTTCACTGTCTTCACTCTCTTCCGTGTCATGGCCGACCAAGCTTAGGCTACCATCATCTGTCCTATGTCCAGTGTTCCTATCTGGCCTTTGGGTGTCAACTCTGATTCATTCTCTACCTTCTATTCTTCATAGGTGAAATTTCACATTCATTCATTCATTCATTCATTCATGTGATTATCTTGTTATTGTTTTATTTTCTTGCTGGACAGGATGCTCTGAATTCAGAGATCATCTTTTATGGGCTTATGTTCTATTGTCACTGTTTTAGCAAATTTCCTGTCACTTAGGTATTAACCAGAATAGATGTGTTGTATGTAAGTAAATTAAGGGACAATAAGAACTGATCATTTCTGTTTGTTATGTTCAGGATTTATCTCATTTACTTGCTTTATGCTGATAAAGATTAAAGAAATCCTGCTTGAGCCTCTCTAATGTGCATGTGTTATTTTTCTGATGACAGAACTAGTAGGTGTTAATTTTAAAAGAACACAGAAAAGCAAAAGGTGAAAAAAATAATATCATTGCACATGATTCTGAATCATGGTTTTCTCTTATACCCTACCACTTTCCTTTGTCACCCAAACCAATTTAGTTAAAATAGAATCGACAAATTGGAGACACACTCTGTTTTAGAATGTTTATCTTTGATGCAAGAAATTTCTTGAAAAGCGTTTGTTTAAATTTCCCTATCCTGCTGCAGTCTACATGGGTTGATAAACTTTAAGCCCATTTAAAATATCTTACACTTTGTTTAGTGTCAAAAATGTTTTCTGTAACTGCAGCTGCTTTTTAAAGCCCCATGTTATGATCTTAACCCTCCAACAGATTTCTCAAGGCCAATGTGGCAACTCTTCAATCAGTATTTGTCACATAGCAACACTATATGGAGTTCCAGATGACCCCATAATGCATTAGTTCTTCTACTAGGAGTGAAAATATATACATTAAACTGCCTGCCCTGTCTAGCAGGGAAAGCAACTTTCACATTTTGCTCAACAGCGGAAGGATAGGCGTAAGAGAGTTTCATTTTCACTTTTGCTTTCCAGAGGCACATGAGGGAAGATTTTAATTGTATAGTGCTGGATGACCTCTGTTCCCTTCTGCTATCAACAAGAGTCAAAAACTTTGACTATGGCGTAACATCTGTCCTGTTATCTCCAGGGTGTTCATTTTCCTGTGGACAATTCTGGCCTTTAATGTTGAGAGTTTGCCTTGTGTAGACACCTGTTTGGTGGTGGTTACTTTCTCTCCAGTTGTGCATTAAGATAATTCAGCCTCACCTCTCTATAACCTCGTTAAGGCCATTAAAACATAAATCAAGACAGTGTGCATCATTTTCAAAGGCATGGTTTATCAGCACTGGGCACATTTTGATATGGAACATTCAGCATAGTAGGGAAAAGAGCAGCTTGTGCCCAGTGCCAGATGGACACCCCTCATGGAATCTGTTACTAATCCCAAGGGCCCTATTATATGGGGTTTATTTTCAATATTAATCTTGATATGAAGGCAGCTGCAGTTCTTAAAAGAAATCATGCCTCTAACTTATTTTTATTATGGCCAAAGAAATTTATAGATCAGCTTTATGGATAGATTCTACTTTTCTTCCTTCAGTTATTAACCAGCACTGTAGAATGTGCAGTAATTTTTCCTATGTGCCATATATATTCTTCCACTAGTGGCAATGAGAAAAAGAATTCTTTTTGTTAGGAATAAATGGAGTCAGCATAGGTTGGTAATATGTGCACTTTGTGTAAGAGTCACTATAAATAAGGTGCTAACATTTTATTTTAGAGCCAAGTAGTTTTCTTTTTTTTTTTTTAAGTTTCTAAGAATTTCCTCTTCAAATATGTTCCATTTTAACTGTGGCATATAAAGAGAGTTAATAAATTTTTAGATGATATCGCTATTCTCTTGAGCTGAAATGTAGCCTAACTGATCTTCCTTTGTGATTTAAGATTTTAATGTCTGTTTTACTTCTTTTCTGGTCACTTTGGCATTGACACTGTGCTACAATTTTCTTGAATATAGTTGGGTCACTTTTCTGGAATAGAATTTGTTTTTTGCTGAAGTGAGTAAAATTCGATATTTAAGAAGAGCTGCTTACGAATTGCTGTATAATCACATCTTTTTAAATTCATGTGAGAAAAAGTTAAGGTAATTTGAGAGTAATAGTAAGTATATGATGACTGGAATCCCAAAAATAAAATGTCTCCCTTATTTAGGAATACTTAAATTCATGGTTATTTCCAAAAAAATGCTAAAATAAATTTGAGCTGTGCATCAAATTAACATTGACATCTTACCTGAACAAGAGTTTGTATTCCAGATGAAAGCCAGTGGCCCCTTTTTTGAAGGGATTTTATGTTATAGTTAGATTTAAGAAATCATTAGCCTTCAAAATAATTAAACTATAGATATAGGGAAAAACCCTCCTTTAAAAATAAATATGAGACGTAAAATATTAAATTATGATTTTGGAATAGTGGAATGAGAGGAATGTGATCTCTCTTCCCTGTGTCTTAAGACCTCATCAGAAGTGGACATAAAGCTTCATGTGAACTCTGAGTAAAAGATTTTAGATAAACGTACATCACTAATAAAATATAGAGAACAAATGAAAGCTATGGAATCATCCATCTGGAAAAAAGTTGACCCTACAGAATTCAGGTAATCATAAAATCACAGAAAAATGTATGTAATCAAGATACTCTTGCAGTTTGAGCAGAAGCTCTCTGCCACTAGGCTATACAGTAACTCCAGTGTTTCTGTAGCTAAACCAGTACCTGTACCTTCCTAGATTCTTATAATTTCTTCTCATGTATCCAAGACTTGTTCTTAAAATTATTATCTGTGAATTAATAGAATTTTTGTGTAATCCTGTTTGGTGCAAATGATTGCATATCATTCTGTATTATATATGCTTATGAATTTATCATTGATCATTTTTGAGTTAAGTAAGCTTCAGGTCTTTGATTTACCAAATATGGTTGAGACTAGAAAATAAACATTGAATTACTCATAATACTTTAAGAATAATTTATAGGCTTATTGATCTTTTTGAAAATGTTAACCTGAGAAGAACATATTAAACTACTTCTTGACTTAACTTCAGCCGGAAAAATAAAGCAGTGGGTATTTCTATATCTGGAAGGCTTCTGAGCTGCCATCTAGCTTGTTGATTGATATGCTGTATATATTTGGAACAGTTCAGGTAAAGCTTGATTGTAGTCTGTAATCTTACAAGTGGATATATCCAATCAGCATAATGTTCTCTCAAAGAAAGAACACTGTTTGGATAATATAGAAGCATTAGCTCTGTAGTATTTAATACACTTTAATCTTTTACTTGTGCTTAATGTATGGATTGATCAACATTATGGTTTCTAGTCAGTATTGGAAATTTGGACAGGATAATTCTTCGTTATAGAGGACTGCATTGTGCATTGTGGGATGTTTAGCAGCATGAATGGCCTTTACCTTCTAAACTCCAGAAATACACCCTTGCTGTGACAATAGAAAACTCTCTCCAGACCTTACTAAACTTGCCCTGAGGAACACCCTTGCTCCTGGTTGAGAAATTGAGAATCACTAGTATATGTCTACATATCTAGTTTTATCTGTAAAACTAGACATAAACTAGCAAGCGTTATTTGTTTTAGGCACCTGAGCATGATTACGGTTTGAGAGCATTCAGTCTTGTACCTCAGAGATCAAAGAATGGAAGACAATATAGAAAGTCATTGATTTTTTTGATGGAATTCATATTAATTTGTAATTATAGAGATTGGTTGAAATTAGAGAACATATGTTTTTATCATTTGTTCATGGAGTTTGGTTACTGAACTAATAAAATTTTTAATTAGTTAAAAAACTGAGGAATATTTGACTTGATTTGTTGTTTCTTTTTCATATTTGAAATTTCATATGGTACAAGAAGTAATGCCTCAGAGACTTACTAAGGGTATTCAGTATAAATATATCATGTCATTAGAGACCTTAGCTTGTTTTCAGTAGAAAGTCTCAAAGGTCCTTAGTCATTTGATTGCAGTGAGAACTACAAAGTATGGCAGTGCAAGGAAAATAGTTATGTCACATAACTTTTCATTTCTAGTTTCTTTTGAAGGTCTGGCAGTCCTTCTTGGCAAATCGTGATAGAAAAAGTTTACCTGACTTGGATGTGGACATGGTCATCGTTTTATGAAACATGAAAATAATACATGGCTTAGTAATCAGAACAAGAAATGGCTCCTTAACACAAATTTAACCACACTGAAGCTACCAACAGCAAGTCCCCTTGAGTTGATTGTAAACCCTTTGCAATACCAGCTGAGGACTTTCTGTGCAGGCACGCCATCTGCCCTCAGGAGTCTAGCAGGGAGACAGACCCTGAATTAGATCATTTCGACACAATGTAGAGTGATGCACAGGTTGCCTTGGAGCTTAGAGGAATCCAATCTGTCCAGGGGTGGCGATGATGTTGCCATGGAAGGTTCTGCTAGGAGCTGGTTTCTGAGCGTCTTGGGAGACGATCCACAGGGTGTGTGTATGTGCATCAGTGGTGTTACTCACTATATACCACTCCATACTAAAGTGACCATGACAGTGAGACCTACATTGTTATTCTTCCCAGTTATACTAGCATGTATCATAGATCACGGCTCTTTCTAAATCCAAGAGATGTACTGCGGATGTTTACATGGGAATTTCTGTAACCAGCAGTCACAGAGACAGGGTGGTGGTGGTGGTAGTGGTGGTATCTTTCTGGTTCTTTCTAGCACCATCGAAGAAAATGGACCCCTTTGTCATCTGGTCCAATGGTTTTAGCTGTCATTTCAGTGATTTGCACAGAAACCAGAACACGGCAAACACATTTCTTTGTAAATTGCATTCATTATGTAAGATACACTGAATAGATACACAGAATATTTATGCTTATCTTCTAGAAACTGTACTCTGAACCTTATCTTCTTCTTGGGCTGGCTGGTCTTCATTCTTTGTGTGTAGTCTTTCACCTGTAAGCCTGTGCAAACTCTACCTTTATCCTTAAGCATGTTCTAACTGAGCCTTCCCAAAGTCCAGTCTATACTTACAAAATACTGTTGCAGAGCTCCCTCTATCCTCTTTGCTAAAAAACACATGAGTCCCCATTTCTTGATCTGCTGGGCCTACTTTTATGCTGAGGCCCTTGCCCTTGCCCAAGTTGTTTTTTCTACTAGAGTGTTTTTGTCTCAAGGTGAACTCCTATACATCCTTCAAAAACTCACTTAGATGACTCCTCTTACAGTGTTTGGAAACTTACCTTATTCACATAAAGTTTAGTATCTACCATTGTTTCTTTTACATAATAGGCTCCTAATAAACATTACTTGAAATATTCAATAACCCATTTATTTTTACCAGATTATTGAATTTCTACCTTTCCATACTTCTCACTCTCAACTTTTGGACATTTATCAACTATCTCTTTTGTTCGAGATTCTTTGCTGAAGGTTTTCATTGTCTCATTTCTTTTTACACAGCCCATTCCCACAGACTACTACCCTTTCTTCTTTAGAAATAAGAAAATAGAACTTCAAAGAGGGAATATGGTACCACTGGCCTGATGACCTCCCACTGCAAGTGACAGAGCTGGGATCTGAGCTTGGATCTCCCTAACTCCTTCATTCACTTATGCATTTGGCAAATTTATTGTGAGGACTCACTGTGATCCAGACATTGTCCTAGGGCCAGAGAAAGAACACTGGACCCAGGGAAGCCCTTGTCCTCATGGGCTGTCCATTCTAGGGGGAGAAGAGACAGCAAGCCAGCGGGTGCAGTGAAGTCGGACTGTGGTGGGTGACTTTTACTGTCCCATGACATGAATGGCGGGCTAAGGGGAAGGAGACTGAGGATGACATATGCACGTCATTTAGCTGTCTGGAGAGGTCTCCTTAAGGAGCAGACATGAGATGTCGACCTACATAAAGTAGGGATCGCAGGAAGAGTAGTCCAGGCAAGTAGAGGGAGTGGTGTGGTGGTCCAAAAGAGGGACTGAGGGACAGCCAGGCCTAAAGAACCGAGGGTCAAGAGCAGCCCTCTGAGGGACGCAGAGGAGCAGTCTGCTGCCAGATCAGTTAGGCACTTGTCGCCCATGGAAAAGAGTTTGTATTTTTCTCTAAGTATCAGTTTCCTCATTTAAACCTCTAAACCTCACATGAGGCAAATACTGTATCCCTGTTTTGTAGGCGGGGAAACTGAAGCTTGCAGAGGGTAAATAACTTGTGTATAATTACACAGCTGTCAAATAGCCCAGCTGGGATTTTTAAGTTGTCCTAAAGACAAATTGGGTGACTCACGGGCAGTGAAGACTAGCTTGGCAGAATTGGAATTCAGAGCCAGCTAGTCTGACCCATGGACTTGTGCTCTCCGTATTTCAATCTTCCTACTTTTGTCTGTGCCAGGTCTAGAACCTTACTTGGGATGTTCTTAACCCATCTTCTTGCTCCTGATCTTTCTCAGTACTAATCTTGTCACCTGAGACTGTGGATATGCTCAGGTATGGGATTTATATCCATTTAAAATTGTTCATAGGTCTTCCTGTTGAAGGCATCTCAAAATACTAAGGTTGGCCTTTAAGGCCGGGTGGGTGGGGGCTGGTTACCTTCCGTCTCTCCTGCTGGCTTTCACTGTGCCTGTGGCTGGATCGTGCTCTGCCTGGTCCTTCAACAGACCCCATGCAGGTTAGGCCCGCAGCATTGTTTGCCTAGAGCCGTCTCTCCTCTTCCTGCCTTCTTCTTGGCCTCAAGGATTTTACCCATTTCTGTTTGATTCTCTCTACTTCTAAATTTGGAAGCTATCTGACACCAACTTGGTCCGTAACATCAAGACTTTTTTTGTCCCATCTCCCCCACCAAATTGTTATGTGTCGTAAGCAGCAATCATATCCTCTACTTCTGTACAGCTACAGAGAGGTAGATGTATTCCTCAAATATATCAGTATCTCCAATTAATCAGCATCTCCTAGCTACTCAGTTGAATGTTGGTAAGCTTTGTGGAAGGGGTAGGGGAGATAAGATGTAATTATGCACAAGGTGTAGTCACAGGGCCTATGTGCTATTGTGGGCCTTTTTTTTTTTTTTTAATGTGTGTTTGAGGAAACCTCGGCTTCCTAGTCCTATTCTGTAACTACTTGGCCAGTCCCAAAGATTACTCTATTTTCTGCTGAAAAAAACAAAATAAAACAAAACGCCACCACAAAACCTTGATTCTGGAGTCTTAGTGTCCTCTTCTCTCTCTCTCTCTCTCTCTCTCTCTCTCTCTCTCTCTCTGTATTTTATTTTTATTAAACAAATGTACTCTAGTTAGAGAGGGTTTTTTTCTTGCCACTTTTAACTCATCCAGATGGTTATGCAATTCACAGACTCAAATGTGTCCAGATCATGAAAATCTAAAGGGCCCTGTGTTTGAGTCGAGGCCATATGTTTAGGTGATGTTGTTACTTTTGTGGGTCCACAGAATCTGTTGTAAAGTCCAATAGTGAAACTCCAGTTCCCTGCCTGATTGAGCTTGTGCTGTTCCTGGCTTTCCTCCTGGTGATGAGGGTAAGACCAGAGAGGATGGATAGTCACCTCATAAATGATGACATTTTTCTGTAAGCCAGGAATGCGAGAGAAGAGATGGTAAATACCTGAGCGAAGCCCTTATTACTATAAACAAAACAGCTTGTGTTGTATCAGCATTATTTCTGTGAGATTGCCCTTAGTTGTTTAGAAAAATTTATTTTGAAAGAGAAATTTCTACCTCATTAGTCAGAAAAGAACCAGGAGGTACTGTAGTCCTCAAATATTAGTGTGCCACAGAGTTCTCCAAATGCTGTTTTAAAAATACAGACATTAGAGTCCCACTGCCTTGAGGTTCTGATACAATAAATCCAGAGGGGAAGCAAGTAATTTGCATTTTTAACAAGCATCTGGTTATTCTCTGGTCCTTGGCATAACACATGCAGAAACACTGATTTAGACTATGTAACGTTTTATTAGAATATTTTAAATTAGAAAAAAAATGAGCTGTCAAATTTTATACTTAAATCCTTGCCCCGTGGACATCAGCCTGTTGGTTCTGTCTTCTCTCAAAGGTTTTGCCTACAGGTCAGATTCTGTGTTGTTCAGTGAACCCTTTTCTAACCACCTTCCCCACTCCAGTCATCCAGGCTCTGTATCTTTTCTGTTAAAAGATTAGTGCACTGTTACTTTTAGGTTTTGTGTGTGTGTGTGTGTGGGGGGGAGAGTATTTATTTATTTATTTTGATTTTTGGATACAGGGTCTTTTAGTTCAGGCTGGCCTTGAGCTTGCTATGTAGTTCAAGTTTGCGTTGAACTCACAGTGATCCTCCTGCCTCAGCCTCTGGTGCTGGGATTACAAGCATGCGCCTCCATCCTAGTGCACTTTCTTTAATTTTTTAATGGATGCATGGTAATTGTACATATATCTATGTGGTTCAGTGAAGAATTTCAGTGTATGTGTGTATTATGTAATGATCAGATCATGGTAATGTATTAATCTGTGACATAATTTTCTTTGTATTAGGAACATTCAGAATAGTCTCTGCTGGATATTTTGAAACACAATTAATTCACCATCCATAGTTATCGCTCTGTGTGAGAGTATTAGGAGTTATTTCGCCTAACTGTATAATGCATTTTTGAGAATAAAGCATTTTTCTAGCTAGATATCTCTACGAGACTTTTCATTTCTACCTGTTGCTCACATATGTGGATTAGGGATTGATAGTGGGAGTGGCTCCTGACTTTCTTGCCCACATTTGAATTTCCAGAATTTATTCTCTCCCCTAGTGGGCTTGGAGGGCAGTTCCAAGTACCATTGCTTCACTTCCAGGAATTCATTTGGTGTTTTATTCAGTAGACATTTATTAAACGTCTACTGTTCACCAGCCACTCTCCTTGCTACTGAGACATCCATGTAAAAACAGAACATTCTCATCTTTGTCAAATTTACATTCTAGCCGAAGAGAAAGTCATTATATATTGTGATGTTGAAAGTGCTGATGGAAATTCTAGAGTAACGGAGAAATTATTTCAAGCACTGGAGGTAAAAGAGGAGGCTACAGAGAAATTTGGTAGGTGAGACAGCAGGCAGGTGACATTTGAGAAAGGACTCATGCAGAGCAAAAGAGGGCCATGGGGATATTCAGAGGAACAACAGTCCTGACCGAAGAAGTAATCCATGCAAAGGGCCCGAGGTGGGTGTGTGTCTGGCATGTTGAAGGAGCAGTACAGAGGCCAGCATGATAAAGTATCATAAATGAGGGAATGAAAGATTTGGGCTCCGGAGGATCCAGTGGCGGTGGAAACAGGTGGTCTACTTTGGGTATGATTGAAGGGAGGAGTCAACAGAATCTTCTGCCAGTTCCATGGGGGTAAGGAGAGAAAGAGTGGATTTGGTCATGACTTGGCCCGAGTTACTGCTGAATTAGTCTTGGGGATGAGAAGGCTTGGGGGAAACAGGTGAGGGATTCAGTGTTGGACATGTGTTTGAGATGTTTGCTGACATCCAAGTGGAAGGGTTGTAGGCAGCAGGACGTTAAGTTCAGTGCTTAGGAAAGAACCACCTAGAGAGGTCTGGCATTTTGCAGAAATGTGTATGTGTGTGTAATTATGCATATGTGTATACTTACATATGTAGATATAATTGTTTATGTAATTAGCAGAAATATATATTTATATTATGTATGAAGATGTTCCTTGACCTACATTGGATAGAATTATGTCTTGATCAACTCATTCTACATGGAAAGTATTGTAAATTGATAATATCCTAAGAGAACATGCATTTAAATGCCTACAAAACATCAGGGTTTAACCCAGCCTCCCTTTTTGAAAAGTCAAATCATTATAAATTGGGGGTATGTATATGTGTATGCATGCTTGCAAGGGAGATGTGTCTATCATATATGATTTTTCTATAATTATACCTCATAGTGTATTGTTGTTTAGTAATAGGCCATTGTTGATCCCCTGGCCTTTGCTGTAGACTGTCTTTATTCACCACGTCTCTGTTTCCTAACATGGTGCTCCAGATCTACCCATGATGACCATCAGTATTATTCCCCTTGGGCACTTATGTCCACTCCTTTCAGCTTTGTGCCTTGAAAGGGACTATCACTGTTGAGCATGGTTAAACCTTGAGGATGCCCCACCAGCTCTGTCTTTGGGATGGCACACAGAGGCTTTGAAGATGGGTGGACTTTCAGGGCTGCCTTCTCAATCATGGGCCATGCCTGACACACTTGGTCCATAGTAGCACAGTTTGTTCATGTAAGCAGCTTGACAGATATCTATATTGGGGCATCCAATTGGATGGTGTCTGCTAACAAATCTAATGGGAAAAAACAAAGAGAATTCAAAGGATCACTTTTTTTTTTTAGGATTAAATTTGTGCCATTTAGAGACTCCATCTGAGACCCTGTTGTTAATGCTGCTTTATTAGAAGTCTACAAAACTCTTCACATGGGTGTCAAAATAATTTCAGTGAAAATGACATTGTATGGGCTCACCAGGCTGAAGTATTCATCCTGTGATTACAGATGGGTTTTTGTCTCTGCTGCTCTACTTTCTTCCAAGCCTTTTTGCTGGTGGAGCAAGATTTAACAATCTGGATTAATTTACTTTGGCACTTCACAGAGTCAGACAGGCCATGTATGCGATGGTCTCTAATACATTTCTAAAAAATCCTACAAGGCTCCTTTTTAATTGATGTCCTTCATAAATTGTGTTTGCTGAAGCTGTAATTACTCGTCAAGCAGCAAAAGCAAATCTCCCTCCAAGTACAATGAAGATGTTCTTTTATAAAATTATTAGGACAGAAGTTCAACACACAAAGTAATTTAGTTCTGCTTTATAATGATATCTTTGGGGACTGTATCGTTGGGGACCACATCTATTAGAGCCTGTCAAAGAGGAAAAGGACCTCTGACCACTGTGTACCTTATAAGTGGCAAATGCCCTTGCCTTGCAGTGACCATTTTGTCACATATATGTGCATTAGAACAGTTGATATGATCCAACTGCTCAAATGGTTTTTGCTTGTTTTTTGTTTTTTGAGACAGAGTCTCACTACGTAGCTGAGGCCGGCCTTGAACTCACTGTGTAGCCCAGTCTGGCCTTGAACTGGGGATGATCCTCCTGCCTTTGCCTCCCAAACACCAGGATTCCAGGCATGCACCACCATGTCCAGTTCTTTAATGCTTTTATGTGCTTTTCAGAGTAATTAACTGCATCACCTGATGGTCCTTTAGCTTCTTTGGAATGTTTTGATTTGACTCCTAAAATCACATAAAAGACTCCTAGATGACTGAGATGGGATCCCAGAAGGAATATGAGTGTGGAATCATCATCTCGGAAATTTTGAAATAGGCTGAGTTAAAGTGAGACAGGATGGTTAATTTAGAAATTTTTAGTCAATTAGAATATTAGCTTTTATAGGGAAAATTCAGGAGAATAGAAGAATATTGTCAATAAAGGGCTGGAAATAAAGTTCCCCAGAGTGTGTGGTTATGGTGGGAGAAGGAAAAGGAAGTTAACTACAGTGGTTTTCGTTTTGTTTTGGTTTCTCTGTCTGTTGCCTCTCATTTAAAGAAAAAAAATTTAAGCTCCATCTAAATACAAACATTGTGAGCATTTCTGCAGTTGGGTCTTCAGTGCTTAGAACAGCATTTTAGATGGAGTCCACATGTGAATATTTGCCCAATAATTGAACGGTAGGACTTCTCAGATCTCTTAACTTCCTACAGGCTATTGTGACTCATCAGGTTCTTCCCTACCTTGCTGGACTGTGGAATCCTTTTTTGAGGAACATTATGTTAGACTTGGGTCCCTTCAAATACTCTCTGAGAAATTCCAGCTTTGAGCAAAGTAGGTGATAATCAAGTTTTCAAATTGAATTGACTGCTGAGGCAAGTATTCCAGTGTCGGTGGAACCTGGAATGTAAGGGATACAGATCACAAGGTAGGGAGGTGTCAGACATTCACATGTCAGTCTGTCCTTGCCAGCAAGCCTCGGTCTACTGATCCATCAAGTAGGGATAATAATTCTATTTATCTCGCTTGTTATTGGGAAAATAGATTATAATTAGTTCCACTTTGGAAAATTAAATGAAATAATACATTAGAAGGCTTCCCTGGGCTAAATATTCATCATCGTTATCATTATTATTGTGAACTATTAAAAAGTGACATGGTAGATGGTTGGTAGGGCTGATTATGAGGCACTCAAGTTCAAATGGGACCAGCCACCTTGCTCACCCCTTTTAACAAATCTTGGAGTGCTTCTAATATGCCAGGCACTGTTAGTTCTGGGGGTGACAGTGGTGAGCACAGTTAAGACCCTTTCCCTGCGGACCTTGAGGGATTTTGTCACAAAAAGTGTTTACAGATGTCACTGTGTCCTAGAACATAAAGTAAATTTAATTGTACACAATTCACTTAAAGTTAATTGTCCTGACGTCATTGTATTAGCGAACTGTCCCAAAGGAATACATTTCCTCTCACAATCTGATCTGTTCTTCACACCGGACAAGGAAAGCAAGATGCGTAAGTCACATTTTGAAATAAAATAAATAAAATGAAGCTAGCATTATGAGCGATAGTGTAATCAAATGGAAGATGTCATCCCTGTCATACGATTAGTTTAACCACTACAGTAGAACAGCCAGAGTTAGCAGATGAAAATAATACACAACACCCAGTTACATTTGGATCACAGATAAAGAATACTGTTTTTAGTGTAAATATGTCCCAAATAGTTCTTTCGATGTACTTTCTTTTTTAAAAGTTCTTTATATGAAAGTCAAATATAAGCAGAGTTTGTGTTTTAATTGGCCACCCTCTCCTCTTTGAACCGGGGTTCCAGCCACCTGTGCAGGAGAGACACCATTTTGCCTGCAACAAGTCGATATTTAAAGCCACTTTATGCAGGAGGTATATTACCCAAATGGAATAGAACCCATTACTTCTATTTGAAATGATTTATAACTGTTCCCACCTGATTGCCAAGTATTTCCAAATTAAAAGCCATTAATTAAGGCCTTATGCAGATACAAGAGATAGGCAAGGAGTGCTTTGTAATTCCAGCTCAGTACTTCAGGTGAGAGCTTTTCAAATTACGTGGACCACTGAAGCCACCTGCTTGACTAAACGCAGCGCGGCCGGCGCGTGGCTCATCGGCACACTGAGGTGCCAGCGTTGTTACTGATTTTTCTCATTTCTCCAGGGCAAATACTAATTAATGGATACAATTCACAGCTGATTAGCTGTAGTTTCTTCAGTAATTACATTCGCATACTAACTGTTCAGAAGAGGATTTCTAACCCAGTTCTTATTTCACTCTAAGCTTAATTTGTTTTTTGAATTGTTTAGGCCCTTAGTTTAATAGCCATTTTATTTTTCTTTGTTGTTTTAGGTGCTATTAGATAATAAGTGAGTTTAATCTTAAAAAAAATACTCTCTGATAATGAGCTGTTTGCCTTAAATGGATATCTAATTCCCCAACAAAACCTACATTTAAATAATGTTAAAGTTGTGATACAGGCAGTTTGAACGGCCAGGATTGGAGCATTCAGTACACAAATTGTCATATATACCCAAGAAACTGGTTTGATTCCAGGTCTGAGATTTTTCAATCTACCATCATTAATGCAGCAAAAATGGGCACAATAGAAACCTGGGGGGGGGGGTTCTTCCTTGCGTGTATTTAACATCCTAGACAAATTGGGAAAACGTGAGTGCTGTGTGTGTGTGTTCATGTGTGCCCTGCACATGGTTTTGCTATCTCATTCATGCCTTAAGGGCTAACGTGCATGTCTTTGAGAAGTCCTTATGAAGATATTTACCTAAATGAATCTGAGCCATCATAGTGAGCCTTTCTGATGGCTCATTGTGTGTGTTTAAGGTGTCGTTTTACACAGTCAGATTTTGCTGCTATAGACCATAACAGCACTCTGGAACCATTAGAGTCTTTCCTATAAATCCCGTTTAGTTCTTGGATCCCTGACATGATAAAGTATAGCATGTCAATCCCACTTCCTGCGGACTCCGAGTTCAGCTGAGAGCGCCCACCCCCGAAATAATGTTTGTCAGTTTATTGAGAGGAGGATTATGTGGGTCTTCCCTATCTGTGTATCTTTATCTGTATTCAATATATTTTATCTATTCGTGTATCTGCCTATGTATCTAACTGTTTCTCTTCATCCATCCACACCCCTATCTCTTGGGAAAATTATCCATTTAATTTAAATAATTGCTACCTTTATTTATATTAGAGAATAGTGAGACCAAACCTGTGTTTTATTTGATACATTAAAGGAAGGAAATAGTACGCTTTATTAAATTTAAAAAATCATAAAAATAATACGGCTCTGGATAATTATGCCCACCGAGCCTTTCCATATTGCCAGACTGATAACAGAACATTTAAAGCAGTGAATTGTGCCTACTTAGACTATTTGAACCTGAAAATACATTTCTGCCAAAATCCAAGTTTTACATTTTGATAACAGGTCCCTAGAAATAAAGAGCTTAAGTCTGAAATACTGATACAGTCTTATTTGTGATGATATGAATGGGCTATTGTGTTAGGGAATGAAATAAAAATTGCTGTGTTCATAGGATCCTGCTTATTTTTTTCAAACCTCTTTGCATTTAATGTTACATTGAGAGATTAAATATCACTGTTTTCAGCAGCTCTGATGGATAGAGATATGGCTTCTTTAAGTTCTGTTTGGAGATTTAAAAAATACTCTTTAGTCTTATTTATTTATATTCATACCACACCTCATTCAGTAGAAAATAGAATTTGAGTCCTGGGAATTGAATTTTATTCCCTTTAATTCACATTTTAACCTACCCACACCTGTGACATCTGTTCTTGAAAAGTAAGGTATAAAATCCCAACGTGCTTTAAAATGTGTCAAAGTGGTTTTCTGGGACACTCTTTTCTTTTAACCTCTGACGAATTCCAGTTCACTAAATAAGACATATTGGTGAGTGGCCAGCTTCGTGTTTATAATTCTCCACTTTGCTATTAATCTTGATGAGAAACAAAACTATTTTCTGAAGTGTTGAGTTAGTTTAACCTGAGGTTTTATTTTCTGAGCGAACTAGCTAGCAATATAATGTCAGGTCTTGAAACCTTTCATATTTTGACTTTGATTGGAACAAAATCCCCTTTAATCTCGTGACACTGGCATTCTTTCCAAGCATTATGTAAACAACCATTTTTTTTTTAAATTTTCATTTTCATTAGTGCATGTTGGCAGTACATAATGTTTACATCCTTTGTGGGGAGCTGGTACATAACACATCTTAATTCTCCCCCCCATCTCTTGGTCCCCTTCTTATTTGCAAAACAGAATTTGTTATCCCCACAGTAACATAACACAATCTATTTTCTTTCAGTTCGGAAATAATAATAACTACATGAACATGGCCGAGGCAAACAATGCTTTCTTTGCTGCCAGTGAGGTAGGTGTGTGTCTCACAGTATCTCTTTATGTTTTGTGTGTTATTTAGATAATTTAATGGGCTTGAAGGGAAAAGCAAAGTACCAAATTTATCTCTCCTTTATGTGGTACAAAGTAACGACTTTGGAGAAGAAATGAGAAAAGCCTATTTGAAAAGAAAATAACCTGACAAGGATTTCTCACTTGTTCATAGGCTGTTGTCAGCATTGGAAACTTAACATGACTACCCTGAGGGAAGCAATATATATGAAAACAAAGATAAATGTAAAATAAAGTATACTAAAAATACACACACACACACACACACACACCCTGACAACAAGCAGATAAGTAGTTGTTTTAGGAACCAGGCTAAAAAGTGAATTAATAGAAAATATTTTAACTTTACGTGTATCTAGGGATAATTTCATTAAGTTGCCGTAGTTTGGGAAATGATGTGTCAGAAAAGTATTCCAGTTTCTTGGGAGTTTGGGAGGATGATGTGAAATGAATGTTTTAACTGTTGTTAAATCCCTGGATCTAGCACAGTGCCTGCCAATAGCAGGGGATCAATAAAAAAATGACCGAATGAGTGGACAGATGAATGGGCATGCTTTGGGACATGACTGTAGCTGGGAAAATGGAGTGATGGAATCTAAATACAGCACCATGCTGGCTCTGGGTTTGTCTTCAGTTTACTCATGTTGCAAACATTCTCTTGTTGCTGCTGTTTTACTCTATTTCCTATTATTGACTTAGGAACATTGCCTGGTCTCTCTGGCCTGCTTTCCAGAAAAAAAAAAATGGACCTTGATTAGATCAAGAAAATAGTTTCTTAAAAATGGTAGACCATTTGAGGTTCAAGATCTTCAAACTTGAACAAACAGAATTGTGAAATGGATCCAACTGGAACATTTCCTCTTGCAGCTCATGTAATAAAAAGTCTTCATCTTCCAAATCTATTCAGATGTAGGAAAGTGAACTGGCTTGACCCCAGAGGATGCAAATAGTAATGGCTTCCTAAATGATCTTGGTACAGGGAAAAAAGTGATATGAAAGAAATTACCACTGAGAAATGATTAGAATGAATGGGGAATCAAGAATTAAGCATATTTGTAGATTAATCATTTTTACAGTGACCATCATCTCTCTAACCAAGAAGATAGCTTAGATAAGGGAATATTGTTTGGCACTGGCTGCTGTGTTGTTTGTGATAATGAACACAAACCCCATCTGTAAGGACAACATGATGTTTCATTCTGTAGGATTTTTTTCCCCTACATTTGAATCAAACATTGATGAAAGCTCTACTGCCAGCAGCTGTTCAGAGACAATTTAATTCCAGCTGTGATAATTCACCGTGTCAGACATTGGCTGTTATATGTTGATACAACAGTTCTCCAGATTTGCATTTTTATCAAAAGGAACAAATGTTTTGAACATTTCAGTACAGATGGTATTTAACCGTGTACATACTACTTTAACATGTTCAAGGTAAACACTGAAGAAGTCAATATCTGTAAAAAATGATCACATAAACTCTAGGTGATTAATCTGATATTGGTTATCCAGCATTGTTACCAAAGTCAGCCTCTTTTTAAAGATATTTTAAGGTTTAAACATTTTCTTGGTTATAATGAGGATGTTATCTTACTGTATTATTAGATTAGAATGTGATACCCTGTATTCTAATTTAAAATTAATTTATCTTTTAAAAGATTATACCACAGATAAATATTACATATATGTTCTTTCTGTTCCTTAAAAAAAAGGAAAACCTCTTTAATTTTGATGGCTTGGCATGAGACATGCTTTATATTAGTGTTTAAGAGGTAATCTTAAATAATGATTTCACTGTACATCTCTCAATCAAAAAATAAAGCCTAATAATTCTTAATGCACTAAATTATAGCATGTGCCTAATTTCCAAATCACTGCATTAAAAGTAAATTTATTTGGTATCTTAACATTTTAATGAGTGCAAAATAATTCAGGAGGACTTTAGTTTTGCACACTGTAAAACATAAATTGTGCCTGAAACTAATTCCTTTCATGTAGATATTGTCCTATAGATAACACTACAGGGACTAGGATACTCAAGTTTGAAATTCACACATTGGCTTTATGTTTTCTGTCTGTGTCATGATTACCCTGACCGTTTTTGAAGTACTTTAAATATTTATTGAAATAATATTTCAAGTGTTAATTACAGTGGTAATGAAAACAGCCAAATGCCACATATCAAGAATGAGTGTTTATCCGTATTGTTAATGTGATATGTTAGATTTCATTAAGCAGTAATGGGGTAGCAAATGAGTCACAAATTACAGTTGCATCTGTTACTAGACCACATTAGTGCCAAAATAACAGCAAACGCAGCCATAGGGTTATGTTCATTAGCCAACCACGTTTGTGGCCAATTCAGCCCTTTGTTGCTGAGAACTCAGGGTGCTGCAGTAAAAACTTGATATCTTGGGGTCATTGTAAGAATACATATGTTAGATAATTTAATATTTTATTCCAGCTTTCAGATGTATCGTTATGGTGTGACATTTTGCATTTACTGAATCTGGTAGGAACTTGAACGTGATCAGTTGTCCCTCCATTCTGATAGTTTATCATCTCTATTTTTGGTGAGATACAAATAATATTTAACCAGTTCTATAAGTAAGAAATATTTTTTGTTGCTTTTTCCTCTTTGAGATTTCTGCTTTTCTTTCAAGTGGTTTTTATATAATATCATCATTGATAGTTTGAAAAATGATGATTTTCAGCTCTTAATTAGTTCTCTTTCCTGATAATAGCAGACTCCAATTATCTTGCACCAGTTCATTCTTTCAAATACTATTAATAATAAATGAACTGTCACTTTGACCCTCTGAGCTAGGAAAAAAATATCTGAGTGGACTCCCAACCCCTTCACCTCATCTAAAAAATATGATAGACTTAACAACCTCGTTCCCCCTCCCCAAATCCAAGAGCTCTAGGAAAGATGATTCATGTGGTTGAGCAAGAAAGCCTTGATTTATATCTAAGGCTCTACTTTAAGCCACAACAAAAATCTCAGTAGTAGCAAAGGAAAAAAAAAAAGTGCATTGAGATTTACTTAGGTTTTACAGTATAATACCTATTTAAGCAGTGAGCAATATCAGTGTAGTTAGTATATTAGTATCAGCTCAGTTCTGTGCTCTGTATGTAGTCTTTAAAAGTTGAAGACTGGTAGAAAATGTTCCAATAAATACATATTAAAATTTTCGTATAAAAGCAAATAACCCTGCTTATACTTGAAATAAAAGTACTAGCACCTTTTAATATGAACTATGATAATCCTCATGTAAAACATTGCATGACACACAGTAACAATTTCCATAGAGACATGCATTTGCTCTTGGGGATATACCAATAAGGAAATTAAAAAACCAAACCACAAATTTAATATTACTTATTTTATAGGTTTTAGCAGAAAGTAAATATGTGTAATGTTCCCTTCTGGATTAATGTTGTATGTGTGTGCACCACAAAATCGTCAGCATTTTATGAAGCATGTGGATCATGTAAGCGGTTTGAGCTGTTTCACTAACATATCAATAAAGTGGCAATTTGTTATATAGCCAAATCTAATGTCGCTGATGCTTCAACTAACAACAAAGACAGATGTTGCTAATTAAGTACGCATTAAAAAACTGTTAATACTGATACTCCATTAAAACCATATGATAATGAGACTTAAATCTTTAAGCAGAATGATCAGCAAAACTTTATATATGGAAATCTGTGTTTAAGATGTTTTCATTTGAGAAATAAATATTTAGCCTAGATATATCGTATTTTCATGCAAAGTGCTTCTTTTTCCCTCCAAGGAGGAATAAAATATAGGAACAGTATATGAAGATATCTCTATTTTGTTTTCTTTTAGCAGACGTTCCATACACCAAGCCTTGGGGATGAGGAGTTTGAAATACCACCAATCACACCCCCTCCAGAGTCAGACCCTGCCCTGGGCATGCCTGACGTACTGCTACCTTTTCAAGCCCTCAGTGATCCTCTGCCTTCCCAGGGAAGTGAATTCACACCTCAGTTTCCCCCTCAAAGCCTGGATCTTCCTTCCATTACAATCTCAAGAAATCTTGTGGAACAAGATGGCGTGCTTCATAGCAGTGGGTTGCATATGGTAGGCACCACATTTATTATTTGAAATAATATTTTATCAATTGCATTAATCATGGAAAAAATCTGAGAGTCCTGCCCTTTTTCTCCCTGTCTATTGGTGGACATGTAAATTGTTATTGCTATTTAAATATAGGTTCAGTATTAAATCAGTGCCTGGTACTGGTCTGATCCAAAGTCATGGAGGATGACCAACAAATTCCCTCTGATAAGGAATGACTTGGGTGAGTCTGATTCATTGGTTTTGAAGTAATCAATCTTCCTTTGTCTTTGCTTTAGCACAAAAAAGTTTACCCAGATGGATTTCGGAAATGGAGGTTCTTCTAAGGTGCCTAAGTCTTTTGAACTAGTTATAACATGACTTGCTTCCAAGTCAAGTGAAATACAAAATGTGGGCAAATACAAAGAAAAGAAATACAAAGAAAAGGGGCAAAAAATGCTTATAACCAGAAGAAGAAAATGTATGATGAGTTGTGTGAAATACACCTAATCATATTATTTATTATCATAAACATCAAATAAAGCACTACAGAGAGCCCAAATTACTAATACAATAATTTTGGTTCTGTTTTTCTTAGTGTGCAATTATAGTCAGCAATCACTAGAGTAAATCTGCTTAAGTATTTTAAAGTCTTCTGTGGGGATTGTCTTTTTTCCCCCCCATAGCATATAGTGTATTTGTGTCTATCTAGGGGAGGTAATAAGCAGAGGTTTAAACACAAGATTAATAGTGTATAGGGCTTACTGTATAAACTCTGATAAAGTGAAACAAATGTTTTGGTATAACAAAAAAAAATCCTATTGCATGCTTACACATTTCTATGCACATCAGGACCATGCCAGCAATGTTTTTTGGTTTCATTGTTAATTCCTCAGATAGCAATGTCTGATTGCAAAATATGTAGTGGATTAGCAGTGCAAAGATTCAATGAGCTCTCTGAAATATAAGATTACTTCCCCAAATAGGATTGCCACCACATAATTTTCTTTTCCTGTGATCTTTTGTGTTTGAGCTGAACATTAGGATTTTTATTTTTACTTTTTTTTTTTGTCAGAAAAGGATGCAGTGGTCAGGAAATGGTCAATGAACATTCACAAACATTACTCGATATCACAAATAATTGTTCCTGTGGACTTTGTTGTATTTTTGTCCCTTTGACACTAGAAGTAGAGTTCTGTCCATCTACAGTCAGGCTTATAATGTTGTGCTTGGAAATATAATAAAAATGAGAAGGGTTTTTAATGGCCAAAGAAGTGTACCAGTGTCCACCATTATTCACAGATGCTCAGTCAGGCTCGTGTAAGTTGCACAAATAGTTAAAAGACCATATAATGTGTGCTAAAATGTGTACTTTATTAAATTGGTAAATATTTATTAATAATATAAGAATCTGCCTTTAAATTAAACATCTGATGAATTACCTTGCCTTAAAGCTATAAAACTGTTATTGCTGCTATAAAAAAGTGTAAAGGAGGCATTTTGACTATGAAATTTCATTTCATGGTCAATTGAATTTACTATATTGGAAAGAACTAAAGATGGAATCATAAAATAATTATGATATTCACATACACTTAAAGAACAATGCTTTCACAGCCTGGCATTGGGAGAGAGGACTCAATTTTTAATGCTTCTTTTGCAATATATAGCTAATCACTAAAGCAGTTGAATTATTTCATTGATTTTTAAAAGTATAGGTACTTCAGCTAAGTGCAGGCTGTTGTCATGGTATTTATATGGACCTCATCACATTTACTGGTGCCTTTTTGAAGTTTTGCTGCACCTAAATGCTATTTGTTTTGGCTTGAAACAAACTAATCTTGTTGAAAATTCCAGTAGAATTTCACCTTGAAGAAATGTCATGGGATTTTAAATCACAAATGTTGGAAAAAAAATAAAATGTACTAGGACAGAATTATGATGAATACAATGTGTCGTTGGCTTTGTTCTATGGACTACCTGACATGTTCACCTATAAACTTGAATTCAGAATCGCCAGAGGGATGGTTAAAAATAGGTTATGTCAAGGTTCTTCTATATCTTCCTTTGGGTGCAGAATTGTCTGGCTACATCATAATACTCCACAGAAGCCTCCTTGGAGATTTCCCCTAGGAAGGTCACCACAAAAATAATAAATAATACTTTATGTATCATGCATTCAGTTTCCTAGTGCACATTAGATATTTCATACCTTATGCAAGTAAGAAGTTTTATTATCCAAATGAATATGGCTGTCTGTTAAGGTTGCTGTGGTGAATTAAGACTATCATATAAGAAGAAAACCAGTTTGTTTATATTGTATCGAACCAGCTTTTCTTCAGAGCTTCATCAGTTTTCCTTTAAAAAGAGTGACAGTTTATCACATTACTGATTAGCTGCATTATTGTTGGCAACTAGCACAACATGTTTATCTTCCTTAAATTTATGCCATTATATTTAAAAACAGAAAGCAGGAACAAAAAAGGAGAGATTAAAAAGAGTCCAGTGATTAGCATTCACATTTCAAAATATGCAAATAATGCCCTAGTATTCAAACGCGAATTGCTGAAAAATTGAAAGTCCATGCATTGTGGCTTCAAAGAACAACCTTGATTTGCTTGTTGTGGATACACACTATGGTTTAAATCAGGATGTGGTTGGCAAGTTAAAATCACAGTAGAGTTTGCTTAAAAATTCGTTACCTCTTAGCATTATTGTCAGTTCAGATGATCATCTGGAAATTATTTTAATCTACAAAAGATTGCAATTCGAAAAATCTACAATATGTGCTCCAAAGGTTTTTTTTTTTAAACACCTCTCTATAATCTGCCCAGCCTGCTGAGTAGCATTGACATCAGTAGTACATCAATTTCAGAAAGTGGATTATTTTTACTAGACAGCTATTGTGACATATTGGGTCAGTCATAAATGAAAGATATTCATGCAAGCATGCAATACTTGTAATGAAGTCTCACTCTGACCTTCTGTATGATTGATTCTGTAATTTAGTTTTCTCAGGCAGTGCCTGAAATGAAATGAAATCATGTTGAACAAGTTTTGAATACCCACAGTGCACCAGGAGAAGAAAAATCTGCAGCCCTAGAGGGTTGAGAGAGAGCAGATGAACGATTTATCTCTATGCTATTATAGCCTTTGCCAGCATTCAACATTTCTTCTTCTTCTTCTTCTTTTTTTTTTTTTTCTTATTTGGCTTAAGTACTTAATTCTGCAGGTAGCTGTAAATGGGAAAATAAAATGCTGTTCAGATTTAAAATGACAGGACAGGAGTATGTGCAAGGGACTGATAAAATATCTTGAATAGAACTGACCTTTCATGTAGCTGAAAGTTACTGGGGGATTCATCCTCATAATTACCATATAGATTATTTTTATTTCTTTCCTGCAATGAAACATTTCAGAGAGCAGTAGTGCTGATTGAATGAAAATTGAACTTGTTAACATTCTTTTCAGCTTAGCCTGTTGTACATAACAGAAGGTTAGCTTTGATGAATTTCAAAATTCTCTTTGATATCTAAGAAACAGACAGTAAAATAATTGTTTCTAGTCTGATATTTTATATGCCCCCAAAAGAGAATTTATAAAACACACTGATAATTCACACACGTTTTCTTCATACGTTATATTTCATGTTTAGGCAACCGACATTTTTCTGTTTGATGTGGTTTTGGATTTAATTGTGATAGCACATATTTATAGAGAATACTACACTGGTGCCCCAGTAATACCCAACATAGTGTTAGAAAATTGAAAGAAATGGAAGTAAAGGATTATATTTGAGTATGGAAGTGTCTATACCTATGAAAGCAAGAAAAAAAAGTACTATAGAAAGTACTCATGCAGAGAAAAAAAAAACCTCCTAAAATATAATACTTGTAAGTCATAATCTAGACAGGTATCATAGTATGGGAATTTATCAAAATATTGCATCTAAAATTATGGGGCTTATTTTACAAGTTTTTATTTTGCATCAAATTGTTTGGTGCTCTGATTTTTTTTTTTGTGCTTTATTTATTTATTTATTTTTGGTGCTGGGGATCGAACTCATGACCTTGTGCTTGCTTACGCTGCTGAGCTAAATCTCTGGCTGCATGGCTCTGATTTTGAAGTTGAATTTTTTCTCTTTGTAAAATGACTTTAGGGCCATTTTTTACTTAAAAGTCTTACATTAAGAGAAATGGCAGATTTTCAATTAATACATTGTTTTTAGCAATGTTGCTTAATGTGTTACAGATAAAACAGTTATTTCATGGGTCATTAATGTGTTTAATGTGTGGAACGTTCTATTAAAACAAGCCCTTATTATTATTATGAACATGTTCGTTGCCATTGTCAATAAAGGCTGTACAGCTAAATTCCATGGGATGATTACCATTTAACCATTGGGGGAACTAACAGTTTCTCAGACAAATTGAACCATTAATTTAGTCATGTTTATTTTTGGTCAAGCTACTGTCAAACAGTATGGTTACTGTAAATTAACATTAGAAAAGGCACAATTTCCCAAAGCAAGCCACTCACATTAAGTGGAAAAGGATCTATCTACCTGTTCAAAACCTAAATTACAAAACATGAAGCCATGTTAACCCCTAACAAGTATTTTCTGAGCGAGCACCTACTAGAGGTCTTGTTTTGTTCTTAATAATTAGAAACAGATCATTCTCCTATGTAACATTCTCATGATTATTGCAGTACATACTCTATGTAAAAGAAAAACTTAAGAGTCTGAATACTGCTTCAAAGATGCTTTTCATCACAAATCCACTTTAATTTCATTGTCTAGCCAAACTGTCTAGGCCATAGACACTTGTACTGCTGCTTATCTTTGTAGAGCAGAGAAGTTCATACCATGCAGAGTTTAAAACAAAAATTCTTTATTTTTGATTGGCCTGTAAGTGCACTGATTTTGATCCTATGGGTATTGGCTTTAGGGCTAAATGCAGGGTCATTGGTTAAAGCAGGAGTGTGTTTCAGATTTCTATCAAAGTCAATTAGCTGTTACACCCTGTAGAATATGACTAATTTTGTGGCTTATTACATTTAAAGGAAAGTATTGCTGAAAATTATGCTGTAGTTTAGTTCTCTGTGTCTTTTTCTTAGGATGTATCATCAATAGCTCATTATTGCCGGAACTTAGTAGTCATTCAGTGATGGTAAAGACCCCCGTGTAATATCATTTGGATGCCCAAATAAATCTGAGATAACTCAAGTATATTTTAGATATACTTCATGATATGTCATGCTTTATATCATTTAGTGAGTTCCTTGTATTCAGAGCACTTGTCGTCTTTTGAAGCATCTCCTTTGCTTGTTTGTCACCTGTCCCCTCCCCACCAGAATAGAAGCTCTAGGAGGTCATAGGGTCACCTGTTTCTTTAGCTGCTTTCTGTCATCCTTGCACCTGCAACAGTGACAGGGCTTGCTCACACTAGTCCCTCAAATCCGTATTTCATTTGTCCAGTCCGATGAAAGGACAATGAAAGAGTATTTACTGTTTATTAAGAGCACACCTTAAATTAAGCTGAAGGAAAGGGAGCTTAAGGATTACATGACTGTAAACGTGGGGTTTTTAAAAGTTGTAAATTAGGACTTGATGAATAAGTATGAAGTTGACTCTGGGAAAACAGAGAAGTTATAGGATACATGAGTAAAATACCATTAAGTGTTGATAATAAACTCTTGACATTCTTATTTTGCTAAGAAAAAATTAACTGTAGGCAAGACTTTTTTTTCATAGAACTTTTACATGTAGGTGTGCTTGATTATAACTCTGAGAGTGGTTGTTAAGTAAAAATTATCTATTGCAGTAAAAATATTTTTATGAATATAAAGTTGATGATGTGTAGGGCAGTAATTATCAGCAGTATGCCTTTGTCTGGACTGTGTTTGTTTTAGGGTCAGTGGGGTTAGAATTACAGTAGCTAGCATAACTATTTGATTAATTTGGAAATAAAATTTTAACATTCCTATAGGGCATAACTAAATAATTGAGCATATAATTACGGCCTGAATTTCATATTTGTAGTTACTATGCTATTTATTAATACAAAGTAATTTTTATTACAGCTAATTGTTTAACTACTCCACTTCCCAAGAAATATTGATTAAAAACTGACACAGTAAAAATATATTTAGTCACACTCTCTAACACATTTGGATTGTTGGATGGTTTGCTTCTTAATTGGATGTTATCCTCGGTTATGTAAACCTGATATTGGACTATTACAGAGAGTATTTATTTGTAAGTGTAAATGGAAGGTACATTAAACATATTTGCATATTAGATTTAAAAAGTCTTTTCTGATTAAATCAACCCAGATAGAAGGAAGCATCACTGTAGTAAGTAAATATAGGTCAAATAGACTAATACTGTGTAATATTTAAAGTAAAAAAATCAGTTTGAAAGTGTATTTCTTACATTTGCAAAATATACCAACCCTCCACCTCCCCCATAATACTAGAACAAGTATAATGTGCTACCCAGTGTGAAGCACCAACATAGATGAATGAGTGACATTGAAAGACAAATAAGTTGACAAGGTGAGGTTTTATTGGCTCTGAAAAATAGGAGTAAACTGTCTATGTTCCCCTTCTCTTTTCCCAAAGATGTATTTTTATAGGACTTATAAATGTAGTGATTTTCCCAGTAAGGAAGTGTCTGATCTTTCAGTTTTCTTCCAATCTGGATCAAGTCAAGAAGAAAGTTTCAGTTTGGGGCTAATATATCTTTATACTTCTTATGTGAGCTTTTAAAATGAGACAAAGCAGGAGCTTCAGTTCAGAACTTTAGGCAAATCCCTGTATGAACACTAACCGTAATGGTTAAACTTTCTTTGGCTGATGTTTATTTTATGTTCCATTGGTCATGGGGGAGTCTAATTTTTCTTTTACATGGGTGATCTGAAGTTTACTTTTTCATATAAAATTATCCAATTTTACCAGTTCAAGTGAATGTTAATGTTCAATAATATAATACTGAGTTATAGGCAGTTTAAGAAAATGAGAGACTGATACAGGAAATATCCATTCATTGGTTTCTTGTTTGAAAAAAGAAAAGGACAAAGATCCCCTTTCATCAGGTGGGGAGAAGAGCAGGCTAAAGTGAGTTAGACCTACAGAGACTCTAGCCTAGGGCTTGTTGGGACTGGGAGCATGTGTTGTAGGTACAGTGTGTTCCTATTTGCAAGACAACTGTAACCCACTCATTCTGAATGATCTGCCATGATTGCTAAAATTAATCCTTGGTCCTCTTCAAAACCTGGATTGAGACAGTAGGTTGAACATTTCTATTTAAAATAAATCAACGTGTGCACAACTGATTTAGAAGAGTTGCTTATGAGGAATGGTCAGTTCATATGTATTGGAATGAATCACCCCATGAGGTAGACAGCGTATCTTTACACATTAGTGACATAGTCCTACACTGTCAACATGAGTTAGACTTCCTAAAGCAGACTCTTAAGACCTGCAACAGCCAGCCTTGCTTTTCCTGGCCCACTGTTACAGGCCTCTCATTTCCTTACCCACGATGGGCCATGTCACATGTACATCTGTGCTTAGAATGCTCTGCCTCTTTCCTGGCTTGGTGGCTTCCACCTCCCTTTATAGCTAGCTCAGGGGTCCCCTCTTTGGAGAAGCATCTGTCATTTTTCTGTCTTGCATGATCTGCCCGGTCCTGTCCCATTTCACACCTCCCTTTGCCCAGCCCTCCGGAGCACTCCTCGCTCCCTCCCATTTTTCCAGCTTGCCACGCTCTAACCTGTCCCAGGCTGCTCTCTCTGCTTGGAATGAGGTTTGCCCTGGTCTGGTGGTTGGCTCTTCCTCCCCCTCAGTACCCATATATCTAGGTGTCACCTTCTCAGAGAGGACTGTACTGCCCTAATCAAATGCACCATCCTCTTCCTCCAATAGTTTTTTCTTTTGTTTAGCCTATTTCTTTTCTTGGTGGTACTTGTCAGTGTTTGAATCTCATTTACATGCATGATTTCTGCTTTTATGGACAGAATATAGGCTTTGGCCATTCACCACCACCAAGTCCATGATTTCCATAGTGTTTGTGTAACACATTAGTTCTCAACAAGAGATATTTGGACATGCCAATGCCTGGAAACATTTTGATTGTCTCAACCTGGTGGATGAGAGGAAGCTACTGGCATCTAGAGAGTAGAGGCCAGAGGTGCTGATAAATATTCTAAGATGTTTAGAATGTCCCTCCCCTAACAGAATTTTCCAGATAAAAATGCCAATTCTTCTGAAGTTGAAAAATTCTTGTCTAATGTCAGAGAACAGCATGGGACAAGAGGAGAGAATGAGTTTTTCTGAAATGCTGAGTGATTTAGGAAATGATACAATTGAACAGTACACATAATATGGCAGAACTAGCTCATTAATAGTACACTTGCCTAGCACGTATGAGGTCCTTGGTCCAATCCCTAGCATCACAAAAAAATAAAATAAAATAAAGCAAAGTGAAATGAAATAAAATAAAATAAAGTAAATTAAAGTAAAATAAATAAAGTTGAGAAAGCTTCCATCTTCCAAATCTTGTTGTTGGATATGATACTGGCAGTTTCTTGAAAGCTTCTAGGTACTTTGCCTTTAAGTGATAATTGGTATATATTTTAAGGCCTAATTTTAGTAAGTGAGAGATAACAATTGAGCAAAACACATTAAATTTTGGGAAGCTATTTCCATGGCTGTGAATTTCCTTATTCTCATTACTATCAGAAAAAATTGTGAGTTCTTTTGGAGGAGTTTATATAAATTATTTTGGCCTGCATGTTATAGTAAGTTTGTTGATCTATTCTAAATTTTGTTTAGAGTTATATTTAAAGAATCATATGATAATTTCCTTGTTTTCAAAGATAGAAATGTTGGTGTATTGCCCTTAGCTGTGAAGCACATAGTAAACCCTCAGTAAACACATTCAAACTGAGTTGACATCTTTCTTTTGTTAAGAAGGAATAGTATGATCAAAGGAAACATCTTTTAAAAGTTACAGTTTTTTTAAATGGGGAATGATTAGAGCTGTTGGAGATCAAGTTCCCTTAAGCAGTTGTTAATAATTGGTGGCCCTAAAGGAGCTTGAATTTCTAAAGAGACACTTTAACCATTAATCTTCTTATACTATAATCCTTATACCTCAGAAGTTATTATTGGATAATGGCCATGGTAAATGCTAGCACATTTTGATGCGTTGATTATGTGATGCAGAGTTACTTGAACATATTCTAGGGTCCTTGGTGGTGTGTGCAGTGGGAGATAAAGATGGGCTGGCTGGTTTGGGGAGCTGGCTTTGGCAAGGCCTTGGTCCCACCATCATTATTCTTCAGGAATGGTTTCCATACTGTCCCCACCTGCAGGAGAACCACATCTTTTTGTAGTGGAATGTAATGAAGATGTCCTTTTTAGGACACTGACCTCTGGCTCTCCATCAACAGGAGCTCTCAAATCACTAGGTCCATAATAAAAGTGTAATGACAAGTGGAATTCAGAAAGACTTGGGGAAACCAGGAGGAAACAGCCATCTACATGCAATAGTTGTGAGACAGCCAAGCATCTGTCTTCGCTGCTTTTCATAGGCACTGGAACAAAAAGTGCAAAATAACCCTTCTGTTGAGAAAGCTGCATAAATTAGTTTATCGTAGTTTATTGCTATTAATATACTCTGAAATTTGCTTGTTGATACTTTATAATTCAGATTTAAATAAGCCCAAAGATCTAAAAAGCCTCCTAGATGATGTATGTGAAAGGTAAACTTAAGATAACTTAAGGTAGCTAGCTTAACTGCCCATCATAGGAAGGTAGAAGTGACTTAGGTGAACAATGATCCAAGTTCAGACAAACACAGGAGAGTGGACAGACAGCTTGAATTTTCTATAAAAAATGGGCATGTTTTAGGGTAGAATGCCAATAAAAAAATAAGGACAAACTGGTAACATGTGAACACTTTGGTGACACAAGCTCAAAGAGGGTTGGCTACCAATACCATGCAATATTTTAGGAGTAAATGAGAAGATTGCCATTAAACACAGAAGAATGACAGTTTTTTTTCTTTGCAAGACTCTACAGTAATAATTCTGAAATTATTAAGAAAATGAGAAATATCCATAATTAACATTAAATGTTCTGTTTAGTTTTTCCTGATTCAAGTGTTTTAGTTTTTTATTTGTATTATATTTCAGTCACAGTTGTGCCGAAACACGTATGCTGTGTAAATGGAAAAAGTTAACCCTTTCGTCTCTCCATCCCTCTGGTCTCACTTCTCACAATGTGACCATTGTTAATAGTGTAGATACACGTACTTTAAATACAAAGGGGCTGTACCTCACAATTATTTGGTAACTTTTCCTTTTACTTACTAAATCTTGGCTATCACTCTAGACCAGAGGTTCTGTCCTGGGAGTGATTTTTGTTCCCCAGAGGCCAGTGTCCAGTCACTTCTTATTATCATGACTAATGGTGGTGGTGGTGGTTGGGGGTGCTGCCAGCACCAAATGGGTAGAGGCTAGGGTGCTGCTACTCAAGTGCCTACAGTGCACAGGAGGTGCCCTGCAACTAAACTCCCTGATCTGAAGTGTTTGTGAAGCCAAGATTGGGAAACCAATCTAATTCATTATTTTTAAAAATTTCATAACACTTTGTAGTATGAGGAGACCATAATTTATTTAACTAGTTTCCTTTGATACAATGTTTTACTTAGTGGCATTTGTATATTTAATATTAAGAAACCAAGTGCTCCAATCTGTTTGCAATTCATTTTGTTTCCTTAACGAGCAAATATAATGCTTCTCAGAAAGACTCAAAAGAAAGATGGTTAAGAATTCATAGATGTGTATATAAAATTAGATTCTGGGTCCCTGGAAGTTGAGAGAATTTGGTTTCAGTGAAATCACAGAGTCACTCTAAATGACAAGTCTTAATGAAGTCATTTGAAAACCACATCTTCATTTTTTGATTCTCTTTTTTCAAGGTTGCATTTTAAAATTTTATTTTAAGTAGAGTAAAACCAAGCAAAATAAAAGAGAACAAAGCCAATCAAAAAAAAAAAAAAAAAAAAAAAAAAAAAAAAAAAAAAAAAAAAAAAAAAAAAAAAAAAAAAAAAAAAAAAAAAAAAAAAAAAAACAGTAGAAGTGACACAGGACTTCAGAACAATACAGAATCACAAAGGTTACCATAATGCCCCTTGTTGTCTTCAAGATAGTTGTAGATGCCTTCAGACATAGTAAAAATCAAACAAAGCAGGACAGAATAGGACCAATAAAAACAAAACAATGAATTCAATAAAGGACTTCCAAACAAGAAAATAGTAAATCCAAAATGGCTACCATGGCATCGAATATAACAAAATCAAACAAACTGAAACAGAATAAAACCCAACCCAACAAAACAATGAAAATGATACAGGACTTCAAACAGTGTTTAATAGGGAATTAACAATGGCACCACCTTCAGAAGGAGACCTCCATAGATGCCACACTGCATACCATGATCCTTTGAATAGATGATCAGACTACCAGCCTTAGACCTGAAAAGTCAGTGAAACACCAAACACCACATGCATCAAATTGCGTTTCACCTCAGTAGCTATTGTTGCAACCTGTGTTTCTTACAGGGTGTGTATGTGTGTGTGTGGAGGGGCTATTGGCTCTTCTTGTTTCCCAGCCTGTGTGTGAGAAGGAGCAGGCATCTGACTGTCCCCTGGCAGCACAGCCTGCTCATGGCACTGGTTTGCAGGGAGGGCTTGCTTCTTGTTGATTTTCTATTCTTTTCCCCCACAGTCCACAAATGACACTAACTCACGGGAAAAGGCTAGAGTCTGGCTATCCCCCCAGTGGTGGTGGCGGCCCATGCATGGCACTGGTCTAGAATTAAAAAAAGAAAAGAGAGAAAAAGAAATATCGTTAACTCTAGATCCTTTTGTATGATCACCCAAAAACCAGAGAAGGCTATTTTCAAAGTCACAGAAATAACTTCACAAAGAAAACTAATTCTGATGATCTCTATCTTTTTGTGAGTTCTTACATATTTTTGAAAATCCATTAGTACATCAAGTCATTGGTGAGTTGAACAAAAATAAACAAAGTAGATTTCAATGAAAGAAAAAATGTCCATTCTAAAAGACTAAATGACTTTCAGATGCAGTTGACAGTAGGATTCGGAATTGGGATAGTCCTCTGGGCAGTCATGAAGAGTGGTAAAGAAAGGTGTCCTAATTTTTGCATTCCTAGAAAGATACAATAAAGGACTGACTCCTTCTCCCCAGAGAGAGAGGACAGTGGAATCAGCACCGTATGAGCAAAGGATGCTGACCAATCAGTAAGCCAGAGAGGGTGGGTCTCTGCTTCAGACCTTTCCCTGCTACTAGTTTCCTCATTGAGTGGCAAGTTTTAAGTTTGTCTTTTCTTGGGCTGGGGATAGCGTTCCCAGTGGTAGAGTTCTTGCATTGTACCCAGGACCCCCTGGGTTTGATCCCCAGCACCACCAAAAAAGTTTATTTTTTCTTTTGATTTATTTTAACTCATCCAAAGACAGTTCTATAGTAAAACAGCTTGGGCTAGATACTGGGTTTTGTGCTTTTGACCTTCAAACTTTCTGGTATGTGTCCTTCTATTTAATAAATTCAGAGACTGTCATCTTGCAATAGGTCAGACCTGTCAACATTGAAGCAGGTTGAAAGTAGGAGCAGGTTGAATCTAAGGAGCTGCTGACCTTGAACTACTAAGTTTATTGGTTCTTGGGAAAACTGAAATCTTTTTCTACCTTGCTGTTGCCTTTCTAGGATCAGAGCCACACACAAGTCTCCCAATACCGCCAGGATCCCTCCTTGATCATGAGGTCCATTGTCCACATGACCGATGCTGCTCGCTCTGGGATCATGGCACCAGCTCAGCTCACTACCATCAACCAGTCTCAGCTCAGTGCCCAGCTAGGGTTGAATTTGGGTGGTGCCAGTATTCCGCACACATCTCCCTCACCTCCAGCAAGCAAATCAGCTACTCCTTCCCCTTCAAGCTCCATCAATGAAGAGGATGCTGATGAAGCCAACAGAGTAAGTTTGAGCTGCCTTTGCAGAGAATCAGGATCACTCCACTGATTTGGGCTGTGGGTTTTATTGGTGGGGTTACTTTCATTTTCTTCATGGATTTTGAGTGGCACTCAAATATATGTGGTTCAATTATTTTTTCATTTGTTTATTATCGGTGGAAAAGGTATTAAACTGGAAATTGGAAGATTTGGTTTCTGTCAGTTGCAAGACACTGGTCAAATCATGTGACTCTTGTGATATTAATTTTCCTAATTTGTAAAATCTGTTCTCATTTCCCAAAAATTTCCAGAAATTCTAGCTCTTCCAGAATTTCTAGACTTAGAACTGTTGTGATTCTAAGTCAGTCTCCATGGGAGCAAGTTTTATGCAATTTGTTGGCTGAACTGCTGCCACGCTTGACTGCTGTGTGCCTTCAGTGGTATTTATCACTTAGTAAATTCTCATCACTTTGTATCTTTCTGTCAAGACAAAAACATTTGAAAAATTTACAGATTGTAATCATGACTTCTCTGATTTCCCAAGAATGAATAATTGTAGTGAAAAAAATAATGGGACACAATTATGCTTTACATTTTAAAAGTTTTATCAGTATGTTTGCAATACATGATACTTACGTTACCCATTGCTTTATTTATTAACTCTTTGTTGTATACTCATTCTGTGTTTGGTGTTCTGCTTGGTACAGTGGTGTAAAAGTTTACAAGGGAATTACTGCCCAGGGACTTTCTACCAGGGGTGAATAGCAATGTGTAAAACTACCTCCAGATGAGATTAGTGGTATAATTGATGTTATCTGCTGTGCTGAGATTATAATCGATTCTGCTTGCGAGAACAATTTGAGGAAAACTTTATTGAGAAGGTTTGTATTTGAATTAGGTTTAGAGGATGCATAAAAGTTTGTGAGGCAGAAGAGAGAGGCCAGTAATCTGGCAGAGGGATCAGTGAGGAGAAGTGGAAAGTACATGTCAATTTATGGGTATCATGAAGGGCAGTGGGGGGAGGAAAGCAACAGAAGAAAGAAATAGCTTCAGTGTGGTGGCCTTTCTTCTGTTGGTAGTTGAGGGCTGATTAATTATTTGCACAGAGCAACGGCATAAGCAGATTGATGCTTTCACAAGACAACTTTGGCTATTTGTAGGATGCATTGTAAAGGAGGGATCAGAGAATAGGAAATCAATTAGGAGACTCTTTTGTTATGTTTTCTTTCATCGAAGGAAGGGGCAGGAGGTAGCAGATTAATGAGACATTTAAGAAGGAGACTCATTAAGCATGATATCTACTGGAATTTGAAGAAGAGATGAACTGGGTTTTAGATTGAAAGCCAGAGTGAATATCAGTAAGTGAGAGAATCAACCTAAAAAGAGATGATGGCTCCCCAGCCCCACTGCTCTGGGAGGAGCGATGAGCTTGACATGTTATGGTTGAATTTGTGGTACTTACATTTGAGTTTAGAGCTCAGTTTGCTGGAGCTAGAACTATAGATTTGGGAGCCATTGGCACATAGGTGTGAAAACATGAAAGTAACTGAATTTCTTAGTGTAAGAAACAAGCCAAGGCCAGGACTCTTAGCATCATTTGTTTTTAAGTAGCAAATAGAAAAAAAAGAGCTAGAGAAGATGCTTTGGTTTCCATAACATTACTCTAACCTCCCTCTTCTTCCTCTAATGTTATGGAAACCAAAGTGATTTCAAGATGGGGGATTTCATCTTGTAAAAACAAATCAGCACTCCTTTGGGCACAGGGTCGGTAAATGCAGAGTTAGTAATATCCATATCACAAGGATTTCATTGTGATAAAGTGAGAAGTAATAGTTGAAGAAACTGAAAGGACATAAAACACAGCTAACCACTACACATTCACATGGGGTCCTCTCACTCCATTCCCCGGTCCACTAATCAGAATTACCTGTGTACCAAACTGAAACTGTCACATTTAAAGAGAACCTTTGTCTAACCTCCTATATGACTTCTAATTTGCACCACTTTAAGGAAGTTCTGGGTTGTGTAGGAAGACAAATCCAGTTTGTTTCCTTTTACAGCAGGCAGCTTGGCTGAGAAAGGAAGATTAAAATGATTGTTAATTGCATCTCTTTTGGCTAAAGTATTTCTCTAGCTTTCTCAACTCTCTTTATACACAAGCTTTCTTTATGAAAATTAATCCTGAGTCTTTTTTTCTTTTTTTTTTTTCTGGTACCAGGGATTGAACTCATGACCTTGTGCTTGCCAGGGTGGCACTTATGCCACTGAACTAAACTCCCAGGTCCTGAGTCATTATTTGAATTGTAGAACATTTCTGATTTATTCATAAAAAGTAATAATGATTAAGGAAAGTCATAGTTTTCCAAAGAAGGCATCAAAGGCTGTCAATGTTTGAATATTATTGTACAGAGAATGAAATTGAATTCCTCTGATTTGGAAGAAGCTGAACTAGAAATTGCCATCAGTCAGGGTATTTACTGTTGGCCCTAACGGTGCCAGATTTTCTGCCAGGAAAAGGATCTAGTTGTTTGACTCAACTAGAAAAATATGTGTGTGTATTTTTTTAAATTGATGCTTAAGTAACATTTTCATTTAAGTAAAATCTGAATCCATTAAAACTATGAAAGGCATCTGATTCCCTTGTTAGCTCAGATTCACAGGTCTTGCTTATTCTAAGAACTTAGAAAATTATGACTTTCCAAAAAAGACTACAGGGTCCAGAGAATTATTGAAGTAATTATGTAAGTTATGACAAATGGCATTTTGGCAAAGAGGTGAGGTAGGCCTTAAAATCCTCTGAAGCTTGTTAACTACTTAGCAAATGTGGGTGGTGGTATCAACCAACCAGTAATAAACCTGTGATATCTCAGCACTCTGACACCTCAGAGCTCTTGGAGAGGTCTTACTTACCAATTTCCTTTCTAAGAATTTTAGTAATTGGATTAAGTTCCAAATGACCCTCTTTCAGAAAGTAATAATACTCTAGGAATATTTGAATTAGAATTCAAGGCCATTAAAAGCCGATCTGTTAGTAACTTGAATCTGTCTCAATTTATCTTGCCCAAGACTGGCTTTTAAAAATTTTGTCAAATGCTTCAAAATTCTCGATGAAATTAACTGCAAGATTACCATCAGTATAGATCTACTGAAATATAGGGATACATATCAATGTTGATAAACCATTTACCTTTGACTCTCTGATAAATGAGTCATATTTTCAATAGATTAATTTGATGATTTTAGGTGTATATGAGACTCAACAGTGTATAAATTTGTGGATCTGTACCAATATCATTTTGTGGTATAGATACATCTGACTTCAGACTTCATATTGTGAATATATGTGTGTCTCTATGTCCATTTCCCTCTGGGCAGCATTACTACCCATATGAAATAATGTAATAAATAAATCAGAAAATTAGCCTTGTCAGTGTGGTTGATTTTAAGTATCAGCTGTTGCTCATTTACAAGTTTTTAATTTTATGGAGAGTATCAGTTTCTTTTCTGTTTCTAGTTAAAATGATTTTTGACATTTTTATATTCTTGTTATGCTGTCTTTTAGAAAGTTGGTGTTATTTTAGAAAATAAAGATGACCTTCCCTTTATTGTGCAAGTGTAGCAATTACAGCTAATTTCTATTTGAGTTCCTAGAGACTCATTAGCAAAATAATATTCTGGCAAAAAAAAAAAAAATCAGCCCTAAAAATCAGCTTAGATTAGTCATACACATGGCATGAAACCATGGCAAGGGGCCTCATTTAAAATATGTGAATATGGTCAACATCCTGAATATTACTAGGTTTTACTTCTGAAACCTCTGAAAATGTAAGATATTTTATGTGTGCCTGTGCAGCATACCATATATGTGGCATTGCCTGGTACTGAATGTTCTGTTTTTCATTACTCATAATTGCTATTTAGAGCATATGTTGTGACTGTATTGAAGATACTTCTGGGTCCATTAATCAGTGTTCTAAATGCTAATCTCTGCTGTCCAGTTAACTCGGAGCAAATTTGCCCCTCCCCCACTTTTGGTGGTGATTCATCTGTTGATGATGCTTAACAAAACCTTCAAAGAACAATTGGAGGTCTGAGTAAGTCTTGCTACATTCTCCACAAGTACATTGTAGGCAGTGAATTTTCTTCCTGCTTTGCAGGCCATTGGAGAGAAAAGAGCGGCTCCAGATTCTGGCAAGAAGCCCAAGACTCCAAAGAAAAAGAAAAAGAAAGATCCCAATGAGCCTCAGAAGCCTGTATCAGCATATGCCCTGTTTTTCAGAGACACACAGGCTGCAATTAAAGGTCAAAACCCCAATGCGACCTTTGGGGAGGTCTCAAAAATCGTAGCATCTATGTGGGACAGCCTTGGAGAAGAGCAAAAGCAGGTGAGGCAAAATCTATGGTGACTATGTTAAAAGGTTACAAGAGTATTCCTTATATCTTTTGAGTGCATGCATTTCTTTAATATGATTGCTTGTTATGAAAGCCTCTCTAAGCTATGGCTTTAAAATGCACACACATGTGAATGCAAACAACTCTGGTTATATCGATTTCTCGGTTAGTTGAAGGGTGCATGTTCAGAATCCATTCACAGGCGGCTTGGAAGAAATCCAGGCAGTAGCCTGCAAGCATAAACTTTTGATGATAATCTTTTCATTTTAAATAATGTGAAATTTTTTCCCTTTGTTCAAAGAGGGCTCTACAAAGGGATTAGGTCCATCCTGCTTGCCTTTCTCTTGATCATCTTTCTGAACCTTTGTGCTATCCTGGTGGGTTTCCAAACTTTGAAGCTGTCTCTGTATGTCTCATTATTGTCACTGGACATTTGAAATTTTATTCTAAGTTCATTTTAAAGCTAGGCAGTGTGAGAGGTATTCAGAGATTACTCATGCTGGTAGGAGATACTTCTTTAGGGTCCCAGTCTCCCCTTCTCTCCCTCACAACTCCTTACATAAGTGGAGAGAAAAATGGGTTCCTTGGGGGCTGGTCCTCCCCTTACTCCTTGTATGAAATGCCAATTACCATTAATAGGAGTTAACTTTTGCATACTCATATAAGAATAGATGCCTATGAGTGATAAAATAGAGTAATTGTTTCAAGTGTGAAGAGTACAAACCCTTGATTTTTCTTTACCAGTCATGAAGTTCGTCCCAGAAGTTCATTTACTGGGACAGTGTGGCTGTTGAATTTTCCTATATTTGTTTGCCTGATTTTCTGTCCCCACAATGGAATTCTAAGGCACTGGCAAACTGGTGCACCAAATTTTTACACTCTGGAGTGAAAGATAATTGTACTTTGGTCTATTGCTCAGTCATCACACCATTTAAGAAAAGGAGGCCCAAAAGGTGTTTACTATATTGGGATCTATTTATATAACTCCTTGGTCCCACACTAATGTAATCTCCCCTCTTTTATTATTTTCAGACTTTTTTTTTTCTCTTAAAGAAACCCAAGGTTCAAAGAATTGCATCATTTCTTGTTTTCACACACTCAACTTACTGCTGTCTGTTTTCAATCCTCCCTTTTGATACAGCTTAGAAATATATTTATGAGAGAAAGAAGACATTACTTTCCTTAAGGTATAGCATTCTTTCTAGAATTTAAGCCATTTACAGCAGAGTTTATTCTTGCTGCATTATAAATAAGGCTGTAGCATGAACCCTTTAGCTGTGAATCTCAAATATCTGTAGCAGGTGGAGATCATTTTTCTGATTTGCGAGAATAAATACTCAAATTGTGCTCTGATGCTGGCATCAGGGTTTGTTTCATGTTAATATCTTTGTGTGTGTGTGTGTGTGTGTGTGTGTGTGTGTGTGTGTGTAACATTTAAAAAAATCAACGCCACAGCGATCTTCTCTTCAGGTGAGTTGTGTTTTTATGTGACCTAATTTGTGCAGCGGTTATTTTACAGCTGAGAATTTACAGGCTAACCATGGTGCTAAATTGTGGTCTTTTAATAGGTATATAAGAGGAAAACAGAAGCTGCCAAAAAAGAATACCTGAAGGCCTTGGCGGCGTATAGGGCCAGCCTCGTTTCTAAGGTAAATCTGTGTATGCTATGGAAAGCAGCCCTGAAGTGTTGAAAACATGTGTGCAGCTTCATAAGAGCTGATGAAAAAGCATCTTGAATAACTCAAAGTCACTTATTTCCATTAGGGATCGATCACCTGTGGGATGACATGCACAAGAGCAGTTCCTTTGCACTGCTGACCCTAAATTGCTCCTGAAGACTGGCTGATATTTATGTATATATACCTCCAAAGATACATTTTACATAGCCTTTTATACTTTCTTTTTATCAGGGATTGGAATCTCGGTTCATTTCCTCTCTTTAGAGTGGGGAGGTATGTTTGTCAGGCATGTTTGGACAGCATATCATAAATTCTTCAGTGGTTACATTAACACAATGGGCAATGGTGCCTTTTTGACCAAACTGTTCCACATCATATAAATAAATAAACCTCATGATTATTTAAAATAAAATTATGTTCCAAGTCCTAAGACAAAAAGTGTATGTATTATACATAGAATATACAGTGGAACCTGATGGAGTCTAAAATGCACTCATATCCCTTAGCAAATGCCACTTTAGATGATTATTATCTTAATCCAAAGGGAGTGTGAGCTGTTATGTGATTGTTATTTCTTTATTCGCAGTGGTGGGGATTGAATGCAAGGTCTCATGCGCACTAAGCAAGCTTTCTGCAACTGAGTTTCACCCCAACCCTGTCTAAGCGCTTATATTATTTTAACGTTTAATTAATGTTGTCTTTTGCCTTGCTAGAATTTAGACTTTGGGTAGTGTCATTTGAACTAATGTGTTTGTGCTATTGACACATTTCTTCTGGGAAGCAGAGATACTATTTCATTGTCATTACTGTTATTTCATGTACAGCACAGGACCTCAAAGCCATTTTAAAAGGCTTGACTTCCTTTTTTTATCTTCACCTGAGTTGTTTCTTCTTTATAGTAAGATTTCATCTGCTCAGATTCAGATCAACATGGGTCCTCCCAGAATACTTCCTACTTCATTACAAAGAGAAAATATTTTTCAGGTTAATAGTAAAACCTTTTTGAGACTCTGGAAGGCTCACTCCCTGGGAGATATACTGATAAATTGTAGATTTGCACAGAAACAGACCGTGTGGGCAACAGATGTTAAGAATTGAGACAGAGGTGGTTAATTAGATGGAGTGTAGTGAATAAACAGTTTGCATGCACTTCTTGCCTGGATCATTGTTCATTCATTTATCCAGAAGCAGAAGTAGGTGAATCTTTGTACATTAGAGCATGAATAATTGACCATACATGAATTTAAGCCCAAACCTACCATCCATCAAATCCAAGAGATAAATTAAAAGTTCTAAATTACAGAATCTAGAATCAGAATTTAGATTTAGCTCTAAATGGACTTTAATAACCCTAAAAAATCAACAGGACAGAATTTTAAAAGACTAAATCTAGGGCTGGGGATATAGCTCAGTGGCATGTCTGCCTGGCAAGTGCAAGGTCCTAAGTTTAATTCCTGGTACCAAAATAATAATAATAATGGTAATAATTCTAAAGTTACACACACACACACACACACACACATATATATATATATATATATATATATATATATATATATTAATTCAGTTGGTACTATTTGCAAGGATCACAAATTTATGTTGAGAAATTTGAAATAGTCCTTGAGGTATAAGTTTAGAGTAATTTCAACCTGAACTCAAAGTGTGAAATAACTATTAATATAGGGGTTGCCTAGGAGGCTGCATCTAACTGTACAGGGTAATAATTAGACCACCTGTGAAGAGTTGACTGTGTTTTAGACCCCACAATTTTAAGAGAGAGTGATCAAGTGAATCTCTCTAGAGTACTGCTTCCATGCTGGTGAGAACTGAAAATCAAATCCTATTGGGAAAATCAGAAGAATTAGGGAGACAAGGATTTGGGAACATGTGCTCTTAGCCTTCAAATATAAGAGCCATGATGTAAGGAGAGTTAAGTTTGATCTATCACCCTAGAGAGAATACTCACCCAAGGGGTAAAGTTACAAGGAGCAAGATTCAGTCTCAATGTTCGATAATACAATGTATTGCTTCATATTTCCATTTAATTTAGGCCTGTATGTGTAGATGCCCTTCAAATGTTAATAGTTTATTACTTTCAATCTTCAAAGTAATTAATTAATAGATATTTACCATTCATCCATAGGGAATAACCCTGATAGGTAGGAGACACTCTGCAATCACCTGCCCATCTCCAATCACAGTTCAGGTAGCCCCTTAGAGGTACACTGATACCATTACCTAGGGATCCAAATACAGACTTACCTTGTGGTTTCTTCCATAAGACTGACTAGCTTGGTGATTAGAGTGTACATTATGAATGTATTTATATGTACAAAACTGTGTATTCTACTCAGCGGGTTATCTAAGGATCTGCTGAAGATCACTTTTAGATGTTTACAGCCATCTTCTTACCCTAAGACTTTAGAGTGGGACCCTTTAGAGTTGCACTGGGCTTTTGGAATGCAGAGAGCTGTCTTTGGAGGGATGGTACCTTTTAGTGATGATGTGTATTTATATAAAAGCCACCAGACAAGGATGTGCCTAAATTGAGTGACTCTGTCTATAAGATAATTTTACAGGTCCTTCCAATAGCTGGATTTTGTAAACTGGAGTCACAAAAGTCTTAAAGTAAATACCACAGACCATTCATGGTAGTGGGTGATCATTTGATGCTTTTAAGGTGCCCCCTTGCTACTTCCCTTTTTGAAAACGCTAATTTTGTGAAAAACAAGAGAAAAAAATAGTCTTTAAGAAAAAAGAATTCCAATCACTGTTGCATTGGTGAAAGACTTTATTTTGGGAAAAGTAATTATGTGTTTTTAGCCAAACTGGAACAAGTAGTTTCTTCCCGTGCGGAGCCTGAGCTCTGTTCGGTGCTGTATGATAGGTTACTCAGTTACATGAGGTTGTGTATTCCCCCTTTATCTGTGATCCCTTTGATACATTCTGGAGACCTTCAAAAATAGTTGGTGGACCTAAAACCTTTATAAAGTAGTAAAGTATAGTACTTCAGTTTAGTCTTTCCAAGGAATTCAATTATGTTTGGCTTATATTCAGGGAAACTCTGTTGTAAATAATTATGCAAGCATAGGATTTTGAAGTTTTCTAGTAGTGATAGTTTTCATGTGACAATAATTATTAATTAATGGAAATAGATAACATTTACTAAGGGCTTCCAGAGGGCCAGGCACTCTTCTAATTGCTTAACATATTGGTTAATTTAATTCTCATAACCACTGTACAAGGTCTATGGCATATAACTCCACGTGATAGATAAAAACCCATGAGGCATAGATGGATCAGTAAACTGCCCAGAGTCACAAAGTTGTTAAGTAGTAGGGCTGGAGTTGAGGGTGGAGCTTAGTGCTAGAGCACTTGCTTAGCATGCACAAGGGCCTGAGTTCAATCCTCAGCAATGCTTTAAAATAAAAAGGAATAGATCTGGATTTGAACTCAGGCAGTCTGTTTCTCTACAGTTTTTCAGTATAATATATGGCATCTTTGTCATGAAGTTAGTGTGGACATAAATGCTGATGGATTATTGCTCTTAAATATATGTATCAGTTATCTTTTCCCCAGTGGTGCTGTGTAACAACTAGCCACAAATCCCAATGATTGACAGATAATTTCAAAACCCATCCTGCACTTATGTCTGGGATCAGCTTGCAGGTTGTTGATATGGTGGCTGGACTCATTCAAGGACGTTGCAGGTGATCAGTTAGCAGTGAGCTGGCACTCATGTGAGGCTTTTGAGCCATGCATGTATACATATGCACATGGTAGCAGTAGGCTTCCAGACAGTGAGTGGAGGGTACAAGGTCTCCTGAGGCCTTAGAGTGAAACTGGGACAGTGTTACTGTTATCCCATTTCCATGACCAAAGCAAAGGCACCAGGCCAGCTCAGACTCAAGCAAGTAGGAAATTTGACTCTATCTCTGAGAGGAGCCAACCAGCCACATGACAATGTGGGCTGAAGTGGGGAGGCATGAATAATGATGACTGCATTTTAAAATCAATGTATAATAATATATAATATTTAGATAGTTTAAATACTTATGTATTGTAACATGCTGGAATTTTCTCTCTCTACATTCAGGCTGCGGCTGAATCAGCAGAAGCCCAGACTATTCGTTCTGTTCAGCAGACTCTGGCGTCGACCAATCTGACATCCTCCCTCCTTCTCAACACTCCACTATCTCAACACGGAACGGTACCAGCCTCCCCCCAGACTCTCCCTCAGTCCCTGCCTAGGTCAATTGCTCCCAAACCCTTGACCATGAGACTCCCCATGAATCAGATCGTCACATCTGTCACCATTGCAGCCAACATGCCCTCGAACATTGGGGCTCCGCTGATCAGCTCCATGGGAACCACCATGGTGGGCTCAGCAGCCTCCACCCAAGTGAGCCCTTCGGTGCAAAACCAGCAGCATCACATGCAGCTGCAGCAACAGCAGCAGCAGCAACAGCAGCAGCAACAAATGCAACAGATGCAGCAGCAGCAACTGCAGCAGCACCAAATGCATCAACAAATCCAGCAACAGATGCAGCAACAGCATTTTCAGCACCACATGCAGCAGCACCTGCAGCAGCAGCAGCATCTCCAGCAGCAAATTAACCAACAGCAGCTGCAGCAGCAGCTGCAGCAACACATCCAGCTGCAGCAGCTGCAGCACATGCAGCACCCATCTCAGCCTTCTCCCCGGCAGCACTCGCCCGCCACTTCCCAGATCACATCCCCCGTCCCCACCATTGGGAGCCCCCAGCCCACCTCCCAGCAGCACCAATCACAGATCCAGTCTCAGACACAGACTCAAGTGTTATCACAGGTCAGTATCTTCTGAAGACGCATGTGACAGGTGGATTTGCGTGCACCAAGGAGAGTGGCATGTGGAGGGGACAGCGTTCAGGGCTGAACACTGCAAGTTGGTGTTGGTTATGCAGAAATGTGTGACAGATCAAACGGTCCTCTCAAGTGTCTATTAGATAGGCAATAAGAACTACCGTGTAGCTGGGTAACATCTTTTAGCTGACTATAAATCACTTTGTTTTTAAACGAGAAAAGCTGTGCTCTTTTATGTGATGCCTTTTTTATTTATTCAGGCTCTACCTACAATATGTGAATCAAACCATGTAATGAATCCTGGGACATACTGATGACTATAAACTGGCCTCTCTGAGTCATAGGAAATGGCCTTATTTCTCCAGAAGTGAGTATACCACACTTCCAGGCTATTTGAACTTCCAGAGCGCCCCCCCCCCAAAAAAAGCACAGTTGTAACTACCTGAAATATGAAGATCCAGTTTCATACAAGCATTTGTATGATGTGAATAGTTGATGGCATTTTTTTGTCATGAAAAAAGTAATGTAAATCACAAACTTTTGCCAAAGCTCTTATTTTTTTTCCTAAATCTCTCCAGAAAAAAAGCAAGTGATTAGATTCAATTACTGACTCATTTCCACTTTTTATCCATAACTCCTCCAAATCAAACCACAGTATATGTTGTAACAATATCTATTGACTCCTGTTAGCCCATTATATTCATCCCAATTAGAGGACAAGAAATGTGAATATATATTCTGTGTTTTGAGTGGCAAGTTTCGAGAAATAAAAACACTGTATTTTTAAAAGGGAAATGCACTTAAATGAAAACAGTTATTACAAAAGTTAAGATTTAAAAAGAAAAAGCAAGAGTTTTTATTATGATGTAATACCGGTAGAATATTTAAAAGGCACACTACATCTGAATAATCAATGTAAATATTTTCTTTCAAAGTTGTAAGTTTTCATATCATGTGTTGTAAAGTTTTCCTAAATGAGGCTTTAACATAAACACTGGTGACATAAATCATTCATTGCTACGTTGCTTATTGTGTTTTTATGCTGTTTTATACTTTTTTATGAGTTACGATAGCAGCAATTAAGTTGTTTGTATTTTGCTTAACTAAAATAAAATGCTTTTATCTTGCTATAGAATAAACACATTTCAGTAAAAACAGTGGTCTGTATTTTGATGCAACAACAAGGAAACTGTTCACTTTTCAAATAAAATGGTATGTCAATTTCACTTTTGGTTCCTTGAATACATGTAAGATGCGGAAACATGGCATGTTCCAAATCTCGTGTCATCTTCCATTTTCTTTGGCAAATGCAGTATTTGTGGGTAAGCCTGTGGGTTACAGATGCCCTTAAATACATATGGGAAATATTTTTGTAATTGTCTTTTTGTTAAGATTTAAAAACAAGGTAAACATATAGGAAAAAAGCAATCATCTTTTATTTGGGTCTAAAACTACCTGGCATTGTGCTGTTACTGATATTACAATGGATGCTGAATGCTACTTTTAAGGCCAAAATAATTATTTCAGTGCCTATTTCTCTCTCCTCCCCCCCACCTTTTTTTGCTCTATAGTGGCTTCTCTTTGAGAGCTGTGTGACCACTATCCCCAGTTGTCTTGCATGATTAATTACAGCATCTGTCCTGTCAGAAGCTATAATGAAGAGGTCTTGATAAAAATTGCAAATTACCACTGGCAACAGTCTTAAACTGCTTATGATAAAATGAAAATTAAAAACAGCAAGTGTCAACCCTGACCAGAATCCTAATCTGGAAAGAATGAGGGAGTGCATGGTACTGTCCATAGCTACAGTGTGCAAGGCATTCAAAAATAATAGAATATGGATTCCTTCAAGTTGTATTTCAAAGAATATTTACTGTATGTTGTGGGTTATGAATAATGAATCCAGCTTTCAATATTTCATAATCCTCTCATACTCTGTGTTATGTACAAATATTGAACAGCAAGAGCTTCTAATTATAAATTTATAGATTTCTAGCTGTAGAAAAATTTATGTCTAAATTGAAGCTTTTCATAAGATGTATTAGTTGACAGGTATCAGTGTTCAAACAGTCTTAGAAAGATGCCTAATCACATCTACAAGAGGCGATTGTATTTCACAAAGAAATACTCAGCTCCCATCAGACCCATCAGAGGCAGAGCTGATGGTAAAAGATTTTCTGTGAATTGAAACTAGCATTACATAACAATAAGAACCATTTTATATTCTGTTGTGAAACCTTTAGACAAATGTCTTCAAAATTAATTGCTAAACTACATGTGACAGTAATTGTGTATTAGTTCTGTAATTGTCATTTTGAAAACCCATGAAGTATTGCTTAGAAAAAAAATGTCACTTGTGATAAGACTTAATTGCAAGTGAAGTCTGTTTTCAACTGTTTGCAGTTAGAGGCAGGTGTTGTAACATCTATTAAATGATTTTATAAATCTTAGGTTTTATCACATTTGATTAAATGTTGCTCAGCTACTGACAGTCAATTGAAGGGGGGTAGTTTAATTACGACAGTTTAAAAAATTAATCATCAAGCAAATTTATGTATTTAAAATGTCAGAAGGCTTGAATCATGAAAAGAATCCCCCAACTTTGTTACTAAATTATTTTTCCATGATTCACAAAAGCAAATTAGGAATCAGCTTGTATTTTAATTTATACATATGACTGGTTTCTATTCCAAAGACTTAGGGTGCTTTTTTTGTTGTTGTTACAGGTCAGAAATAAATCAGGGTAATGAGAAGGAGGCATGAGAAATGTGGTATCTGAGTGCTATAGACCTCTTAAGTGGTATATATATATATATAGACATTAGTGACCCCCCCATAACACACACACACACATGCACACACACACACACACACACACACACACACACCCTTGTCTCTTCCCTGCTGTAGGGAGAATCTTTTATTACTCTGGCTAAACATGTTCTCTTACTCTGTCTCTGTCTCTCTCTTTTTTTCTTTAACCTGTACTGCCTTAGGATGAAAGAACATAAGGATTTTCATTTTTAGCTGACATGGGGTCATTAGTTCCCAATCCAAAGAACAAGAGCATAAATGCCTTCATGCAGCATAATTTCTGCAATATATTACCACCTGACGGAGGTTTGAAGGCTTTCTAGACAGATGGATTAATATCTCAAGTTTAAGTAGGAGTCCTCCACTGTGTCCATTCAGTGGGCTTTCGACATCTGAATGGTTTCTTTCCCATTTCTCACTTCATGGAGCATTTTTCAGTACTGGACTTCAATCTAACCTCCCCCCCTTCCCGCCCCCTTTGTTTGGCTTTTGTTTTGCAACAGCTGTTATTATCGTTTTTGGTCAGCTGTGATTGCTGGAGGCAAAATAGGACCAGATGGTGTTTTGCTATGCATGAATGGAGCGTTAGAGGAGTTGGGATTGAATAGGCCAAGTTTGAATGGTGTCTATGCACCACCTGCCTGCCTTCGCCATGGCGTACACATCACAGTAGCATGATCCGTCTCAGATCTACTAGAATTGGATGGGAAAGTGAAGAGCTGGGGTGGATTTTCCCCATATTTATTGATCTCCCATGCACTAACAGAATAATGGAATATACAGTCAATTTGAGTTAATTGGATATGACACAGCATGGACATGTAATCTATCACTTCAGAATTCTGGTTCACTTTAAGAATTTCACTGTTCCCCAGCATGCGAGTATGCACACACACACACACACACACACACACACACACAGACACACACAGCAAAAATAAATAGGCTAAGTAGGCACAAGGTTTTTTCTTTTTTTTTTTTTTTAAATCTGTCTAAAATAGTATACTTGGGAGGTTCAAGTTTGAGAAATGTGAAGATACTTCAAAATATTTGTATCAACCAATAATGCAAGGTAAAAAAAATCCTATAATTCTGATATGAATAGAAAGCTTTCAGATGTGTAGGTTATCCATCAAATACTGCACCTTTATAAGAAGTGAGCATTATTAGGAGAACCATATAGATAACAAGAGTTGAATTTTCTGTGAAAATATTCTTATGTATAAGTTTTTCCTCCTCATTCCCTCAAATCTACTTAGGTTTACTATCTGAAAGGATGGCAAGTGTAAACACTTCCCATGAATTTAAAGCCAATGAGTAGATTTAACTCGTGTGGATTATGATCCTACAGGTATGTGGGTTGTATGGGTTGGTGTGTGTTACTAAGTAAAAGCTTAACCATCCGAGAGACAAGGAACCAGAAATGCAGAAACCCCATTTGCCTAAGGCCTTAATTACTTAAATTTACTTCTGTAACATGCAAAACACTGCAATAGATCCCAAAGGAGATGCAAAAATAAACACAGCCTTCTGCTTATTCTGTATATGTTAGAACATTTCCATAATAAAACTTTTCAAAGATCAAGTAATAAAATAACATGGCCATCCTTCACTTGAGTTTTTATTTTGGTCGGTGTAAGGAAGATACTATATGGCTTGATTTCTATGCTAATGGAGACATAAATTGTGGGTGTTCCTGTGTACTTTAAACCTGAGAAGTGAAAATTCATTTAGAAAGGTAATAATTGATGTAGGGTATTAGAGAAAAACTGCATGAAGTTATTGGTACTGTTACAGGTGCCTTGAAAGTTGGGAACATGGTAGTGGGCTGAGATGGGAGACCTGTTCTAGTAGAAACAGGGGTCCTCTCTGGGAAGGGGAGGGCAGGAGAAAGGCCATTCAGGTTAAATGCACACGTGCCTCAAAACAGGAATAGTGAATCCAGCAAAATAGTCACTGCTTTTGCAGAAAGAGGCAGGAGCAAATACTGGAGAGGAAGTTTGGGGTCTGATTAGTTGACAGTCAGCTAGGGACTGGTGCTGAACTCTAAAGGCATTCAAGTTAGGCTGGGGGTGTGGCTCAGTGGTGGAGTGCTTGTGAGGCATGAAAAAGGTCCCAGGTTCCATCCCCAGTAGTGGGGGGAAAAAAGCACTAAATGTGTCTGATTCAGGTTGATTGAGTGTATAAAGGGTTTTTTCTCATTTTTTGAAAAGAGTGTATCCAGTTGGCACTGAAAGCTGAAAGAAAAACGGAACAAAATCCTCACTTGAAAACGTATCTCAGTATTTGATCATCCACATGCATAAATAAGGCCATTCTTCACGCTCTCTCACTTACCACTCTCATCTTTCTGGTGCAAGAACACCATCAAGAAAGCCAAATCAAGGCATTTTTAGTGGCAACAGTAGAATAAGCCTTATCCTTACATTAGCATGAAGAGAGAGATCATTTTCTATGTTTCTGCTGTGAAAAGAAAGCTATTTTCACCACCAGTCAAAAGTACCTCTCAGTGCTTGAACTCAAACGTGATGAATGATGAAAAGAAGCCCTTGCTTTGTTGCTGAGTAAAACCTCAGGCAGCTCTGGGAGGGATGTTGGTTATGGTCTCAATTTAATTTCAAAGAAGAACCTTCACAGATAGCAAACGTGAATGTGGATGTACACTTCTTAGCAAAGGAATAATGCTCTTTTGTAAAACATCTCATTATCCCTACCATTTGTATAGTACTCTGTACTTTTCAAGGCAATTTTCTGTGGATTACTTCATTCCTTTCTCTCGCTAGATGGGACAGGAGTTAACCTCATGTAACAAATTAGGAAACTGAGGCTTGGAGTGATGGCTTATTTTAATACCTCTTTGTGTATAAGAACCAGTAAGAACTGGTGTGGAAAGTGTCTCACTGTAGATTTCATATTATTTCATTTGCTTTCAAGTATTTGTACATGTCTGGCATATATTAGATAAATGTTTCTATCTCCCTAGTTGTACAGAAGGTTGCAAATATAGATGATTGTGCATGTAGATAGATGATAGAAATCCATCACAATACCACAGAGTAATTAATTCATATTTTCCTCGTGGCTAAGCAGGCAGTAAACCAGAATGAGTGCAACCTAACCCATGTTCTCAATGGGGCATAATGCCACATGCCACTTTTTTTTTTTGTGTGTGTGTGTGTGTGTGTGTGAATACTTTCCAGTCTGATTGTTTTCCCTGCCACAAAATCCCTTTCTGTCATTATTTTGTATGCAGGCAAACAGCTTTGACTTGTGTTCAAGTGTTAGGACTGCAGGTGCCACACAAGTGCCAAGGCATAACAGTACTTACTCAACATGATTTTTTTACAGTAAATTTCAAAGAAAATTGAGATGGTTGAACACCAGATAGGTGTGCGGTGTTTTGCATTATTTAAGGCACCCAGTCAATGGATCCAATATCGAGCACAGGGAAACAAAGACAATATAAGGAATGCATCTCCCTAGGGGTTATGCGGTAGCAGTCCTGCACTGTGCTTCTGGAGTTGCAACTCTATTTCTGAGACCACATGTCCCTTGCTAAGTGGGGCGTATTCTGCCACAGGCAGTTACTTGTCAAAGGAGATATATCCTTTGTCAGCAAGATTGTGTTACTGTCTTAATTTTAAACGAGCAAAGCACTAAAGCTACTTTAGGAGTAGTTCTTTGCTGAGAAAGAGTAGCAACGAATTACAATTCTAAGCATATTCACCAAGAATATTTTGGGGTTTTCATTTGCAAAGTATTTGGGTGACTTCACCAGAGTCAACAGAGTAGTGGTTATTTTGAGATCCAGATCTTAGATTTATTTTCAGATTTGTGCCCTACTTTTACTTTCCAGTCAAGTTGCCTTGCGTCCAAGTATGTACTGTCACCGAGAAGATGCTTTTGATAACATTCCTTGTTATATGTCATTGCTGTCATCCCTCTGACATGCAGAGAGAGCCTTAATTTTCAGTTTGTCACAATGAGCGAAAATGGTGCCACATCTTCAACCTGCTTTAATTGGTAATTTGCAAATTTGATACAAGATCTTAGTCCAAATTACTCAGGCCTGCTGTTCCACCCCTTACCCTTTCTGCCCATTCTTAATTCTCTCCTCCCTAATTGGTATTGAGTATGTAGGATCCCAGGGGACAAATCACAGCATCTGAGGAAATTACCTACATGCAGTGTGACCTCTTGTGTGTGTTTTTGGATGGCAAATTAAGTCATCCATCTTTGAATGTTTGGACAGTTACCTGGAAAGACTGGTCCATTTTGTCCCTAATGACATTTTCATACATTTCATAAATTGTGTCCAAATACTGGCATATCTACCTCGGTTTTTTTTAACAATGTTCAGAATATTTTGACCAATGAATATGTTTAAACCATGGACCATTGTTTCTAAAGCCTAACCTAATTCCACAGGGAATGCAATAGCCACTTAAATGCAGCAAATGAAATCAACATTGCTTACATATTTTGGAGGTAGAAATTCCATTCCTCTTATCAAAAATGATGTATGTTTTCTCACAATTTAATTACTGAAATCTTAGTTTGCAAGGTGATCAGGACTTCTGTCAGGAAAAAGTTTTGAGATTTAAATCTGCTAAAGCATGACAATGGTATTTGCTTCTAGATCATCATAAGCCCAGAAATATGTTTCCTGGGCTGAATTCACTGCTACACATAAGCAACCAATCAAAAACAGAGTGACTTTTGAGGATAGGCACAAATCATCTTTCTTGGATTAGGTGTACTTTTACTAAGAAAGTTCTGTTTATTTGTAGATTGCACATTCGTTTGCAACTGGAAAACAAATGATTTGTCTTTTGAAAAGAAAATGTGTACTTTGTTCAATTCTTCTTAAGAGGCCAGGCTGTCTCCGGTAGGTTAGGTCTTAGTTCTCCATAGATGTTTAAATTCTTGAGCTAAAATGCACCTGGAGATCAGAGTCATCTTTTAAAAATTGCTACTTTAATTTTAACAACTTTTACATAGTGCTGAGCCTCTTTAGGGTGAAAGCTCCAGTCAGGAATTTCTAGCGAAATATCCTGGTACCTAAAGACCTTCCTATCCCTTCACAAAGGGAGAATCAGGATGTACCCCTGTTGGCCAACTTCAAGAGCCTAGATCTCCATTTTAAGTATAGGAAATCAGCAGAATTCTGCAAAGCAAAACACACTCAGTGCTAAACATTCTGGGTATCTGGACCATGATTTCTGCAATAAACTTAAAGTATAAAGGTAGCTAGGCTTTAAGTCAAAGATCATCAGAGTCACATGATCTGTGGGGATTCAGGCAATAGCTGTGAGACTTCTTGGCCCTAGAATTTAAGAGCTGCATTTTGTAAGCTTGTGTTCTTACAACAACTAAGAGTTTTATGTTTGATACAGATGGTGTTTATGTAGTGTATGTGAGCTCAGCGTGAGAAGTAGTCATAAAACAGACTGGGGTTTGGTATAATTATTCACAATTACTATTGTATAATTGAATGGCATAACTATTATATAAAATATTTTAAGAAGTAAACTCTGCTCATACTTCCACAGTAGTTCTTAATAATGAGACATATGATGTAAATACTGTAACATATCTTGTGATGTTTACAAACTTATCCAAAGTTTGGCAAAGTTGTGAATTTAAAAGTTGAGTTCTTTTCCTTGCATCCTTAGGGAAGCCAGTTGCCCTCCTATTAATGGCAAACTCCAGTTTTGGTCACCTGTGAGACTTCAGGAGCCAATCTTATTAATCTGCCAAAATGAATGATGGATGGAAATAATAATATTTTAGCAGTTAGCAGACAATAAAAAAAACAGTCTGTTCTGTGGAGAATACCCAGTATTTCAGCCAAATTGTGGCAGTTAGTTCAGTAGCATAATCCTTATTTTGGTATTTCTGGATGGAATTGATGTATCTGTAGTATGTGATCATTTGATCCATGATCAACCTGACTTCTAATAGGAAGAAAAGACAATTTATGTCCCTAGGATCCCCAAGCTATTAGACAACCAAAAAGAATACATTAACATTTTCAATGAAACTTCATTTCTTTTTAATTGTGTTTATAAACAAGTCCACATTCATAAGCATGGCAGCTCTTCATGCTGGGAATAGTAGAACGCTGGAAATGAATTTCTGAACAAATGACTTTAGTGATAGCCTTGTGCTCTAGCACACATGTTATGCACCCAGATATCCACGCAGCTCCCTGGCTCCTCCTCGGGGTGTCAAATGCTGCTGAACTTTCTCCTGTGGTTTTTAAGAGTAACTACCAGGCTTTGATGACAAAAGGCATTATAACAGTATTGTTAAGGAGTTTTCAATGCACAATATGTAGACACTGAAAGTGACAAGCATATTTATTGTCTGGACGCCTCACTAATTTCCATGATTCTTAATGCAGAGGAACCAGTGCCAGTATGGAGAACACTACTCATGCAAGTTCATTTCCTGCTTTCATAATGACAGTGCCCTTGCTTGAATATTTATCTCCCAGGTAAAAACAGGCAGGCCATCTTGTGTCTTAGCAGCCTGGGAGAGAGTAAGTTTCTTGTTATATTGAAGGTGAATACTAATGTTCCAAGCCTGGATTGAAATTGCCCATTTTAGATATGGCTCCCAAAGGGAATGCTTCCAGATGTCTCTCCCGGCCCTGGAGGAGGAATGTAGTGAAGTGTGGCTTTCGTATATTTTATGCCTGGGTGTGTAATTTCAATCTTGCAGTGATCCTTAACTGTTGCTGTTTCTACAACTGGATGATGATGGTCAGCAATGTTCCTCATTCAGTGAGATCAAGAACAGTTACAACAAATTCCAGGCTTAGATTCCCCTGAGAAAGAGAATATGAATGTTTGGTGAACAAGGATGCTTGGGGTTTCGCTTTCCTGGATATAAAGTTGTCTACTCCTTATATTTCCTTTTTGTACATGGATAACATATGCATATGCATTTACATACTGTTAAGTTTGACCTAGGTATATTGATTGTTTCAGTTTGGATGTACAATCCCTCTTTTTTACCAGCCTTGCTTAATTGTATGGTACAAGGCAGTCCAAAGGACTGTTAATGAAAGAGAATAATTGGCCTTTGTGATGTTCACCTCAGTGTTTAGGATTTTAATTCAAACATCCTCGCTTCCATTAATAGCTCACTGTGCATGCATTACCTATTAATTATTCTCACCTTTGTATGTGTACTAATGTTATGGGCTTTTATGAAACTTTATGAAATACAGCATCTATAGCATCTAAATAGCATCTATTTATGAAAGGCACTTCTTAGCCATTTATCCCATCATCTCATTGGCTCAAATATAGGCATAATATTTCTCAAACGAGTCACTCACGCATTCATTCAGCAAATGCTTCCATGGCACTTTCTTTTGCGGTGAATGAATTTCATTCATTCTGTAAGTAAAAAGCAGGAGGAAGGGAGGGGAAGGGACTATATTCAGGATGAACTTTAAATTTCAGTGAAGGGTTTCCTGAAAGAATAGTGGGTAAAGGGAGAAGCCATGTGTTTATCTGGGAGAAGAGCATCCCAGGCAAAAGCTTCTGATGCTCAGGGCAGCCAGTGTGGCTGCAGGAGAATGAAAAGGGGGAAATCAGTGGAGATCTGTGAGGGAGGCAGGGACCCAGACTGTGTAGGGTAATGGTTTTCTGTCCTAACAGTGGGTCACGGCAGCTGGCAGCTGTTTGTTCTTTTGTTTCCCTATACCCGTGATAATGATATTGTGATTATGTTTGGGGGTGGATTTTACTCTGAGCTGCATCCTGACATATGTATAGATAAAATATGATGTCTGGGATTGGCTCCGTAATAGCACAAGACACAGGAAGTGGATGGAAATGTGAAAGGGACACGATTGGCTCCAAGTTGAGAGATACGGAGGTTGGGTACAAAAAGATCAGTGTTACTGTTTTAGTTACTTTTGTGAGTATTCAAAGTTATGCATAATAATAATGTAAAAAAGAATCACTTGGGGATCTTTTAAAAAAGATTAGCAGCCCCAGAAACTGATATAATTGAGTTTGGTGGATTATGAACTTTTTTTCTTTTAATTTTTTAGTAAAGGAGTTTGGTTTTTTGAAGCAGGGTCTCACTGTGTAGTTCAGGCTGGACTTGAACTCACGGTGATCCTCCTGCTTCAGCCTCCCAAATGCTGGCATTTCAGACATGCACTATCCCTGCTTGGCCAGACTTTTTTTTTTTTTAAAGTCTCTGTGCATTTTGTTAATTTCCTCTTAAAATGTGAACCATTGGTAGACGATTTTCCAGGCCATTATCAAGACTTGGGGATTTATTTCAAGTGAGAAATTGAATCACTGGAAAATTTTGAATGGTAGAATGACATGATTTGACTTATGTTTGAAACAGCTCATTCTGGCTCCTGAGTTGACAAAAGGCTAAGGGGAATGAGGGCAGGGGCAGGGAGATTCAGCCAATTATAGACATAAGTAATTACAGGACAATGTGCTGAGGGTTGCAGTAGAGAGAATGGTGGGCACATGGAAAGGTCTGCTAAACATGTTATCATTTCCATGTCAACACTGCTGGCATAGAGGGACAGTTCAAAAGTATGCTTGAACTGGGAAGGGTATTGGTAATAGTATTTCCAGTGTTGCATAGAATATTTGAGACAGCATGGAAGAGTCACTTATCCTTTAAGACCTTAGATTTCTGTTACCTAAAGCAATTACAAGTAACTGCAGTTACCTTTTCAACCTTTGACCTAATTTTTGATTTTTAATCAACAGGGCATGGCTTACTAGGTTAGAAAAAATATGCTTTCAGTCCAGCAAATTGGAACTGAGCATCTCATCTTTCAATCTCTGTGAACCAATGGAAGGCTGGGGGAATCTAGCCAAACCAGCCATACCACAGTCTTCAATGATAGTTCTGGTGTTTTCAAGGAATCTTAAAGGTTTAGAAGCATAGCATTTCATATATCCTCCTATGCCATGTCTTCCAAATAGTACTCTCAGTTACATTCTTCAGTAAATCTTGTTTAATCCACAACTGTATACTGAATGTACCTTCTGTAAGGCCTTTTATTGAACTTAATGCAGAATAGTTGGTTGATACAAACTTTGCCCCTGGGGAGCTTACATCCTGATCCACCTATTCTGGAACCAACCACTGCACTGCAATCAAAATGCACAAATAAGCACTTGATAGTTATCTAGTTTGTTACATGGGTCAGTGCTGATTTTAAAGCCCATGGACTACAAGTTCTATGTCTCATTTATTAATATTTGTATTCCTCTCACCACCAAGGTGGGTCTATAACAGATGCTAATAGATGTTGGTTGACTGATTTCTAGATTATCTTTATGTGAGATTGGTAGCATGACATCCAGTTCAAGAACAGTGCATTTCCTAAAAGCTCTTGTAAAGTGATGGCAAAATACGTATAGTGGATCTGACCTAGCCTCAGAAGGGTCTGGATACATCCTAAATCCAACTTGCCATAAAACAAATGAGGAAGGAGAACTGAATTGGTTAATTTCCCCGTGGCTAAGGAGATCTCAGCACCGACCAGCACTCTTAATACTGCCTCAGGCTTACATCCTTTGGCCCAGACCCAACTGTCTTAGGGGGAAGAAATGACAAACTTAACACTGACCCAGCTTATTTCACCTCCAAGAAAACCTTACCTCTGCCTCCTATGCTGATCCTTCTTTTTGTATCACCTCAGCCAAGAGAGATGAATTTTGAATATCATTTGACATGCAAACCCCTTTTATTACTGTAAGTAGAAGTGATTCTATAATCTCATGCACATATGAACATTGTCTCTTTTTTTCCTTTTTTTAGTGACTTAGAAGGACAATCCCTTTTAATTCTTTAGGAGCCTACAGCAGGTACTCAATAGTTTTTAAAGAAAGAATTAACAAGCTGCATTATTCTGTTCACTCCTGTTTTAATTAGGACTCTCAATTGCAGGAGATAAAAGCCCAAATCAAATAGACCAAAGGGAAGCTAAGGGAATTTATTTGCTTATATAGCTAAACAGTCCAGGGACAGGACTAGCTTCAGGCACAGCTGGTACCAAGAGCACAAACAAGTCATCAAGACTCATTTGCTCTCTCTGTCTTTGCTCCATCTTCTAATATGTTGTCTCTACTCTCAGGTCCCATGCAATGACTCCTAAAAGCCCTGCTTACAATGTCCTTACTGCTAGCACTCCCAGAAGACAAGAAAAATGGTCTTTTCTTTCACCATCTTAGCAAAATTTCACTGTGTTAAATTGATTCTGATTGGTTCTTGTGCTCAAATGTAAACCAGTACCCATGGGGTAGTGAAATGTCTTCAAGGGACTGTGGTTAGGTTCAATCCCTAAAACTGAGAATGGATTTGGGACCATTTTATCTAGGCAGACTAAGGAAAGGGAGAGATGATTCTTTAGAGAAAATCAAGAGTCCTATTTCTAGAAGAGCAAGTAGATGCTGGGTGGCATTAACAATGCATGTGAAATACTTTCTGCATAAGAAATTCTCAGAGAGTTGGCTGATACAAAGCATCTAGCAGAAACATGGGAATAAAAAAAAATTTGCTTTTGGTGAACCAAAGTAATTAGTTTTATGACTTTGGGAATGTGTTGTCTCTTACTCTTAGCCTGCCTTTTACAACAGGACATTGCCTATATTAAACTTCAATAGTTTAACCTTAAAAATGAGGTTGTATGCCATAATTTGTTCAGATTCCCTGTCCTAGGTTTCCTACATAAAATAAAGGGAAATACTTCCCTGTAGAATTCACAGAACACCCATTTTGCATTTGCCTCCTCTGGTTAGCTTCCTGTGTGACTGTTGAATAAATGATTGAATGTGAGACAGCACTAAATCTTCCTAACAATAGCCTTCCAAACATCCAACACTGTCAGATGCTTTCCTGGCATTTGAAAATATGCCTGCAGCAAAATCATCCATTGAATTTTCACTGTGACTAAGACCTGTGGACAAAGACAACTATCTGTTAAGCTGCCATCATTTGGCAAAATCAGTTGCCATGGGGCCTCCTGGGGGATGAGCAGAAGACAAGGCAGGTAACCCCCAAAGACTAGCCAAGAGTGGGGTGGTGGTGCTTTCCCAAGCTTGTGTGCTGATTTGATGCTGTTCATAGAGTTTATAAGAGATACACCACAATTTGGGAACATTCCAGGGTATAAGCCTGGGAGCTTTGAAAAGAGGATGTTCTTCCATATCTTGGTATAGGTTCTGTTCTTGGCTTATTTCTACTTGTTTCATGCAAACTCCTTATCCAAGTTGAATTTACTACTGAAACATTTTCTTCAGTTTTCTGGATAACCAGGTTACATAATTATAAAAACATGGCTGATACAATACTTTACATCTCTGATTTCTAAATGAAATCTATGTAGCTTTAGCCCTTTTTATTCACAATAGACACAGCTTACACATAGATTCTCTGATCTTTGGTGATTTTTCCTTCTCTGGTACCGGCTATTGATACATTGAATAGTGTCTTCCAATTTAATCCTTACAGCTCTAGGAATGGGATTAAGACAAACACCTGTCCCAGAAAAACCCTTCCTGGGATCTGCCAGTTGGTGTACAGCCTGATAGTAGAGTAGTTATTGTTATCTGCAGTGCCTTATACCCTTTCTAGTTAAATACACAGATTCCAGGCTTCTCCTCGCCAAATTCTCACCTATCAGGTCTCTGTTGGCCCAGGAATGTGTTTTAATAAGTACTCCTGGGTAATTCCTATCATCAGTTTAGTTGGAAAACACTTGTTAGAGAAAGTCTGGGAATTTCTAGGGCGGGAGTGCCAGAGCAGCTTTGGTTCTTCCTTTCCGCGTCATTGATCACTCAACTCTATTCCACAAAAGAACCTTCTCCATTCTTTAAATTTACCGATTTTTATTTCTGTTCCTTACAACAAAAAAACTAGTCATTTGAAAATACAACATTTTTGAGAGACCAGTCACAAAGTATGACCTGGTGAAATCAGAGCACAGAAAAACTAATTGAACAAAGCCACTACCTGGTTTGGAAAGATTTCATACTGTTATGGGACCTACATTCATTTGCCCAGAAAAAGAGAAACATAGTGAATGAGGGACCCTCACCCTTTAAATAAAATTAACAAACTGTAACCATTGCTTTCACAGACCTCTGTAACCTATTGTTATATGCCTGCTACCTTATTTTTCTGTATTGTTTCAGTTTCAGAAATTAGTATATGTCACAGGTCTTCTTGGTCAATATCCCCATTGTGCAAGGATGAGTGATCTTTGGTTATAACATTGACATCAGTGGGATAAAGTGCATGATCTGCTTTTTGACAACTGAGTCAGGAAAGTAAAAAATGTCAAATGTGACATTTTAATTTTTATTCAGATTCCTAGACTGGTAAGTAGCTTCTGCTTATGTAAGGCAAATATCCTAAATGTACATAGATGTTCTTTCCAAAGGACCACACTGTAGTAACATTATTACTTGGGTCATCTTTTATTTAATCAGAAATCTATAGCTGAAACTTTAGTCTTGAACATTAGGAGACCTGTAACACAGTGCTTTCCAAATTAACTACATGCAATCAGTAAAAGTTTCCAAAATAAATGTTCTCTTTAAGAAGGAGTGTCTTCATAAGAAGGATGTGTGTGTGTGTGGATATTTTAGGGACACGGAATATAAAATATCATTTTCTTGAATTGATTTTTCATAGAACTAGTATGCTTTCTTTTTTCTCTTTAACTGTCTCAATCTTTGGTACATGGATGGGATTCTAAATCACCCTAGATTTTCTTAAAAACACCAACGTGGACTTTGCTGAGCGTGACTATAGACAGTCAAGATAATCTGATATAAAGCAACAGTGTCCACTACAATTTATCAAACCATTCTTCTTATTTCTCAACCTGAACTGTCTTTTTGTCCCTTCTCATATTGACAGCCTGCTATCAATCCAGCAGGGAGAACACAGCCTGAATATTGGTCAGGTAATTAGTTGGCTATAAATCAGCAAGAGTTGGCCATTTTATTAGGCATGCTCACATCTTGTTAACAGCTCCTCACCAGCGCCTCAGCATTGTGGCAGCTTTAGTTTGTCAATCTAATATTAAGCCTCCAAGGTAATGAGGAATTGAAAAAGAACATTCAAATAAGGCCCTGTTTGAGGCTGTGTCTTTGCATCATACATCAGCATCAAGTATTAACTGTATGAACCCACTATCAAGAAGCAGTGCTCACACTGTGTTTAGTCCCTATAATCTCCTCCATAGATGTGTCATAAATTAAAATTGCCTACAAAATACCAGGAGGAATTATTCCTATGAATTCTGAAAATTTTAAACCTTTCTGATACTTCCTCTACTGTAAAGAAAACTGCCCTTAGATATATGCTTATAGACTTCTGCACAGTTATCTTACCAATCTGAGAAGGATGCTATATGCTTTACAGCCAAGTAAGACTTTTCCATTTCTCATGTTTTAATGATTTTATTTTTGAACTAGACTAAAATGAATATTTGGTTTATTGATAGCAGCATCAGGTTTAATATCTTGAAATTCCATTTCACTCCACGTTCTACTTTTTCCTATATCCAAGTGAAGTAGAATCTACAGTTCTTGTTTTGCTTTGTTATATTCTCTGTCTATTGCTATAACAAAATGCATGATGTAGTAAGCTTCTAGAAAGAAAAGTTTCTTCTTGGATTATTTTCTAGAAGCTCCAGTTGAAGACTCAGTGGCCACACTGCTTTTGCTCTCTTGTGAGGGCACTGGATGGCAATGGTGAGGAACACATGGCAGAGGAAACTGTTTATATCATGAGCCAAGAAGTACAGGAAGAGACAGAGGTGCTGGTCCCACAGTCCTTTTCAGGGGCATGGCTCCAATGACTCAGGCACATCCCACTATGCTCTGTCTTTCAAAAGTTTCACCATCTTCCAATAATATTACCCTGGGAACCACACCTTTAACACATGGACCTTTGGGGGGATAGTCATCCAATCCACAGCATTTGTATGGTAGCCATTCTTGTTCTGATAACTGTATCCCAATATTTTGTTATCTTTGAGGAGAATATCTACATTTGATCCAAGAATAGAGATGTGAACCAAGTCTGGTCAGTCAGAGCATCACATCCCACTGGCCACAAAAATAGGCTTAGAGATGGACATGTGATTCAGTATATGGGGCTGAATTCTGAGGGCTTCTCCCTAAATATCTTAAGAAGGAGAAGTCTTTTTTCTTACTAAACTTGCTCAGGATCAAGCATATCTGCTAACTAGGAGAGACTCCTTGAGTGGACATGGCATCCAGCAGAGGAAAATAAAGCTGGGGTAGAAGAATAAACCCTAGGGTGGTAACATGATTTAGGTTCCTGGGTCTGATTTTGCCTGCAGCATAAGTTGGGCATCTCAATTATTCATGCCAATAAATTTCCTTTTCTGCTTAAGCTATTTTATTGAGTTGGATTTTTGACTCTTGTAGCATTGAAATCCTTACTAACACTCTTACTTCTTTTTATTCTCCTTCACATTTACTGTTTTCCCCCATCTCACCTCATCAATATGCATTTCTGAAAAATTTTGCTCAGCCTCTAAGATTGAACTCGCATGCTTCTGACTCCAAAAATACTTTTCTAATACTTCTCCTAGTGAACATGTAATGTTCATTCCTTTCTTTTCCCAAGGCATCTTAAATCCCCTGTGCAGTTTTTTGGACATTAACATTTTTGCTTGTTTTAAACTTTCTTGTGGTTCAGTATCCTGGACTCTGTAGATATTTAATACTGTATTGAATTGAAATTAGTACCTTTGGAGGCTGTAAGTACTTCCACTTTTTTGGAAAATAATCAGTCCCCAGAATAGCATTTCCCAAACTGATCCATGGAATACTGGTCTACTACCACATAGTTGCATAATGGGTGCTCAGGTATAAAAGATCTTGTGGTCAAAGAAACTCAAAATACTCTTAAACAAAGTTCAGTTGGTGCTTCTTAACTGCTATATGCTAGCAATAATGAGACACTCCAGGAAGAGTGCAGGGCATATGCATATAAAATGGTATGAGTAACAATCAGGCCAAAGCTCTACAGAAAATTGAACTGGGGAGGTTTGACATAAAATGATTGTTGATTAGTTTCAGGAGGTTGGATGGCTGGATGAAGAGAAACAGAAAGAACACAGGAAGAAATACATTTGGAAGAGGGCCCCCCAGGGTGGAGGCTCACACCTCAAGGCAGATGGTGTGGCCCTAACCCACCAGTGTATGGAGAAATTCACTGATCTGCCACAGGTCCGAGCTGCATTAGGAAACCACTGGATGAGACAGGAACAAATCCTCCTGGGAAATGCCCAGGGAGGACAGTTGAACTTGCTTCTCAGACCATGTATGAAACTCTGACATGCTTTCATGCTGCTGGTATCAGATGTACTGACACTGAGAAGCTGCCAGTTCAAGATTTTAAGTGGCATTGGAGCAGATAAAATGTCTTTTTTAGTTTGTGTCCCACAGTGTCCAAAAGAATACCAAGTATATAGTTTTCCCTTTTCCAAATTTACTCAGAATTATTTGTATTTCAAATTATTATTATTTTTTCTTTTTAATCCTGGGGATTGTACCCAGAGACTCATAAATGCTAAGCATGTGCTCTACCACTCAGCTGCAATTTCAGCCCTATTTATATTTCTTTAGGGTAAAATTTAAATTTTACAAAAATCTAAAATTTATAGAATCAAGAAATTCTACAAATTTAAACAGGATAAACACAAAGAAAATGACACCTGGCACCAAAAGTCAGACTGCTGAAAACTAAAGGTAAAGAAAACCTTAAAAGAGCCAGAGGAAAAATTCTATGTTTTGTGTAGGGAAACCAAGATAAAAATGAATATGGACTTCTCTCAGAAAATGTTAACTGGGAGTCAGTAGATAAACTTCTTTTAAATGCTGAAAGAAAAAAGTCAACCTAGGATTTATGTGAAGAGCAAAATTCTTAGAGCAAAGAATATGTTTTTCAACAATGAAGGATAAATGATATCTTAAAACAAGATATCTTAAAGATGTCTTAAAGCAAAGGTTAAGAGAACCTCTATCAATAGTAGGGGAAATAAAACTACATCTCTGCCTTTCCTGACACCCAGTTCCTCTCATGAGCTCACTTCTTCCTGGGTGATCTTTCTCTGTGACCCAGCAATCCCCTGTCTATCTGACTGCATCTTCCACTGAGATTAACCGGTGGCTCCTCTATGACGCAACCCCGGTGTTCTGATTTAGAATCTGGGCCATAGAAACGTCTATCACCACTTCATCCTTGATATTCTATTACTTCTCAGTTTTTGTTCTGCCTTTTCATTCTTGTTGGATTTATAAACTCATAAAGGGTGGAGAGTATGTATTATCTATTTTTGTATAAATTTTGAGCATAATTGTGCTTTAAAATGGTAATTTATGATTGATACTAGAAAATCAATGAATCACTTTTTAAAAATTTATTAGGATTATTTTGCCTTACCATGTAAGGATTTTTAGTTTTGGCATTGACTCTCTTCCTTCCTCCCTTCCTCTCTTTCTTTTTCTTTCTTTCTTTCTTTCTTTCTTTCTTTCTTTCTTTCTTTCTTTCCTTCTTTCTTTCTTTCTTTCTTTTCTCTCTCCCTCTCTCCCTCTTTCCCTGCCTGCCTGCCTGCCTGTGTTCCTGGGAAATTTAGCAGTTAGGCCTTTTTTTTAAAAAAATAATAATAAAAAGATGGGAATATAAGCACTGTGGGAAGTTTTAATGAGAAGCAGTGTTGATTTTATTATTCTGACACATAGATAACTTCCACCATTAACTTCATGAGAAGAACTATTTTTTGCTATTCTACTTACTACTTTATCCAAAGTACTTAGAAGTGGCCATTCAATAAATCTTTGAAAGAATAAATGAATACAGCTGTTTTGTGACACCTACCCAGTAGAAGCTTCCACTCAGGTCAAGCTTCCAAGGAGACTTGGGAAGAATTACAAATAAATAATTTTACATGATTATCATGCAAACAGAATAAACAGGTGCAAAATACACATAAGCATTTTAGTAGTACCCCAATCTGCACTACTGATGAACATTATCACTGTTTCATTGAGGGGAAAAAAGGTATATTTGTGTAGTCATTGCTTCAACATTTTGGGAAGACAAGAAAAACAGACAATGAGTATTTGTGTGGGGTCTGGGCACTTTTTACCATTAGAATAGGCTAGGCTGATATTTGAGTTTGAATCTTGGTTTCATTGCTTGGCAGCTCTGCAGTCTTGCTGAGAGCTTTTTCCCCTTTTTTTTGAAGCATAATGAAAACTCTTCCTTTGCATGGAGGTTTTCTAATAGTGGGAATGTAGTACGTTAGACACCACTCCTCACTCGTAGGATTTAATCAATTGCAGGCATTATTTTGCAGAAATTGAGGCTTCCTTCTGCTTTACTGAAGTCTCATATGGTCTAACACTCAACTTCCTTATGATAATCTAAAGGTGTTCAATATTCTGGCCTCTGACTTCTTATCTATCCTGACTCACTATCACTTTCCTCTTCAACCTCTTTTCTCTGCTTTCCATGTGCCAGCTTGTCCCTGCCTCAGGGTCTTTGCACTTGCTGTTCCCTCTGCTGTATATGCTCTTTGAAAACCTGACTCTTATTCAGTTATAATGTCATCTACTTAACAAGGCCTGCCTTGGCCTTCCAAATGAAATCACTACTTGCCTCTTCACTTTCTGTTAAATCACTGCATTATTTTCCTTATACAACCTGAAAGTCTCTGAAATAATCTCATTATTTATTTGCTTACCTGGATACTGCTTATCTCTCTCTGCTAAAATGTCAGCTCCCTCAAAGTGAAACCTTTATCTACTTTAATTTCTGCTGGAGCCCTGGTGCCTGTAATACTGTCTGACACATAACAGACCTAGGAAATATTTGTTAAGTGAATGCACTTTTATCAATTTTTATTATCTTCCTTTCCTGCCCACTTGAGCAAACATAACTAAACTAACCTCAGTTTCTTTCATTAAGATTTGAGCTGTATATGGAGAGCTTGGCAATGTCCCATTGATCATCAGAGAATTAAGGAGACCGAGATACTAAGAAAGAAAAGTCTTGAAGAAGAAAATCTTCAAACTTCTTTTCCCCAAAGTAGTACAGATGATTCTCAGTATTTACTTCACGGTCCCGTTCAGCATTTGTTTTTTCACTCTATCATCAATCACTGTCAATTTGAAAAAGTACAATACTTAGGGTCATTTATCTAGACCTACTGGAGTCTAAAATTATGCAGCTCAGTCAAATATATGTGAATAAAGACTGTCATTTCTGATTAATGACATTTGACTTGAGTGTTTTAAAAAATCATTTGTGCCATCGAAGCTTTACAGAAAGGTTATTATGTAAGGTCTCCTAATGTTTCTGCTTTTCCCTCTAAGAACCCTAGAGGACCCAGTTTCTCCATAGGAGAAAACATGGATGTTTAATGATTTCGGTTGTAATTGTTACTCAGGTCCTTGGTTTGCTGAGCCCAGAGTGCTTTTCAAGTTGAAAATTCTCTTCCACTGGCTGGTTAGGCAAGCTTATGATGTTGCTGTTTTGCTATTTTTGTTGCCAACATAGCCTTACCTATTATTGAAAAAATAATCCATGTAAGACACTAATCTTATTCAGTTGATGCAGAAAAAAGAAAAGTGAAAAACATGCCAATTCTCTGTCAATTACACTTTCCATGATTCATCAACTCTCTTCTTGAAGCATAAAATTCCACTTCAGCATAGACCCAAAAACATGAAAATGAAAGATTGAGAAAGAAAACTTCGGCTGGGGGAAAAAAGCAGACCGAAATAATGAGAAAAAAATTTCCTATGTAGTGGTGCCATGTCTCCTTCATGGTAGCATTGGTATTATTCTGTCTTTCTGACCATTTCTATAAAGTGTGGGGGGGACCATTTCAATCACTAATAATATAAAAGGAGACTATTAGCAAACGTCTGTAACCTGCTCCTAAGACATTACTGAGGCAGATGGCTAGGAGTGTGTTGGGGAGTGATGGGAATGAGGAATGGCAATGATGTTTTCCTTTGATTTTCATGTTTCCCTCAGGGCAGAGGAGGACTCCCCAGGTGTGTGACTTAAAATCTCCCCTTCTCCATTCTTTGCTTGAGGAGGTGAAATACTAATTGATTAAAATGAAGGGAACAACTAGAATCATTTGGCATGGTTCTGACTGTCTCTCCCTTGCGGGGAAGTGGCCCACAGGGAGCAGCTCCCTCCCCTGGGGTGGGAGGAGAGCTTGCTTGGTGCAGTGCTGCCAAGAGTAAACAGTTAAAGCTTCCCGAGAAGGTGCCTGGCACTATTGCACTCAGCTAACTGTCATTCCGGGTGAGTCACCTTCTAACCTTACCTCTATCAATTTAATGAATAATAATTTGGTCTCTGTCTATTTTCTGTGATTCTGCAGTGCATATAGAAAGCAGCTGAGGGTTTCTTTTCTGGGATTCCTTCAGAGATCCAAATAGATAGATCATAGCATATAGATGACACACACACACACACACACACACACTTAGACCATTATATTTCAAAATATCAAAAGCATCCAAACTCCCTCCTAAGTGCCCTATACAAATAAGCACCTCTAGGTAATTGGCTGAAAATTTTATTCAGTAGATTAGAAAGTCCCTAGTACGTATTAAGCTCTGTCTCAGTTTGAGATGAGTACAGAAATCCCATAAAACATGACCTTGACTGAAAAACTGTACCTAAGACTAAAATTTCTTTTATTTTGTTTTATTTTTGGTACTAGGGATTGACCTCATGACCTCATGCTTGCCAGGCAGGCACTTATGCCGTTGAACTAAATCCCCAGCCCCCGAAATTCATTTTAAAACACAAAATGGTGTTAAACTGATGAAATTTCCAGAAAAGGAGGGAAGGAGTGAGGTGGAGAGAAAGGGAGAAAGAAAGCGAGAGAGGGAGAGAGAGAGTTAGTTCATGGAGACTTCACTTGATCTGAGCCATTAAGCATGAATAGTACCAGAATGATGACAGAGAAAAGCCATATCAGCAACTAGTGTTCTCTCTTTTGCAAGTGGTACAATCAAATTCAAAGTGACTTAAATAAAAAAGAAAAATGATTTAGGTCAAAACTAAAAAGTTCAGAAGTAGCACTGGATTCAGACATAGCTGGATCTAGGAGATCTAGAGTCCTTCTCAGAGTTTCGTCTGTTTTTCTCTGCCCCTTGACTTATTTGCTTGGATTTATATTGGCTTCATTCCCAGGTAGGCTTTCTCCTTGGTGCCTAAATGGCTTCCAGGACACTCAGATCTAATCTAATGGTCAACCACAACAAAAAGCAAATTATCTTCCTTTGAAAGTTTTAGAAGTCCTGAAATTCAGCCTAATGGTTTGTGACTGAGTAATTTTCCATCCTTGAAGTAGGCTGGTGTCTGTTTGGTCATGATTCTCTGTTGACTGAAGAAGCTTACAGTCATGTGGATTAACTGAAGCATGGGAGGCGTGTCTCTCCATGGCGATTTGAGGTGCCACCAGCAAGAAACATGCCAGGTAGACAAGTGCAAGGCATGTGCACTGAAGGAAATAAAACAGCAAATGCACTAGGGAAATGCTGTTCAACTAGGTGCTCTATAAATACAAATAACCCCCTGTAGCATTGGAGATGGAGTGGAAGTTGGAGTAAAACCTGATTAGAAGGACATTCTTAGGGCTGGGGATATAGCTCAGCTGCACAAGCCTCTACCTGGCATGCACAAGGTTGTGAGTTATATAGCTCAGCCGCACAAGCCTCTACCTGGCATGCACAAGGTTGTGAGTTCAATCCCCGGTTTAAAAAAGAAAAAAAAAGTCATTCTTGGGAATGAAAATCTTGTGTTCATGGAAAAGGGGAGGAAAGGGAATGGTTAGAAGGCAAAAGTGTCTTGAAAGTAATGAATAAACAAAAGGAGAAAAACACAGTAGAGAAACATGTAGAGGGACTCTAAGTTCATGGGAAGCTATTAGAATTTAGGCTCCATGTACAAGCAGTTAGTTACTGAGATATGTTAAATATCTTCTTTAAACATTGTACCTCACTACTCTCCAGGTCAATATACTATGAGACCTCACATTTTGTTTCCCTTTTGTAAAGAAATTTTAAAATTTGAATTGAGATTTTTTGGTTATTTTCAGCTAGTAACCTAGGAGATGCACTTTGATACTGGGAATATGAACCTAGAAACTTGATTATAAAACATTTCATTTATTGTTGCATTACCTAAATATTAAATCTCAATTAAAGTATCAAATAGAAAGTTACACTCTAACATTTCTCATTTCTCATGTTTAAAATAAAGAACAAAATTGTCTATCATCTATCTATCTATCTATCATCAATCTATCTTATATTTGCAAGGAGAAAAAAGATTGAAAAGCAATTGGTCAAAACCTTAGGAGGCCAAAGGACACAACTATGAATGCTATGATATTTTTTTCTTTTTTCTGCAAATGTTGTATTTGGAAAATCTTATTGCTTTCCTAAAAGTTTTAATATTTGAGTTTCTTTTTAAAATAAACCCAAATTCAATTACCCTAAACTTCAAAGAATGGGCGATTTTTGACATTTTAAATTATCTGGATAATGCGGAACCTTCTGATTTCTAGTGTTGTGATGAAAAATTGTTCCAAATGTCTGAGTCACTTTTCTATGTTGGTAAATTGTGCAGTAACCATACTGGAATTTTTCTTCGCTGATGGCAGATGTCTTGGGCTTTAGGTCATCTTTTTGAAGGTCAAGGACCAGAGATAGAGGCTGAACCAGTGCAGAACCAGGCTTAATGTGTACTGACCAAGGCCTGCCCCGGAAATTAGCCTTCCCCCGGTGCTGCAAGTGAGTTCCCAAGAGCCATCTGTACTCATTGTTTGAATGATTTACTAAATACTTCTTTTCAAATTGGTTTACCATTCTCTGAAAAAAAGTTAATTAAAAGAGAAATTTATATTGCCATCCTGTAATGAAAACTAGAATCATTCAACACAAATAAAAGCAACCTATAAATATAACCTGATTAAAATTTAACTGTGTTCATCATATCCTGTCTCGATACTGTTGAATACTAAAAATTCTAAGCCTGGATCCCGCTCTGTCCTTTTTTTGTTTTAAGAGATTAGCAAGTATTAGGGAGATATTAGAGAGTCTATTAGCACCAAAAGTCTTCTTGAACAGTCAGAAAGAAAAAAAAATGATTAAATTTCTTGCTAAGAGATTCAATATTGTTTTTATTTTAGTTTAGTTTAGCACTGGAAATGGAAGCCAGGGCTTTGACCTACTAGGCAAATACTCTAGTGCTGCACTGCAAGGGGTGATCTAAAAATACGGTGAATATTTACATTTTTAGAAAATGTATTACAGTGAGAGACACATTGCCATAGTTCCTCTCAAAATATCCCCCACCCACTGCGACACACACACACACACACACACACTTAGGTGACACCCCATCATTTTTGCTGCTTTCTAAAGCAGTTCTACTAGTCCTCTTTCATGAGCATCTTTATAAAGTATTATCAAAAATAGGGTGAAAGTTTCTGCCATGAGCCATCTACTGGAAAGGCAGGCTCATCAAAGCATTCTGACTTGTTCTCATCTACTGTGTTCACTGCATCTGTCCCTGGACAACTACTGACTTCTCTCCAAAGTCAAAATTAACATGAACCAATTCAGGACACTGAGGAAGCCACAAGAGCACAACTAAACACACTTACAAAAGATGACTTGTGTAACTGCTTGAGAAATGGTCAGAATGATGGGATAAGCGTATTCAAAGAGAGGAGAAATAGTTTTAGAGAAATTCATGGCAACTTATCTTTTACTGTAATCATTTAAAAAGCTTTAAACACATAGGATTTTTTAAAAAATCATGCTTCATACATCCTTGGCCCGTTTTACTTTATTCTGAGACAGGATCTTGCTAGGGTGCCCAAGTTAGTCCCAAATTAATGATCCCACTTAAAATCACATTCTCAAGATTATGGGAAGTGACCCATCAAACTATCGACTGGTTAACATTTGCATGTCACCAGGGGTGACTCCTGAATTCACATGTTAGAAAACAATGAACTACATCAGTGTCTATCATTTCTAGCTCCACATTAAAATCACCTGAGAGGTTGAAACATGTCCCCACCAGCACTTCTCAAATATTAGCGAACATCAGAAGTGCTTGTTGAAACAGTGTCTGACTCAGTCAGTTTGGCAAAGGATTTCAACACTTGCATTCCTAACAAGATCCACAGCAATGCTGATTTTGTTGGCCAAATCCACACTTTAGAGGGACTACACTAAATGACAAAGGAGTCCACGTATAACTCACTGCCAAACAATTTTGCCTTCTTAGTTTTGCTGTGGCCAATACACATTGGTATATATAAGCAGAAGACTCCAGCAGAATTGAAATCCAGATGAATTAAGATGCACATATTTCTTAACCTTTACTTCAGCTTGGAGTACATCACTTCCTACAAGTTGAACTACATTATAAAGTAAATAGATCTGCTCTGAGAAAAGGTCAGTACACATGTTCTGCTACAATCTAATTTCAGTCTATTGCCCTATGCCCTATTGCTCACTCTGGTGCAAGAGATACAATGGTGAAAAGCTTGAATTTAATTGTCTCTTCCCTACTAAAAGCTTCCCGGCATGCAGAATATTCATGAGAGCTAAAGAGAACCTTTAAAGAAGACAAGCTTGCCCGGCCACGTTAGCACATGTTCCTTCTCTAAGACTGCTTCTGCTCTGGTTTCTCAGCAGTGTCTGAGAGAAGGGTCCTTCTAAATCTCAAAACGCTCCTCAACCCTGTGTTTTTCTGCCTCTTTGTGCTGTGCGTGTCATTACCAAGAACCAGAGACTAGGAATTATTCCAGAAAGTAGCTCTGAGATTTTCTGACTATGGAGTGTTAGCTGTTTGCCAGCCCTTCTGCCTATCGTGAAATTGCGTTCAGTCTCTATGACTTAATAATTACTTTAATTTCACTTCATACTGTTCTGAAGAACTCCTTTTGTGTGAAGGGCACTTACAACATTCCTAGTGCTTGCCTGGAACAGACACAGCTAATCAGAATGTGTAGAATTAAATAAAAGAGTAATTATGAGAGGCTGTGATGTGTTATAACAGATGTACCAAACAAGGCTGGAATCAACTCTTTACTTGCAAGAGAAATAATTAAGGCAGTTTTAGTAAGGATCTTACAAGTACAAGTGGAAGCATTTAACCAGAGAATGGAGGGAAAAACTAAAGTTTCTGAAGCATGAGATTGAAAAATGATTGCAATGATTTTATTTTCCTGTGTGCTAATTCCCACTCAGATGCTTCTTCCTATGGTGCTTGGTGTGCAGTGCTGTTTTTTTTTGTTTGTTTGTTTGTTTTTTTTTTTAATTCCCTGCCCATGGGAAATAGGTCCTTTCTTGGTTCAGATGATATTGAAGCAAAGAGTGAAGTAGAAGTCCGTCAAATCTGTGAAAAATATACCACACTCTAAAGCTTTAGGGTAAATCTCTGATCAGTCAGATCGCTTTTGTCTCCCCTTTTTAACAAGATGACCAATGGTAAGCAGAGTGGAAAATCAAAGGTGAGAGCAAATGAATCTGCTGTTGACAGTGCTCAAACTGTTGCTGTCTTATTTCTCACCTGCTGTCAGGTCTCCATCTAGTTCTCAGCTACGCCAGGATCTCAGCGAAGGGAGTTTTCCTCAAACACTTCATGGTGAAAGCAGTCATGTACTCAGAGCTGGTTAGCTAAATTAGATTTGTTTTGACATCAGTTTTATGATATTAACTTTCACTGTGGATACAAACTTCTGCTAAACATGGTGAGGAAGGGCAAAGAAGGTAGAAAGCAAGGTTTCTGTTCTCCCAAGTCCTGTGATTAATAAACCCAAGACAAGCTCATGCACTTCTGAATTCAAGCACCCTTTAGTACACTGTTAACTGCCTGCTAAATAATAATGTCTAATTGTTCACAAATGGCTGAAGGGTGAGAGTTTATGACCCTGTTAGGAAGACCTGCAACCTGCCCTATGTCCTATTGCTTACTCTTTAATGGTCTTAGGAAACACCATGAACTTAAGTGATTGGTTGTCATTTAGTAGTTTTGATTTGGCAAGGGAGACCTTTAAAGAATAGCCCTTTTATACCAACTTTCCATCGAATCTGATCTCTATACATTTTGGGGTGGGATGGGGAGGTTATGCAGAGTCTTGTTATGGCCTCAAACTGTCCATTTTCCTGCCTCAGCCTCCAGAGGCTGGGATTCAAGATACACATCACCACCCCTGGTGTACTCTTTTTACAATTTCTGTAGAATTTCAGTATAGATTGTACAGGAACAACTTTTTATTTATATTGCCTCAAGTTCTTTTATCTGTGTCTCTGTATATCTATCCATTCAGCCAACTGAATTTTTATAAAATCTACAAAAACATTGTAATTTTCTCTCAGGGTTGTCTTGTATTCATAACCAAGATTTTCCAGGGATGTCTATGACATGTTTTGTTTTATGTGGATGTAGTAAACCTGCCAGTGATCTTGGCTACTTAGATCATATGTAGCATAAACTCCAAGTGTGGAAAATGAGCAAATGATTCTTTCAATTATTCATTTAAAAAAATATTGGAATAACAAGAGCAGAGGGTATGTGAGTGGTGTTACGTTGCAAACTGAGTCAATGGAATATGAAGAATGAATACTGTCTCCAGACAGAAGAGGTGGACTCAAAACTCCACATCCCTGGTATCAATTAAGTTTTGGAAATTCCTCATCTATAAACAAGGACCACTAACAATAGCTCTTACCTTTGTTCCACACATGGACTTGGTGGGACCAAATGAAATAATATGGGAAAAGTATGAAGTGAGGTTCTGCTCATGTACAAATAAATAGAAATTGTTGTTTATAGTTGTAAATTGGAAAGAAGACAGCATGCTTTGAAACCAGCATAAACCAGTTTGATCAAATCCAGACAGTTCAGCAGTTTCAATGAATCTCATGGCTTTTTAAAGTTTCTACTGTTTACTCAAAAAATCATAACATTTTCCAAAAAAACAAATACAGACCTCTTTCATTTGGGCTGCCTTGTGCAACAAGGACTACAGATGGTTACTGAATGGGCCAGGGGGATTATTGAGAGGCAGCTGGATTAATTGCCCTTTTCATCAGGCTGGGTGATCTTGGCTGGCAGATTACAGTGCTCTCTCCCGTGTTCCTGTGCTTACCTGTTACCTGCGTGTGCCTGTCAGATGCCACAAGCATGAAGAGATCCAGGATTTGCCCTCAGATCTCCTCCCTGCTACAAACCAAGCCCTAATGAAAGTTTAGGGAAACGCTAAGTACAGTTGTTGATGCTTACTGAGCCATCTGCTGATTTTCTCTCCTCTGCTGTCTTTTCCAGTAAGAGTCTTAATCCATGAATATAGAAGGAACTGACTCTATTCAAACCCCAGAAAGGTCATGTGTCCCAAAGATGGCCACCAGAAGAAAGACATCCAGAGGGATTGACTGCAAGATGGACCTTAGATACCAAAAATCTGAGGATGCTCAAGTCCTTATTGTATAAAATGAAACAGTATCTACTCATAATTTATGCACATTTCCCCACATACTTTAAATCATCTCTAGATTTCTTATAATTCCTAACACATTTTTTATGTTAATAACTATTATATGTATTGTTTAACTGACAGTAATAAGAAAAAGGAGTCTGTGTACAATGCTCAGATCAGATTTTTTTTTTTCACAAAATACTTTTCATTTATGATTGGTGAATATATGCATGTGGAACCCACAGATATTAAAGGTCAACTCTATTGTATTGTCCTTGAACAAGAATTGACTCCTGTAGGCCCTTGACCTAAGCCAGACTATTCAAAGCCAAAGAGATTCAATTCTGAAACTTAGGTTTAGATTGGTAGAAAAGAGAAGTCTTTTTCCTCTTGATGCTACAAGGATGCCAGGCTGGAGCTGCTGAATGTTACCAAGGAATGGAGCCAGTGCCAAAGAAAGCAGAGCAGAGAAATATGGATACCTGACTGGCAGTGTCTTTTGAACACCTGGATCTCATGACCCATTGGAAAGACCTTCCTAGGAGTCTTTATGGGAGTACAACCAAGATGGATTTCTCAGAGACGTGTGGGGCAAAACCACAATAAAGGAAACTGCAGTTAGGAATGTCATAATTTACACTGGGATGCACTTTACCTTTCTTTAAGTTAAGGTCTTCTGAGATGATTCTTTCCCAGCACACACACACACACACACACACACACACACACACACACACAGAGTCACTGTCCGTCCTTCCTGACAGGAGTCACACAGTTACACAGGGTAGGCTGTTTGCTAAGCCCTGGCTTTCTGGAAGCCTTATCCTGGAGGACAGTGTTTATTCGAGGCTTGTATTGTCTCTTGCCTGGCAAACAGAGCTGCCCAAAGTGTACAGGTTTCAGTTTCTCATGTTGGAACTATTTGAAGAAATGAGAATGTTTGTTCAACTCTCACCATAGAGAGCTTCTCCATCAGTCTTCGTAGCCAAAGAGAAGAGAAGCTGCTTGACCTTAGCAGTCATAGTGCTCCTTCCAATAAGGAGACAGACTCAGCTTTTTAGGGCACTTCTGGTTTGTGGTGGGGGATTCTGTGTACTCAAGAGCCAGTCTCTTCATCTCCTTCCACCTCTGCCTCTTATCTTACCTCTATCACTGTCTCTGTCTCATGAAATATAAGCACATCAAGGTGCCAATGCCATACTATGTGTGAGGAATGGCCCAGAAAGGACAAGGTATCCTCACCAATCTTGCCTTCCTGTGTCTAGATCAGGACTTTCACCCCAGGTCTCTCAGAGTTGTGTTTCTTTTTAGTTTCTTCCTATGTCCCCTTCCACAGGGACACATATGTACAACATTCAGATTGATCAGGGGCCAGTGATGCTCATAATTCAGCCTCAAAGTCTCATTTTCCCCTTTTTATTGTCCCATTTACCAGAAGAGCTTCCTCTTCCTGTAGCAAAAGAGCAAGAACTCTGCTTAAAGTCAGTGACCCCCAACAAGAAGCAACCAAGCCCCAGGTCTACCCCAGACAAGGAATCTACTACTTTAATGACCACCATTAAATGGTCATGGAATATTATTAAAAAGCTTTTTCACATACATAACCTTTCAGATAATTTGTAACAGTAGGGTAAGTCAGGACCTTCAGCCTGAGGGTGCTGCCTGTCATCACAGTTGGTAGGCGATAAGGCCATGTTTGGAAACCTGTCACCTAAACATCTTGTGTATTTTGACAGCACTTTCTATAATATCAACTGCTGGGCTAAAAGACTGCAGCAAAACCCGGGCTTTCCCAACATTTTCACAGGTTTTTCCATCAGCTGCTCTTATCACAGAGTCCCCTTCCCAATCCATTTCTTATTGGACGGGAAATTTAATCCAATGTCTTCTAGACACATGAATGGGAGCCCTAGCCTGACTCTCAGTCAGCACTGACCACCCCTGAGGCTTCCACAGAACACGAGGAGATGACCATAGCGGGAGCAGAGGCCCTTGAAGCAGAATTTCTCCCTCTTCAGATGAGTTGTGATTATTATGAATGATAAAGAGGTTTCGTGCTTTATTATTCTTACTTTAAAAAATTCTGTAGCAAATGTTTTTCTCTGCACCATAACTGATCATTTTAATTTCCTTGCTTTTGCTATAATAAAAATTGACGTTAAAGGATGCCTGAGGCAGTGTAATGAGAAAATGAAATTAGTTTTTCAGTTGACTGATCAAAAGCATTTTATATGTGATAATAAACAGTTTATTTTACTCTTTTGCTTATGACATAATTAATGGCAAAAATATTTTCCTGAAATTCATATTGTCTGCTGAACTCTCCTTCCAAGTTCCAGGAAAATAATAGTTCTGTAATTCTCTAGACTGGACAAAAAAGATAAACTTTACCATCCTGTGCTATAGAGAGTGCACAATCTTTGTTTAACCCTTCAAAGCCTGTGTTAGTGTTGACCAATGAAGTCAGGAAAATGTTGTCTGTTACATTCCCTTCTTGAGGGATGGCAGTGTTTCTCTACTGAAACTAGGCCAGATTTCCCAGCTGCCTTTCTTGTTGGAATTCTCTTCCTAAAAGCCTGACAAGATCAGACTTGTTGTCACGATTAAAGGGCATAGGTTAGAGAAAAAAAAAAAAAGGAGGAAGAGG